>OY720170.1:18879011-19271511 GCA_963082885.1 Parascotia fuliginaria | reverse complement strand
AACAGTTTGGGTGTTCCAACATAAGCCGAACGCTCGTGCGGATAGCAGTTTGAAGCAAATGGTCGCCTGTTTCTTTGGCATAAATGGACCCGTGGCTATTGTACCACTACAAAATCGTAAATCTGTTAATTCCATTTGTTTGCCAGAAGTCTTTGCAGAAATTAGGAAGTACAATCCACAACGCAGAAACATTATCCATCCCGATAATGCAAGCTGTCACACTTCGAGTAAACCGACCCGATATTTGGAGGAAACGGTGATATCAACGGGTCATCCGCTATATAGGCCCGATTTGGCACCCAACGACTCCTATTTATTCCCAACCGCGAAGAATAAATTAAGTGGTCAACGATTTTCCACCCGAGAAAAAGCCTTTGAGACATTCAAAAATCATGTTTTGGAGATACCGCCTTCCGTTTGGAAAAAGTGCTATGAAAACTGGTTTCGCCGAATGCAAAAGTGCATCGATTATCACGGCGAATATTTTTAAAAGCAATAAAACCATATTTAATAGTCAATTATTTTATTTTATTCCGGATATTTAAATAGCAGCCCTCGTAAAGTCTATTTATATTTATTTGTTTATAATTTATTTTAAGACAACATAATATTACCAAGGTTCCATAAGAAAAGGTTTGGACAGTAACACTCACAATTAACTAGCCTTATTATGTGTAGGAGCAATGAGCGTTAATTATGTTTTGTAGGTAAGCCTATTGCACTCTTAACTAATATAGACACATATTTTCTCGAAAGAAAATGTTAGGCGACTTTTAAACGATATCCAGTTTTTGATGCGATCACGTCACTCTACACTACAAAACAGTTCACTAACATATATTATTTAAAAACCTATCAACTATGCAACTAAGTAATTATTAGCAATAGCAAAAACTTCAGCTACAGTCGAGAATGGCCAAATCAAGCCTTGTTTATTTATATTGAAACTGCGCAAAAAGATTATACATTGATAAGTCTGATTAAAGAATACTAGATTAAAAATAATAATCACAGACTTAAACGTTGCCGACACTAATAAATTGTTTTTGCTTTTTATTCGTTTAAAATTACTTTAACCTTTGATAAAAGTTACCCAACGTTGGATAGTAAATGTTTGATACGTTTCAAGCCTGCTGTGTTTGAATTAACTGCAGGAGTGATATAGGGCATTAAATATCACTGCATAGAAGCAATAATTCCACGCATGCTTAGGAGAGAACGCTAAGCCGAACCAATCTATAACAAGAGCTTCGGGTAGACCGCAGAATGATGAATATTGGTTTAATAACAAATATCGAAATTGATGAGTTATTCAGTTGACATGGCAGCCCTATGTAAAATAATTATATTTACTCACAACCAGTTTCAGCAAGCATGGGCCGGATCGACTGGAGAGTATTACCCTCTCATAGAAGATCGACGTAAGGTAATAAGTATTAGTCAAAAAGTCAAAAGTCAAAATCATTTATTCACCTAGGTTAATTAAACACTTATGAACGTTATTGAGAAGAACTGGCAAGAAACTCAGGCCACTCTTTTTAATCGCCAGGTTATTACAATTTTTGTATGTTATAATTTCAAGTAGCATGCAAAGTGGCACAGGCAATACACTTAACTCTATAGGTAATTAATTACAGCTTTCTATGTTGTAAAGCAAAAAATTAAAAGTAAAATGTGTGCTTTACAGGCAGTCTTAATTCGCATATTGCTACAAAAAGGTAAAGGCAACATGTGAACTGTGGTAAATGATTCTATTTATTATATTATAATCTGTTAATAATTACTATAAAGTAAGTTTAAACTTAATTTATTTCACAAATCATAATGTATAATTGTAACAATACCTAATAGACAATTTTAACAAAACAATACAAAATGTGTACTTAAATGTTCAAAAATGGGCATCAAGCCATTATATATATAATATGAACAAAAAAAAAATACAATAAATTAATGTCAAAAAATTATTTCATAACATGTTATTCTTACATAAAATAGGTCATTCGTTTAGAGAATAAAGCGATAGTGGTGTTAATCTCATGCACATCGCAATTCCTAGTATATAGACCTATGTTACTCTTAGCATACACAACATTAGCATATATATATATTGGGATGCAACTGTCATTATACCTATCTCTTTGAATCGCTCTTTGAGGAAGACTCGTGAAACTAAGTTGTAAATAGAACGTAAAGCTCGTTTTTGGACAACAAAAATGGTTTTAATGTCAGCAACCCTTACCCCACAACAATATGCCGTAAGACATGACGCTGTGAAAATAACTGAAGTAGACTAGTCTGGCGGTTTCCACAGCAGTAAGTTGCCTAACTTTCCTGATAGCGAAAGCCGCTGAGCTGAGTTTACCTGCGAGACACGAAATATGGGCTCCTTACTGAATTTTGCAAACTAAAGTTAAGCCCAAGAAAACTGTGGACTCTACGATTGAAACTAATTCATTATTTAAAACCAGGTTTGTACCTGCACTTTTGACATTTGGCATAGAACATTTTATACATTTTGTTTTCTAGGAACTAAGTAGAAGATTTTTTACCGTGAACCAGTACAGGACTTGCGCGAGCGAACCATTTTGCAACGTCGAAATAAGGGTCTTTACGGTTAACTTATAAAATAAGAGACGTATCGTCTGCAAATAGCACTATATCGCAGAAATCCTGTACAAAGTACGGCAAATCATTTACATACACCAAAAATAGAAAAGGACCAAGAATGAAGCCCTGTGGGACGCCCATAGCAACAGGTAACCATGAAAACCTATTTAGATAAACGTATTGCACTCTATCACTTAGATAGGTGGAAACTAGATTAAGTGCAACATCCCTAATCCCATAGTGACTGAGTTTCCTCAAGAGCGTATTGTGCTCGACGCAGTCAAATGCTTTAGAACGATCACAAAAAACACCAATAGCATCCATTTTATTTTCTCAGGCGATAAAAATATGTTTTATTAGTTTAACGCCTGCATCTGTATTTGAGCGACCTTTCGTAAAACCATACTGCTCGTTATGTAGTAATTTATGAAAGGTAAAATGGCTTTCTAATTGCTGCAATATAATTTTCTCAAAAATTTTACTAATAGCTGGCAGTATAGATATTGGTCTAAAATTACTAGGGTCACTCTTAGAGCCGTTTTTAAACAGAGGTACTACTTTGCTATGTGTCATTAAATCAGGAAATACTCCTACATCAACAGTTTTATTAAAGATAGCAGCTAGATATGGAGCTATATTAATAATTTTACTCTCAACTAATTTAACTGAAATACCCCACAAGTCAGCAGTGTTTTTGAATACTTTTATAATGCCTTTGGATTTAACATAATTAAAATTAAAAAGGACACCATCGTCCTTAATGTTTAACTCGTAATTCGTAATACTTCGTTTCGTTCGGTGAGTTAGAGTACCGAAAGCCGAATTTCCCCCTTTCCTTTATCCTCACCTCCCTTAACCCTTTCACTTACCCCACTCGCTTCACAGTAAGCAGCGGCTTTACAGAATTGCAGAAGCAATGCTATGGACTCTTGAGTAGTCCATGAGCTACAGCTACCACTTACCATCACGTGTTTAGTCTTCTGCCACTGTCGCCAATGAAAATACAATCTATCTATTAACGTTTCGTAGCCGTATGTATAATGCTTTATCAGATGTAGGTCTAAGCTCATTCTATCAAAGACGCGAAGACGATTTTAATGGGTTTTTTTATTCTTTTACATTGTCATAGACAATTCTGTAACAAATATAATATTTGAATATCGTCTGGCCACTGTGACTGCTGTCTAAGATATTCAAAGATAAGAATTAGGCAAACACATAGAATTCTATATCGCTGCATTTGAGCGTCACATGAGAAGTCACGTACGATGTGAAATCGGATGCTTCCAAAAAATTAATGCTTCCTAATAAAAAATTAATACCTGTTAACTTCTTCTAATTAATAAAATAAGTTAGTAAAGTTCCATTCGACAAATAATTTATCGAGTAAATTTCCACGATGACACTGCTCTATAGTAGAATCTCATACACGCATTAATCTGTATAGCGTTCTGTTATAGATATCTAATGTATACCTTCTTGCATACCCTACATTCCTTTTTGCACAGTCAGCATTTCTTAGTCTAAGCATAAGATAACCATAGCCCGTCCATCAGTCTCATCCCATTATCCAAGCCAGACGGTTGTCTCAACTTTATTTCTTAGTTTTGTTTTTTAAAAACCGAAATTATTGAGGCTCATAACAGTTCGATCCTATTGATATCTAATCCGATTATGAGAACAGACGTTCATGTTTTATAGTAATTAATTGATTAATTCAAGACTGGTGTCATAAAACCGGACTGATGCAAAAAGTTCGTGTCCATATCTATATTAAAAAAAAAATTGTTTGTATGTTTGTCATCTGTGCGTTAAGTCCCCATTGATAAGATTGTGTTAAACTTTGGCAGGGCATTCCGGGGACGCCAACCAGAATCCTGGCTTAAATAATCTACATAAATAATGATATTTTTCTTTCCCTTAGGCGCGGAACGGTAAAAGAGCAAAATAGTTATGTGGTCGCAAAACGGTAAATAAGCGAATTGGTAAAGGAGTAAAATAGTAAAAGAGCATAACGTCAAAAGCGCATATTGGTAAAACGGTAAAACAATACATTTTTTAGTTATTGCTAGTCTTTTCACTTTGCAAATATTTGTAAAGCAAAACAAATTTGTAAACAATTAGAATCCGTCATTGTGGTACTCAGTAAACTTAACAAATGTAAACTTTAGCAAAATAACGTTTTTCTTAAATTGCACTTGACCTCTAAGATTGAACTTATGTTCTTAATAGTGACATACCGGCAAACAGTGCCCATTGTTTTATTATGTATTGAAATTGGAAATTATTTTCATAATATTACTTATGCGTATATATCAGTACTAGCGGTTGCCCGCGACTTCGTTCGCATGAAAATTCAGATGTGTGCATGTATGAGAATATTCCCTGCTTGATCTTAGGGCAATCGTACATTGTATCAGTAATAAATATCCGTCTCTATAGCAAATCCCACTTAAATCTATTTACCCGCTACCACTTAAACTGATGATCATGAATTTTCCTACTTAATAAGGGTAGTTTTTAGATATGAAAAATTAGTATTTTCTAGTAATTTGTCAAAAAAGCTATAGAAGTTTAATACAAACTTTGTCACCCCTTTATACACCCTTCGCAAATCCCGTCTCAGTGAGCACCTATATCCACCTTCGTCTATGGAGTCGAACTACGCGGTCCTGAGATTTAATAGTTTGCCAGGGAAGATTCTAAAATCGAACTAACTGGAAAAAAGTTTAAGTAGTCCGATTGATCGAACGGTTGAACCACGTGACACTTGTAGTTACAGAGATGTCATTCATAAAGCGTGCCTCTAGTAAAAGAAGTAGGCAGCACCACCTTTTGACCTAGCTGATCGGAAGTAACGTCCCTATCACATCTTGCATATTTATATAAGCTGCGCCGGAGCGTTCCTAATATAACTCAAACTTTCCGTCTTGATTTCTTTTCGCAAACATGTCGACTAAAAACTGGCTAAGCAACGAATGAAAATATAGTAAATAGCTATCTTTTCCTTTCCTAATCATTATACGGTAAGAATAAAAACTTGCAGCTGATACCATTACATTATTATTACTGGGGTATAAAAATTAAGCATCCATCCTCGCCTTAGCAAACAAAAATGGGTACTGTAATGCATCGTATGAGCGATGGGTTTCACTTATTCGATGCAATGATTGTGTTATCATAGCTCTCCTCGCTTAGAAAATGCTGTACAATATTAAGGTAACTATAGCGACTTCATTCGTCGTAGGTTGATTGAGTCTTCAAACATGTGTCAAAATATTTTTTTTAAATCAAAAACTCTACAAGGAGGTATTAATATCAACTTCGAAGAAAATTATCCCTAAAATTACTTTCGTTTCCATTTTTAACCCATGTAAAGAATGAATTTCAATAAATACGAAACAGGTCTTCCTTCAATTCTGTTAAAGAATGTTTATGCAAAATTTAAAGTAGATTAGACCAAAGAATCACATTGTCCCATACAAACTTTGCCTCCCCTTTTCACTTTCCTAGGAATCGAATTTCGCAAAACCCCGTCTTAGATAGCACCTATGTCTTAAAAGGAACCCTAATGCAAAGTTTGAGACCTCTAGCACTTGTAGTTGCTGAGATTTCATGATGAGCGAGTGAGTGACCTTTCGCTTTTATATATATAGATTAATGGTATTCATAACATAAAAATACTCGATACATCAGACAGCTGAAAAACAACAAGGCGCCGGGTGAGGAGGGAGTCACAGCCGATCTACTGAAAGCAGACGAAAATCCTGTCCTGAAGGCCCTTCAGATGCTCTTTAGTGCCGTCCTCCTCGAGGGCAAAACGTCACAGGCATGGCACAGGGCTGTGGTGGAGCTGTTCCTCAAGAAAGGCGACAAAACCCTTCTGAAGAACTACAACCTATCACACTCTTGAGTCACGTCTACAAGCTGTTCTCCAGAGTCATAACTAATCGTACGTCGTGCAAACAGGTTTGACGACTTCCAGCTCCAGAACAAGCCGGTTTATATCGTAGTCATGGCTGAGACCGTGGAGGACGTCAGAGAAATGCTCGATGACCTCAGTAGTTTCTCGACAAGTGGGCCAAGACAAGTTCCTAAAAATGGAGATGGACAAGACTAAAGTCATGACCAATGTCCATACGTTACACCCACTACTATTACGATCGGAGGCTCGAATTCGTTGACACGTAGATATACCTGTGACAGTCCGATTAGGTAAGTCCGATTTTGAGAAAGAGGTCACTCGTCGAATCCAACTTGGCTGGGCAACGTTCCGAAAGCTTCTCAGCCGCACTACCGCAGTGTCTCAAAACCAAGGTCTTTGACAGTGTGTTGCCAGTGATGACGTATGGAGCAGGGATGTTGTCGCTAACTATGGGTCTTATCAGAACGCTCAAAGTCACTCAGAGGGCGATGGAGCGGGCCATGTTAGGTGTCTCCCAGTGCGATCGTTTAAGAAACGAAAAAAATCGGCAAACGAACCAAAATAACCAATGTGGCTCGTAGAGTTGCTTCTCTGGTGGCAATGAGCAGAACACATAGATCGCAGAACTTACGGCCAGCAGAACCTCGAACCCGAAGACGCAGCGTGGGCAGACCCCTCACAAGATGGACCGACGACCTTATAAGGGTGGTGGGCAACCGATGGATGAGGGCGGCTCACGACCGAACAAGGTGGTAAAAATTAGGGAAGGCCTATGTCCAGCATTGGATTTCTTTCGGCAAATATGATGATAATATAAAAATAGAGTGAAGGTAGTAAGTACCTAGTGACTGAAGGTGTAACCATGCAGGTGATAGATTATTCGAAATATTTTGTTTATATATTCAAAACAAATATCTAAATAAGTAGGTACGCTTGAATATGTGTATGTCTCATTTTTAAGAACCTAATTATCCCGGCAATAGTGCTGATAATAAACTGTGTTATGAAAGTGGCTAGATTGCATAAAATACCATTCTCATGTATAGGTTAGATTTTAGGTTAAGTTACAATAAGATCAATGTTATGATTATTTATATGTTCAAACATCATGCAAAATTCATTTATGATTTAACAACATTATTAGCAAAAACTAGCAGCTTAAATATAATCTTTTCGAAAAACATGTAGCCGCCCGACTTGTTTGTTCACTGGTATAAAAGGACACGCGTCGGACGAATCAGGTCTCTTCTTGATTGGCCGTCGAACCGAACGGAGCTCCGAGTTCGTGATACTTTATAAAAGCTGAGTAAATATTATTTTAATATTATTATGATATTATGATTATTTTCATATTCTGATTATTGTGACATATTTATAGTTATATTGGAAATTTTATTAAAACTGTTCTTCTCAAGTATGTATTTTTGCTTTTGCCTATGTGTGCTGTATATGTATATATAAATACCTATAAATAAACGATTGGTTGTTTCTACAATATTTTAAATAAAATATTTTTATATATATATATATATATATATATACATAACATAGATAAAAATATTAAGTAGTTATATAAAGAAAATTTATGACAGGCATAATAAATTACCCCAACGGCCATAAACACTGAGTTTGCGGACGCAGGATGTTTTAATTACAGTACTATCTTTATCTGTAAACTAAACCGAATTCTTGAAATCGTAAGTAATAATTTTATAAATTCCTTTCATATTTTGTTGTGGTAGTTACCTTTTGGAACGCGTGTTGTACGTAATCAGTAATTGAAATAATACAAATTACCTTACTAACCTTGTAAAACCCATCGTTTTTGTAACTAGTGGATAAATTCAACAATATTTATTCGCTGTTAGTGCCGAACTTTGTACTTCAGAAATCCACAAAATTGTAGGTGATTTCACTGAATACCCAGCCGTACCTACATAATAAATTTCAAGATCCACAGCTAAACCGTTTGTTTTTTGCCTAAAATAATATTCTTTAATGGAAGATAATATACTTGAACTTCTTATACTATTAAATATAAGAAGACATTTAGAAGGTTTAAAAATATATAAAAAGTAAACCTGTCACGTTGTGAAGTTTTGCTATTAATTCAAAACAACTTAAGTAACAAGCAAAAGATATTACTAAAAAACAAAAACACCCGTCTGCCTAAAATAAACTGAAAAGAAAGATACCCATTTTGAGTCGGGTTTATCGTCCACAAGTCCCTCGTGAACAACGTGGTGAAAATCGAGAGTGTGTCGACGAGGGTAGCATACCTTATACTCAGAATCACCAAACGGTATTCGTTGAAGGTCATACAGGTTTATGCTCCCACTTCGACATGCCCCGACGATGAGGTCGAGGCTATGTATGAGGACATTTCCAGAGTAATACATGCCTCTAGGACCCAATACACTGTTGTCATGGGGGACTT
This sequence comes from Parascotia fuliginaria, assembly GCA_963082885.1. NCBI lineage: Eukaryota > Metazoa > Arthropoda > Insecta > Lepidoptera > Erebidae > Parascotia > Parascotia fuliginaria. Next base: position 19,262,539 of record OY720170.1, on the reverse strand, counting down.
CAACGCGAAGCTAGGTAAACAAGGCGGTAACGAGTTGAGAGTGGGGCAGTTTGGATTTGGATCCAGGAATCCCCGGGGCCAAATGCTGGCTGACTTCATGGAGAAGGAGGGCCTCTTTATGATGAACTCCTTCTTCAAGAAGCGCGATAGCCGCAAATGGACCTGGATTAGTCCTGATGGTATCACAAAAAATGAGATTGACTTCATCATGTCGACCAGGCGGCAAATATTTAATGATGTCTCAGTGATCAATGCGGTGAAAACCGGAAGCGATCACCGGATGGTAAGAGGCACATTAAATATCAACCCTAAGCTGGACCGGTCTCGACTGATGAAGTCTACGCTCCGACCTGCACCGATTCAAATTCAAAGCTCCGAGAGCTTCCAACTCGAACTTCTTAACCACTTCGAAAGCCTCGGCGATTGCGTAGACGTGGACGAATACAGCAACAGGTTCGTGGAAACTGTCCGTTCGGTAGGGTCTAACATCTTTAAAGCCCACCGCAGTAAAGGACCGAGAAAGATCACCGACCAGACCCTCAAACTTATGGACGAAAGACGCAGGATGGTACTGCGGTCCCCAGAGGAAGCTAGTGACTATCGGCGGCTCAACAGACGGATCTCCAAGTCTTTGACTCGCGACCTTCGCCAATTTAACACACAACGTGTTAAAGAGGCTATAGAGCGCAACAAGGGCTTGAAAGTGTTTGCACGAGATCGGTCTGTCGGGCAGAGCCGACTTGTCAAGCTGAAGACTGGGGACGGCAGGATCATCTCGTCTACGCCAGAGGTTTTAGAGGAGGTCGAGAGGTTCTACGGACAGTTATACACGACACAACATGCACCTGTTAGCTCCCTAGCATCAGATCCAAGAGCTAGGTTAACTCGACATTACACCGAAGACATCCCGGACGTCAGCCTGTGCGAGATTGGTATGGCCCTGAGACAGCTCAAGAACAACAAGGCGCCGGGTGAGGATGGAATCACAGTCGAGCTACTGAAGGCAGGCGGAAATCCTGTCCTGAAGGCCCTTCAGAGGCTCATTAGTGCCGTCCTCCTCGAGGGCAAAACGCCACAGGCACGGCATAGGGGTGTGGTGGAGCTGTTCTTCAAGAGGGGCGATAAAATCCTTCTGAAGAATTACAGACCTATCACACTCCTGAGTCACGTCTACAAGCTGTTCTCAAGAGTCATCACTAATCGTCTCGCAAACAGGTTCGACGACTTCCAGCCTCCCGAACAAGCCGGTTTCCGAAAAGGTTTTAGTACCATAGACCACATACATACGCTGCGGCAGGTTATACATAAGTCCACAGAGTATAACCGGCCCCTATGCTTAGCGTTTGTGGACTATGAGAAAGCCTTTGATTCGATCGAGACCTGGGCCGTGCTGCAGTCTCTCCAACGGTGCCATATTGACTATCGATATATCGAAGTGCTGAAGTGTTTGTATGAAAACGCCACCATGTCAGTACGAATTAATGGTCAGAGCTCAAGGCCTATCCAGTTGCAGCGAGGAGTACGACAGGGAGATGTCATATCTCCGAAACTGTTCACCGCTGCACTGGAGGACGTGTTCAAGCTTCTGACCTGGAATGGACTTGGCATCAACATAAACGGCGAGTACATCACTCACCTTCGATTCGCGGACGATATCGTGGTCATGGCTGAGACCGTGGAGGAGCTCAGTGCAATGCTCGATGACCTCAGTAGAGTCTCTCGACAAGTGGGCCTAAAAATGAACATGGACAAGACTAAAGTCATGACCAATGTCCATGTTACACCCACTCCTATTACGGTCGGAGGCTCGATGCTCGAATTCGTTGACGAGTACATATACCTGGGACAAACAGTCCGATTAGGTAAGTCCGATTTCGAGAAAGAGGTCACTCGTCGAATCCAGCTCGGCTGGGCAGCGTTCGGGAAGCTACAACATATCTTCTCGTCCGCACTACCGCAGTGTCTTAAGACCAAGGTCTTTGACCAGTGTGTGTTGCCAGTGATGACATACGGAGCAGAGACGTGGTCGCTAACTATGGGTCTTATCCGAAGGCTCAAAGTCGCTCAGAGGATGATGGAGCGGGCTATGTTAGGCGTCTCCCTGCGCGATCGTTTGAGAAACGAAGAAATCCGCAGGCGAACCAAAGTGACTGACGTGGCTCGCAGAGTTGCTTCTCTGAAGTGGCAATGGGCAGGACACATAGCTCGCAGAACTGACGGCCGCTGGGGCAGAAAGGTTCTAGAGTGGTGACCACGAACCGGAAGACGAAGCGTGGGCAGACCCCTCACAAGGTGGACCGACGACCTTATAAGGGTGGCGGGCAACCGATGGATGAGGGCGGCGAACGACCGGCTACGATGGCGAAAATTGGGGGAGGCCTATGTCCAGCAGTGATATGATGATGATGATGATGAATATTTCAACAACTACACACAACGCCATCTAGACCCAAAGTAAGCATATTATATGCTTGTGCCAAGGGTTCTGGAATGCGGATATACATTAAATACTTTTTTTTGTAAATTTATACATAGAAACACCCAGACCAAGGCAAAGAGACATGTTCATGCACACAAATATTTGCACTGAGCGGGCATCGAACCCGCGACTTCTACGTGGCAGTCCATACACAGTACCACCGAAGCACAGAGGCAGTTAACACTTGTTTGATATTAGCAACACTTGTTTGATACCTGTTAATTAAACTCCAAATATCACTACAAATCCTGTGTTCCGAGAATTTTCGATCCGCCAAACAATAAAAAAAAATGTCTAACAGACTTCGGCAATCAAACTACTGGTAGGACGATTTTAGTCACATATAATTGGCAGCGATTGCTGTACATATTTTGTATTACATTTCTGTGTAATTACGGTTTACTGAATTTAGTTACATATTTGAACATGTGGTTTAAATTTAAAACTACTATAATAAATGTAAAGAAGCGAAGAAGATTCATAATACAGGAAAACGTGCCTACCTACAAAGAGGAAGCGTAATAAAATACATGATATTTTCGCTTTTCTTAAATGACATGACTGTCTTTAGATCCATCTTAGTCAAGACCAATACCAACGCAAAGAAAATTTCAGAATAAAAACATATAATTTATTAAATAATTTTTACCAAAAACGACTTCGAACAAGAAACTAAAAAGAGAAAAAAAGTACTTAGCACAAAGTAATTCGTATTATAAATCTGAAGTCGTTTTATAAATTAGTGATGGGTAGACCTAAAAAAAGCTTACATAGATCTAGGCAAGAAAAAACCGCCAAAGGCCAGGTGTACGTTGCTCTGAGCTCCTAAAACCCTTAGAAGGAATAGCGTTGTCTGACTAAGATTAAAACAAATTATTGAGTAGTCCACACGGCCAAAGAGCATTGCTAGAGATGACGCGATTGCGCAACATAAATTTAGTTTCAACTTGACGCATCAGTATGCCTAGTAGGTAATGGTATTCCTATGTAAAACTACAATCTTAATTAGGTATTATTTTTGTACAAAATGAACATTTTGGCATATTGAATTAAACCGTATGAAGTACGTTCAACATAACTGCTGCAAATCGTTAGGGAATCTTCACTAAATAGTAGTGCCTTACAATGCTTAATGAAAAAAATAACAAATGCACTTGTCGCCAGTACGATTTTCGAAAGTTTCCCTCTATTTCTCTGGGATACCATCATCACATCCTGGTTTCCTTATCATGGTACCACCCTTGTGATATCTCCTTTTCAGGAAAAAAGAATCATCAAAATCGGCTCATAAACGTCGAAGTTATCGAGCGCGCATAACATAATATATATATATATACGATAGAATTGCAAAACCTTCTTTTTTGTAGTCGGTTAAAAAAAGAAACGAAGTCAAATAAAATGGTTGAGTAAATTTAAACAATCCACCATGTAGGTGGATTGTTCGAATTTACTAAATCATTTATCATTTAAAGAAGGATAATATTAGGTACAGGTGCAAAGGCGGTCAAACAGCTGATTGAACACAGGCTTATGGAATTGTCTTGTTTTAACTGATGAGGTAATGATATCCCGGCTTTCATTGTTGTACACATACAAAACACACCTTAAAAATTAGCACGTGCGTGCTGAATCTCGCCTTATGTAGTTTCGTAGTTCCAGTTGCATGGTTACACACGGGCAAAAAATTACATCGATTCAGCTGAACCACTAGATATCTACACGTGCGGTTTAGAAGTAAGGGTGATCTTTAGCACTATCATTACGACAATTGATAAATAATGTCGCAATCCACAAATATTTGTTTTGATAACATGGGCCTACCTCCCAACGTCCAAGTGCTGGCCTCGCCTGCTGATTTTTATTTGTTTCTATTTTCCGATGGCTTGATATCTATGATAGTTGAACAACAATTCTTTTAAACATTATCTTAAATACCTACCTTTCAGGTTCGAACTAAAAAGTATTCAAGATAATGTGAATAAGCCTGCCAATATTACCAAACAAGAGATGGAACAGTTCATCGCGGGACCGTTATATTCATGTCGATTGTAAAACTACCTGTTTCAAGAATGTACTACAGACATTGGTCAGCGTCGTGTTGTGAATGTATATTTATAATTTGTTGTTTTTTAATGTACTGTAATCATTGATTACATTAAAAAAAAAAGAACAAAACTCAAGTAGGCGTACAGAGATCATCTAGTCTATCAGAGGAAGTACTAAAACCAGGCATACTCAATTTCTCAACTAACAAAAATCCTAATGGCACAACGAAAGAGCAGCTAAACAAACATACTAAATAGCAATTACCGCCCCCTTCTACTCAGACAGCAAATGTACATAAAAAAACAATCAAGAAACGAAACATATCTTCCAAGCCGGCTGGTCACCGTGGAAGATCACGACCAAAACCCTCCAAGAGACTATACTAAAACATCAAACATATTCTACATCCTTACATACAACGTCAGGTCGATTTCTACACACGAACGACAGAACTGAACAAGGCACTTAAGAATGTAAAATGGGATATTGTTGGTTTATCAGAAGTACGGAGTACGGAGTACGGAGAAATACTCTGCCATATAGGACACACCCCTGGGAAATATGGTGTAGGATTCCTAATACAAAAACATTACAAAAATAACAAAGAAAATTACCATGGCTTTACAGAAAGAGTTGCTTTACTAGACATAGACTTATTACTTGCTAAACATAGTCCATCATTCAAGTATACGCCCCTATAGAAAAAACAAATAATGATGAAATAGATGATTTTTACACAACAATTAATACAGCAATAGAGGCAGCACACAAAACTTTTATATTGATGGGCAATTTAAACGCAAATATAGGTCAACCAAGAATACCTAATCACGAAACTAAATGGATACGGGTCAAGAAACGAACGGGGCCAAAGGCTGATCGACTTTGCTATAGAAAATAAACTTACAATTACAAACACTCTATTAAAAAAAAACATCAAAAATAAATGGACTTGGCGCTCCCCGGATGGAAAACATAAAAACAAAATTGATTTCATACCAAATAAAGCACATTTATTTCAAAACATAGAAGTATTAAATGTAAGCTATCTTTCAGACCACAGACCAGTGAGGGCAACAATATCACTTACACAAACAAAGAAGAGCAGAAAAAAAAATTATAATATACGAAACATACCTATAAAAAGCGAAGAAGAAATAAACAAATATGTAGAATGTCTAAATTCCTTAGAGACTCGACATCTTCTAGAGAAGATAAGAGATATTACAGTTCAGGCGTACTACGACAATATAATCAAAGCCTCACTCAGTATTGTCTGAACGCACAGTAAGACTTATAAAAAGGAGACAGGAACTACAAAAAAATAATCAGAAAAACAGACAAACAAAAAATGAAATTTCGCTTCTTTATAAACTTATCAGCAAATATATAAAAAAGGCTACGAAAACCACCGTGCGTTTACCATTGAAAAACATCTCAATCAGACAGGAAGCACAAAAAAGGCATACAAAGAACTTCTAACATGTAAAACATGGATAGACGGATTGAAACACGATAACAAAACAACTTATACGACGTACAGACATTATCAAAGAGGCGACTGAATTTTACAAAAAGCTATACAGCGCAGACCAACATTTAAACGCCAAAAATAACAACCACAGCACCAGTGTCACATTAAGCAATGCCAAAGAAGCCACAAATAGAAGTAAGCGAAGTAGAAAGTGCCTTTAAAAACCTGAAATCTGAAAAAAAGCCCATGCTCAGACCACGTCACAAACGAGAGCTTAAAAACTGCAATACCAATTTTAACTCAACCCTTAACGAATCTATTTAACGACATAATCAAAAACGGAAAAACGCCAACCCATTGGAGCGAATCAAACATAATTCTACTGTATAAAAAAGGTGACCCACACAACATTACAAACTACAGACTTATAAGTTTACTGCCATGCGTTTACAAGCTTTTCCCACTATAATTAATCAGAGGATACTAGATGCTAACCAACCGATAGAACAGCGGGTTTCAGGAAAAGCTTTTCTACGATCGATCACATACATACTCTAGAATTAATAATAGAGAAATACCAAGAGATGAGGAGACCACTCTACATAGTCTTTATTGATTATCAAAAAGCTTTCGACATGATATCGCACAGCAATATATGGACAGCTTTAACAACTCAAAATGTAGACAGCAAATACCTAGACGTGATCAAAAATATTTAGCAGAGTGCAACTTGAAACAACCGGCCTTTGGTTTCCAGTCAAAAGGGGCGTCAGACAAGGTGACCCACTATCCCCGAAATTATTTATAGCAGTACTGGAGCCGGTAATTCAACAATTAGACTGGAAAACAAAAGGCATATTAATTAAAGATACTTATTTAAATCACTTACGATTCGCGGACGATCTAGTATTACTATCCGAATCTAGTACACAGCTACAAGTAATGGTACAGTCGTTAAGCGAAGCTAGCAAAGGAGTGGGACTAGAAATGAACCTCGCAAAAACCAAATTAATTACTAACAGTGCCAAGAGAACAATATCACTGAATAATAAACCTCTTAGCTACACAGATCAGTACATATGCCTTAGCAAACAAATAGGATTTGATCGAAGAAGCAACGAGTTAGATTAGAGATAAAGCGCAGGACACAACTAACCTGGAATAAGTACTGGAGTTTAAAATAAGTGTTTAAAAGTAACCTACCAATTTAGATGAAAACAAAAATACTAACTCGTGTTGACATATGCCTGCCAGACCTAGAAATTCAGTAACAAGGCAAAAAGTAAAATAATTACGTGTCAACGAGGGATGGAGCGCAGTATGCTAAACATAAGAAAATGTAAAAAATCCGCCACACCAAAATAAGAGAGCATACTAAAGCTAAGGACGCCCTGGCTAGTGCCCAATCCCTGAAAAGGAAATGGACTGGACACATGGCACGTCTTCAAGACCAGAGATGGACCAAAAGTGTGACCATGTGGAAAGGATCACTAGGAGCACGTAAACAAGGCAGACCCTATGCTAGATGGGTGGACGATATAATTAGAATAGCTGGAAATAGCTGGGTCCAAATAGCCAAATCCCGAGACGACTGGCACACCTTGGAGGAGGCTTTTACTTATAAAGGGGTTCTTGTAAATGCAACATAAACATTAATACTAAGTACTAACACAATTATATTTTTAAAACGTAAACTACTAACCCTAGATTAATTTTCTTTTGTAAATCTTTTTAGCAAGTAATATAAGTAATATAATTTTTTTTATTTATAATCATTGATTACTGTAATAGAAAATAATATTACATCAAAATGCCAGCAAGATACAAGTACCTACTTCTTACGATAGTGATAGTAGTAACAAAATATATAGATATATATAAATTACAACTTTTCTTTTATAATTTTCGGAAGCTACATCTTCAAATTATAGAAATTGTACAAAAGTTAACTAGGACAACAAATAAAGAAGTAAATGACAAAGATTGTAATGAAATATATATATAGACTGGCCTGTAGGTCTAGTGGTTAGTGACCCTGACTGCTAAGCCGGAGGTTGTGGGTTCGATTACCACCCAGGATAAACCTTTGTGTGATGAGCATGATTGTTTGTTCTGTGTCTGGGTGTAATATTATCTATAAATATTTACAAAAAAAAATGTATACAAGTAGTATATCAGTTGTTTAGTACCCATAACACAAGCAAATACAATTGCTTAATTTGGGGCTAGATGGCGCTGTGAGAATGTGGTAGAATATTATTATGTCATTCTGCACTTGTGGTTTTGTTGTTTCACGTAACCGTTTACCTAAGTATTAAAAACCCATCTCTTAAAGCATTAATATTACTAAAAAACCTATCAGGGCCTATATTCATAAAAATAAGGTATATATTTAAAAATTACTTTATTAATTAGAAGTCTTGTAATTAAGCAAATAGTTGAAAGCGACATGAATTTTCAGTGTCCGTGCCTCGCTAACTTTCATACACTATGAATCATTTGATATACAACGTACAACGTAAAATCTACAGATAGGTACATGTTCTATCGCTTTGTGCGGTCATGTTTTACACCGTATGACAGTACGTACAAGGAAATGGCAACCAATATAAATCAATCAACCTGTCGTACTTTAGTAAGGGTCAGCGAAAACGATGCGAAGATAGATAAATCGATTAATCAAAATGGCAAACGTACGTACCCTGCGGTATTGAATCTTTTATGCTACTGTGTCAATTATGAATGCATACGACGACGAGTGTACTCGTAAGCTGTCTGTGTAGCCGTAATTATACGGCTATCAATGCAACATGTAGGCAGTATTCTATCCACTGAGAAAACTTTATGCCCAATAGACCGTATAAACTTTATTAAAGTAAATAAAGTAAGTAAAGTAAACTTTGGTCAACATCATTAAAGAGCATTGTTGGTTATGGCACATATACGTAACTGTAGATAAGCGAAACTATATTTAGAGACTACTAAACTGAGCTATATTTACTTTAATAACAATGGTAATATGTTCAACAACAAAAACATGCTTCTTGAAATATAACGTCAAAATGTAAGACAAATATTGAAAAGATTATCGCAAGACATGTTATGTTAGCATATTTTTATTAAAGTGTAAAAGTGTAAATGTTTTTCGGATAATATATAACGACGCTTTTAAAATAGTTTCTAGTACATCGCAATATATATCGTAATTTGTTTTCAAGGCTTGGGTGTTTGATTTATGCCTAGTTTATATCATGCCTATGATGAATGTCAGATACTAAGTTAATCAAATGGAGTTGTTTACTACCTATTTCTGAAACAGTCGTAGTTTAGTCTCTCAATGGCTTGCCTGACCTTCAACTACAGGGCAGGCAAGTAAAATAATTAATGCAGAATTTTCTCGGCAACGCAAAAAATTTAAGTTGCAATAAAGGATCTTAGTGCATCCAAACAAAAAATCTTTTTACAAACATTTTATAAAATATCATTTTCTTAAAAATTTATAGTACTTATTAACTTTTTAAATTACTTCTGACAGTCCATGCGCTAAATAACTTATATAAACACAACATATATAAGTAAAACAAATACTGCTTAGAAAGATAAACGCGAGTCTAAAACACTTAAAAATTAAACAATATAAACAATTAAATTTGTTGCAAAGTGTCGCGCGGAGGCAGCGTGGCTGCAGCGCTGCAGCCGTGCCGCTGTCGCTTGATTCGAGTATCTTATTCTTGTATGTTTGTTTAGTTTCACGATGGTTTCTGACAGAAACACTGCTCTCAGTGTTACTATTAAAACGAAAAAGAATTTTGAACGAATAACAAGAAAAGGAAAAGAAAACCTAAGAAAACATTGCTGTTATTTTGTTGAGTTATTCCGGTCTGATCCCCCAGATCTGATCCCCTGAGATTATTATTATTCTTTAATTCCGTTCTGATCCCCTGCATATTTAGTCATTCCGGTCTGATCCCCTGAGTCTTTTTGACAGGTAAGTACAGTCAAGAGAAAAGCAGTTTATGTATTATTTAATTTAAAAAATAAGAATAAAAAAGTTGTTTGTTCAATCTCTGCTTACTCCATTAATGGGAGACAGGCATGAATGTTTGTATGTAATCGCAGTAAATATTACTCTAAAATTATATATTTCACAAAAATTGTACTAGGCTAGCAGAAGGTTGTAGGAGGTTGTTTGATCGAAAAATTTCTTTTTTATAAATATTTATTTTCAAGGTCTAATTATAATTGAATATGTTAAAAAAAATAGTACTAGGCAAGCAGAAAATTGAAGGAGGCTTGTATGATCGAAAAAGGTATTTTTTATTTAATTACCTCTACTACTATATTACTAATAAATACTATTTTTCAATAAAAGTACTAGGCTAGCAGAAGGTTGTAGCAGGTTTGTGTTGTTTATTCTCAATTTAACCTTCCGGTGATCGCGCGCGGTCTCTGAGACCGCAGCAAACTTATTCATCCCCCGTTATATCCTCAAAGGCGTGAGACACTCTCTTGGTAGCCCTATGACATTCATCGCATGCGCCTTTGCTGTATTATCGTTAGACCACGCTCAATCAATCAATAAAATAAAATTAAAAATTCCAATATAATAGCTTTCCGCGGCGCGGTTTCAGTTCGGTGAATCTACCTACATACCAATTTTTATCGAAACCGGTTCAGCCGTTTAGGCGCTGAATGGTAACAAACTCACACACACACACAATTTATAATATTAATAGGATGACAAATATAATATTAGTAGACATCCGTTCTCGCTTCGTTCGGTCAATAGTTTCGTTCGGTCTCACATCAAACGCATGCATAAAATGTTATTGCAATATTATCTGCGTCTGCGAAATATCATAACTACACTGCAAATTTACTTTTGCTGTCTTCCATATTGGAAATTTACAAATACTGAAATAAATTGTTTAAAAAATATGGTAAATATAATAAAATATAGCCTATGATACCCCGCTCTATTTATTGATTTCTAAAACTGAAAATATATTTAAAACTGGTAACATAGATTTTTAGTTAAATCAGTACAAACAAACATACAAAAAATCAAATCTCTTTATAATATTAATTTAGATTTAGATAAAATACTTTCCAAAATATTTTGTTGTGTTTTGTTTTATGTTATTACAAAAAATGAAAAATATGTGTGTGTATGTGTGTGTGTGTGCGTGTGCGTGTGCGTGTGCGTGTGCGTGTGCGTGTGCATGTGCGTGTGCGTGTGCGTGTGCGTGTGCATGTGCATGTGCGTGTGCGTGTGCGTGTGCGTGCGCGTGCGCGTGTGCGTGTGCGTGTGCGTGTGCGTGTGCGTGTGCGTGTGCGTGTGCGTGTGTGTGTGTGTGTGTGTGTGTGTGTGTGTGTGTGTGTGTGTGTGTGTGCGTGTTACCAATCAGCGCCAAAACGGCTGAACTGAATTTGATGAAAATTGGTAGAAAATCGGTCTGGTTCCCGAGGGAGGCTAAAGTCATTTCACGTGCAGGCAAAGCCGTGGGGCGCAGCTATTAAAAAATAAATCTAAACTAAACAATATAAAAATTTATATAAAAATCTACGTTACCGATTTGAAAATTCTTTCACCTTTAAAAATCAATAAATGAAGCGAATATTTGTAAATTTACAATACAGAAGACAGCAAAAGTAAATTTGTAGTATCGCAATAACATTTCGCAGACTTGGGTAATATTGGATTTATATTTTATGCAAGCGTTTGTTGTGAGACAAGGGCTTTGTTGTCAACAGTAGACCCATAAAGTTGCGGACTCACAGACCACACTGGACTACTCGTGTTCCTCGCTAGGTTGCTACCACTAGAGGGTTAATCAAAAGTCATACGTCCTTCTGACAACTCTTCTTTTCATCTTCGAATAAAATACTACCGGCCAGCTCGAATTTAATATCTCAATCAATTAAAGGTCAACTAGAGCATACTGCAAAAATAGGTTACATACATATTTAAATATTTTGTATAAATAGTACTAGGCTAGCAGAAGGTTCTAGGAGTAGTTTGTAGAATAGACGTTTATTTATGAATAAATTTTTCTATAATGTCTATTCTTTTATGCAGTTACCGGTACTATACTTCTAAAAATTTTACACCTCTACCTTCTACTAGCCTAGTACATTTTTGAAAAATAGGCAAATATCAAATATATAGGTTTGTAGGACGTGCATGTAGTTTCAGTTGTATTTAGCCTATTTTCCGGTACGCTCTAGTTGACCTTTAAATGATTTTAGTTATTAAACCGACCTGGCCGGTAGTATTTTATTCGAAGATGAAAAAGAAGAGTTGTCAGATGGACTTTTAATTTTTGATTAGATTGAGAACGACGTAAAATGGAGAATTTCATCCACATTTTTCTTATTTATATCATTGTATTATACTATTAAAATCACCAGCGAGAAGATTATATTACACTTGACGCTGACAGAAATAGATGATATAATCGTCAGTTCAGTCGCCATATCAAAAAGAGGAAGAATAAACATACCAACAATACTTTCAATAAAACGTCAAATTGTATTCCTTAAAAAGTGGGTGAGGTCCTGGTGATCTGTAATACAGGTACTAACCTACATCAGACACCAGCTCCTCACAAAACATATTTGTAACATACACCAATCACAAACTATTACAAAATGTATGAAAAATTGTACCCAAACTTGTAACTGATTGTATTGTGAGGAGAAATAAAGATTATTATTATTATTATTATTATTACTTTCTAGCAATAAAAGCAATGCTTTGCATGGAAAAGTTAAAGATGCAGCCCTGATAAAATACGTGATTGATGGAATCACAGACGATTAATTTAATAAGGTTATTATTTATGGTGCCCTTAAAATTAAGGAATTTCGCAAGAAGGTACGAGGATTGTAGTGGATTTAAGGAGATACATTCACAGCCAACTCCTTATTTTTTTTTTTTTCAAGAAAATTTAAATCTTAATTTTGAGAGCAAAAAGAGAGAGGTCATTTTGATTTAGCAAAGACGCAAGAACTGATAAACAGAATATGTTGAGTATTTACAAACTAAGATTAAGATGGTAAATACTTAATTGCTTAAGATAGAGTAAAAGACGACAACATTATGAAGATTATCTAAGAATAAAACATACAAGAGTAAACGAAAGAAGACGAGAACTACGAGAAAAAGCGAAGGAATCTAGATGAAAAATACAAGAAGAAAACATTAAAAGCTAATCGATGGTCAGTTTTGTAACTTTATGAAATGGATATTTTGTTTTCTAAAATCTGGAAAAGTGTATTATTATAAGCGAATTATACATTTTTAATTTATTCCTTGTTTTTTTTTATTTCATAATTGAATTATGCCATATATGGCAACCGATATTTTGGAACCGATACGCATACGATACGAATTATTCGCATTGACCATGTGTTGATTAATTTAATTTTACGATATCAAAATTTCTAGATTACTAATTGAGCTTATTTTTAGCGATATTTATTTGAAATACCTACATTAGATTTTTTAAGCCATATCACAGCTTATTACATTTTTTGGGTGCATTACGTTCTACTTTTATGCCTCTATCTCCTTAACCTTCTGCAAACCTAGTACTTTTTTAAAAATAGTCTTAGTTTCTGTTGTATAGAACCTATTTTTTTGGTCATCTGTAATTGAACTGACCTTAAATTTATTGAGTTGTTAAATTCGAACTGGCCGTTAGCATTTTATTGGAATATGAAAAAGAAGAATTGTTGTGGGAATAAACGTCACAAACCTCCTACAATATTCTGCTAGCCTAGTACTATTTCTGAAAAATAGTATTAATTAGAGCGGTAATTTAAAAATATAATTATACCTATTTCGATCTTAAAGGCCTCCTACAACCTTCTGCTGGCCTAGTACTATTTCTAAAAATATTGAAATAAGACTTTATAATAAAAATAACAAAAATTTCAATAATACACACCTCTTACAACCTTCTGCTAGCCTAGTACTATTGATCCACTGATCCCCTATTTCCATACTCCAGGGAATCGAAAAGCACTTCCTATTAGAAGGATACTCTGCGATTCTTCAGAGGATTCGTATGCACTCCGTAATGAAATCGTTCATTCGCTCTTTAGTGTAAGTTGGTGCTATTTGCTACAGGTGAGGCAAAGGAGGTATGTTTGGAACGCAGCAAATGGCGTTCTATAGTCTCTGCTTACCCCATTAATGGAAAGCAGGCGTGAAGTTATTGTATGTATTTTGTTGATAACTGTCTCAAAAATCTGTCAAAGATATCTAGGGGATCAGACCGGAATAAAATATTTATACCATTTTCTCTTTTGTTTCTGATCCCCTGTGCGGGGGATCAGTCCGGAATAGAAATATAATTAAAAAAAAACGATCCCCAGGGGATCAGACCTGGGGGATCAGACCGGAATAACTCATTTTGTTTAAGTCAAACAAAACAAATAAACTGATTTTTATACAGTAAAAGGCTACTGTGACTAAATAATTCAGAATTACTTAAGATTTTCAAGAAAATAATTCTAAAAATAACTTCCCAGTTTAGAACATTATATTGGAAAACAAAATACAACCTTAAAAATACTAAACTGACGGACTCATAAACTGCATCAAAGTTCAGGATTACTTTGAAATGATTTTTTTTAATAAGTATGCAAACTTTTTAGATTAAATTATATAAATATGGAGAGACTGTCTCTTAATCTTAAAAAAAAGCAAAATAAAAAAATAAAAATAGAACTGCAGTAAAACAAATGAATATAGCCGGGAAAAGAAAATTTGCTCGTAGTATCAGATTTGCGTGTTATTTAAAGCAAAGTTTTAAATTGATTCGCATTCATTTTTTATTCTTTTGTCAATTGAATTATTGTTACCAGCAGAATTGTTGGGTTAGTTTTTTAACTCATCGAGAGTTTTTGAACCATAATATGGATACTTCGTCCGAACAAGCGGCTCAAATTGTAGCACTGGTGCGGGAGGGCTTGGATCAACGAACGATTGGTAGAAATTTAAATTTAAACCAGTCTACGGTTTCTAGAATAATAATAATAATATTCTACCACATTCACACAGCGCCATCTAGCCCCAAATTAAGCAATTATATTTGCTTGTGTTATGGGTACTAAAAACAACTGATATACTACTTATATACATTTTTTTTTTTTTGTAAATACATACATATTATAGATAAATTACACCCAGACACAGAACAAACAATCATGCTCATCACACAAAGGTTTGTCCTGGGTGGGAATCGAACCCACGACCTCCGGCTTAGCAGTCAGGGTCACTAACCACTAGACCAACAGGCCAGTCAAAATCAATATACAGAAGGTTTGTGGAGACAGGTTCTTACAGAAGGAGACGTGGTACAGGCAAGACTCGAGCAACCACCGGTCGTGATGACCGATTTATTGTTACAACTTCCCTGCGAAATCGTTTCCTCACGTCAGTTAACATCAAAACAGAGCTTAATGAAGTGCGTTGAGTAAATGTGAGTGCACAAACAATAAGAAGAAGGTTAAAGGAAGCGGATATCACCCCTTTTAGACAAGCAAATGGTCCAAAATTGTCTGTAGCTCACAGACAAGCTCGCTTAAGATTTGCGCGTGATCACCTAAATTGGACAGAAGAGCAATGGGCTTCCGTATTGTTCACGGATGAGTGTAGGACATGTTTATATGGTGCAGATGGTCGCAGAAGAGTCTATCGTCGACGTGGGGAGCGATATGCTCAAAGTTGCATTGAGGAGCGTGTTCCTTTTGGAGGCGGTTCGTGTATGGTCTGGGGTGGCATATCGATGAACGGGCGAACAGAACTTGTGTTCATAGACATGGTCCGACTGCACATCGCTACATAACAGAGATCTTAGAAGATCACGTGGTGCCTTACATGGGATTCATAGGCGAAAATTTTACTTTAATGCAGGATAATGCCCGGCCGCACGCTGCTGCACAAGTTCGACAATATTGCGAAAAGGTTGGGATACGTACAATGAATTGGCCAGCACGCAGCCCAGATCTTAATCCCATTGAGCATGTTTGGGACAATTTAAAAAGAGCTGTATATGCGAGAAATCCTGTGCCCACGACAGTGGCAGCACTAAGAACAGCACTTTCAGAAGAATGGGACAATATTCCGCAAGATCTTTTAATAACCGTAGTAAAATCTATGCGGAACCGATTAGAATCCGTAATTAGGGCACGTGGAGGTAATACGCCTTATTAAAACATAAATAAACCCTTGCATAAAGTTTGTGTCTATTGTTAAAACCATTTTTTTTATTAAACCAATTTTCCTTAAATTTCTGTTTTTCTTCAAAAAAGTCTTAAGGTCCTTTCCAGTACACAAACTCAAACTTAAGAATATGACCCTACGCTGTTTTCACGAACCAATCTAGAGGTTTAAATTTTAATCTGTATAGAAAGTTTGCATACTTGGTTAAAATATTTATTTCAAAGTCGTCTATTACTTTGATGCAGTTTATGAGTCCGTCAGTGTATTTGTGCTGAAGAAAGACTTTATAACGATTATTACATATTTGCAATTTTTACATACCTAAGTGATAAGTGAAAATTGCAAATATATAATAATTGTTTTAGTTTTTGGAGTAAATCACATTATGCAGTTTTATTATTATTTTTAATTGTCATTACTCTTCGAAAACAAATTTTCATAAATAGACGACATATCAGTTAATTGTGAATCTTGTGACGGGCGAGTCGGTTAGGTTTTGGCTTGTAGGTTATTTTAGTTGTACTAAACAATCGATTAGTACAACTAAAATAACCTACATCTTGTTGGTAATAATAACCGAAATTATCATGTGTATTAATATATTGTCGTATCAGACCGATAGTGAATAGTTTAAAATTTTCAGAATATTCATCCTTTTTTGCATTATTTCCAAGAGTACCTCTGTCGGACCTCAAATCCTGTATTCATGGACGGCACTCAACCTCATCGATAATTTTTTAACCTGATTTTCGTTCATGTTTAGACTTGAACGAAAACTACGTGCGTACTCTCTCTAGTCGATCAACGAACTGAAGCGCAGCCGCAGCGCGGGTGCAGCGCTGCAGTCACACGTTTTTGATTTTTAGGAATTTTGAAAACCGCGCTGCCGTAGCGCATTAGCCACGCTGCCGCGGCGCGACACTTGCGCGGCAAGTTTGAAGGCGCTCATATACAGTTCGGAGTTTCAAATAACAAAACTATACTTACTTAAACAGTAAAGCACACTAGCCAAAGAGAAACCTACGGCCACATAGAACTATTTTTACAAAGAGAAAATTTAAAAGAGAAATATCTGAAGTTTTCACATCGGAAAATTAATTAATGGCGCACTGGGCATCTGAAAACCTTAAACTCTTCTAAAGTGATTTCTAATTTACACGGCACCTTTAGTGTTCAAGTAGATAGTCAATCACTCACTATTTCAAACCACAATTTTGTTTTACGATTACGCACCTAATTATCTGTACATTTTAGTTTTCATTTTAAACGTATTTAAATTAAATACTATATTATTTTTTAGATATGATATTAACACACGGATTTAATAATTAGCGACATAAGTGAAATATGATATTAAGACCCATCTGTTGGACAAATACAATCACGTTCTAATTAAGCGTTAGGTTCAAAATTGTTCAGATATTTACGCCTTTTGTCTACTATGTAGTAGTTACTATAACAGCGATATTAGTACCTATTCCAATGTCATAAAGATAGAGCATGTAGGTACATCGTAAAGAGAGGTTTAACGAGCAGCCTCACAGACAGAATAGACCACATAGCATGACGTAAGGTTTATCTCCTTTTTTTAATGAAACGCACGTCTTACTGGGGACTATTCAACTACTGGACATAAAGGATGTAATGGAACGTACCTGTCGCTAATGGACCGAGAGTTTCCTAATGCGACAAAAACTGTGAAGATAAATAAACCTACTGGTAGGTATCTCTTTAGTTTGTGATTCACTTAGCACATGAACGTATTAATTACAAAATAAGTTAAAATTAGTCTATAAGCAATTTGTTATCACTCGCTTAAGAATTTCTATCGTGTTTGTTATAGTTCATTTTAAATAAAATATTTCGAGTCAATCCTTTTCATACATTCATACGTCAGACGTTTTATGATAGTATTGTATCACTTATTTATTACAAAGTTTGACGAGGCAATAAAACAAACGGGTGGTAAATTGTAATCGACGCGACTTTTATGCACTTCCACAACACGATATTTGTGGGTGCACGGGTAATCTCTGTTTACTACTACATTAAGGTCAGAATAACTTTATAAATGACGATATGTTTTGTCGATACATGGAAAGAAAAAAATAGCTTCCAAGATTTGTATTTAATAGTACTATGGTAGCAGAAATGTTTAGCAGCTTGGGTTGGTATGAAATTACTCAAACATATAATATTTTTAAACAGTACGAAAGAAGCAGAAAATTTTAGAAGGTCAGCATGAAGCTATGAAAATTATAATAAAAGTTTCGTGGTGTACAAATCTCTAATTAATCTCCTACAATCTTCTGCTTCCCTAGTAATATTTAAAAAAAATAGCATTAAGGAATGTTGTACCTTACCTACCTACAATAAAAAAAACGTAGTAAATAGCTGTAAAACCTCACAAATGCTCACAATCCGTGCGGCTTTCTCGCTTGTAACGTTCGTCGTTTTCATATTTTTCTTTTCCACGTATCGACAAAATATATCGACATTTTGTTACCTCCAGAGAAACACGAATAAGGTTTTTTTTTATATATTACCCTACCAAAGTGTCTCCACCCCGCCTGATGGTAACCAGTCAGTGGAATCCAGAAGTGGTGGCCACCATACCAAACGCCATCGTCTCAAATTGCTGGCATGGTGGCCTCCACTAAGGCGGCTGGGAACGGGGTTAGGGGAAGGGAATGAGCGAGTTGAGGAAAGAGGAACAGGGGGCAATTGGGCCTCCGGCGCTCTCACTCACCGAACGAAACGTAGTAGTACGGATACTACTACTCTTACGTCGATCTTCTATGAGAGGGTAGTACTTCCCCGGACATTATAAACTTCCCCTAAATTGTATTGCACATTTTGCGTAAATGACAAAATGCGTATTTAAAATTAGTCAATGCGCGTGTTGGTCATTATGAGTCAGAACGAACATTATCTCCACCTCAACCGATTTTGCGCCACCCTCATCTATTGTTTACCAACTACTTTTATGAGGGTATCAAGCAACCTTATCAGAGAACTGCCCACGCTGCGTCTGGTTAGCACACAGCAGATTTTCTCTACACTAACGATTCTCAATTTTGCCTGCTATGTGTCCTGCGTCAATCGTCACTTCAAATAACACGATCTCTAGGGAGATACTTATACTAACATCACCCGTTCTTACCAAATTCATTTTGGTTTCGTTTTGAGAATGAACGGTCAGTTACTCCTTCGGTCCTTTCTCATTGTTCTCCAATTCTTACAGTACCTCCACAATTACGTCCATATAATACAGTAGATAACTACTCACGAAAAGATTAGTATATCAGGTATGCTTGTTTATCACCTTAATGTATAACAATTATATAGAAATTGCCGAAAGTACAACTAATTGGCAAACATAGTGTTAGGTTTCTTTGTTTACATTCAATACCATTAGCCGTAATGGTATCAACTAATATATTTCTGTGTCTACTTTGGTCCAAGTACAAATTACTTGAACTTGTCATGTAATACTATAAGCCCACACCTTTACTTCGTAGGAAGGGCACGGCAACTGAACTGTGGCACTTACGTATATTAGCGTCAACGACGGAATAAGCTAGAATGTCAATAGTGTTTATTAGGTATTGAGCTCTAATTTGTCCTAGCCACATTACTAGTTGTGGCGGACTAAGATAAAAATGGCGGGATGATTTGGACAAATCAAATGAAAATTGTTTCACATTTGCAATAGAAGAAAAAGTATGGAAATCATAAAGGAAGGCCTTGGCCTAACAGAAGAATGATGTAGGATTTTCAATATAAGTACCTTTTTTAAGCGAAGATCCTTTATAAAATACCTTATCCTTTTTATGCTGCTGATTGGATATGGAATTATATTAATGGGCAATAATAATTAATTAACTGTTGTTCACTAAATTATATGCAGTTGGCGCTGATGCACAGTTGCGTTTATTTTAAAATTAAAACACGAACGTGTTCGTCTGTCATCTGTAAAGCACTGGCTATTGCACGTATAACATCAAACCGGCTTTTGACAGTCTATTTAGATATTTAATATTTATTCAATGCCATTGTTGGCAAGTGCTTGTTTATATCTAGATACGGTGATGTAACAAGCTGTGTTTACTGGTTAAAACAAGTTTATGGGTCCTGGTTTTACATAAAGATACCAGCTATTTACTTATAGCACGAATCACCATCATATTTTAACGAAAAACGTGCACTAATGACCATCCAAGCACTACATTTGGAAGGATATTTTTGTCCTATTAGCGACACTTGACATGCAGATTGCGAGTGGCAGTTTATACCTAAGGGCTTATCTTCTAACATTGTCAGATACTAACCTAACTTAAATCAACCATTTTACAAGCTGATTGACATCGTAATACTGCGATAAAGCCCACATTTTTCTCGATTTTTGCCTCAAACGAATTTGAAAATATTCTTTTCCGATAGTAATTCTTTAGTTAAAAACTTTACTGCTTTACATGGCATCATACAAACCACAAAAAAGTGCGACGGGAAAGTTTAATCGCATGCGAATTCGAGCGTACAAAACACAGACATAATTTTAATTATATTCGTAATATTGATGCTTTTTATACATAAGTAAACAAATATGACATCAAAGCATAGTAGACGGGCTGCAAAATATTATTTATTTAACCCACGCCTTCTCTTCTCTCATCGTATACGAGTGGAATCTAAATATTGTCTCTAAGCGGTGTTACTGCGCGCTATTCATGGATTTCATAACACTGCAATGCAATACTTAAAATGCTAAATTTTATCGCAATTTTGATCAAATTTGTTTGCATATAACAGCTACAAAAATAAAAACATTAGTCTGATTAAACATAATTATAGAAATAATAATATCATACCTTCTCTCAGTATAGCCTCAAAGATCTCATAAGTGGCACCACAATCTTCTAACACCGGTCTTCTTAATATTTTGTGCATGTGATCACCATCAAGAGACTTAGATCGTGAACGAAACTCATCACTGTCCATAGCACGAGCCTCATCGGTACTGGCAGCCGGAATCGCGCAAGAGCCTCGGCGACCTTCCCCAGACGCTTCGTGCCGCCAATGCCCCACTTTTTTACCAAACGTTCGAAACAACTCTTGAATCGTATGATGCTTTTGCCGATGTCCACTGCCACTCGACCCTGACCCTCGCCTTTCATTCGAATGGTCTTTGTCTTTAGCACTACTACATACACTTTCAGTTAATTTCTGAGCAAAACTCTTATTATCAAAGCGGTTCTTATGACTTAGTTTAGTATTGCTAATTTCTCCATAGCGTTCGCATTTGCTGTATTCGTTTTCTTGTATATCGTCCATAACGTCGCTATAGAGTGGGGAGACGAAATTTCGGTACTCAGATCGGGCAGGTGAGTGGTATGTATTAATGCCAACCTGATAACGTTCTCCATCGCTACGCTGTCGTCTGTAATCCGGGTGATGGGTGTGATAGTGATGCTGTGTCGGAGAACATTTGCGCTCTCCTTCCATAACATCGCGAAAGTAGCTCGCAAAGTTTGGGTAACGGTCGCGCGGACTAGAAGCAAATTCATAAGGACTGCCTGATGGAAGTCGCAAACTTCGTTGGGCGCTGGAATTCCTTTGATTGATAGGTATAGGTTTTGCATTGCTTTCTCGGTGCTCTCGCATTGAACTGTGTGAGTCTTGTGAGTCTGTAGAACTTAATGTAGAATACCAGCTATCACCACTGTCTTCCCTCTCGGCAGGTGGCGTTGTTTCACGCTGTTGATTATGCTGATATTTCTGAAGAAAATGCGTGAGCCCATGCATTTTCAAAAATAGTGTCCACTTATTTTTTTAAACTAGCCAACATCTACATTGTTTTTAAAATATTGATCAAATTTCGTACTTAGTTGCAAAAATGTTCTACATTTTATTTAATAATATATTACTCAACGAATAGCTGGCATTGCGACATCATACCTAATTACAAATTTTAATATACATCAACAACAAAAGCGCCAGTGTCACCAACACAGTCGACAGGTGTGCGAATTCAAGTTCGTTGAACTTGAGTTAAGTAAAAATATAAATCCAAAACGTCACGTAAGATCTGGTTTGAAGTTGAAACAAAGTCAAAACATTTTATATAACAAACACCTACGAATCTACGGCGCGAAACATCAAATTCCTACGCAGACAGTAAGTAGCCTAAAGAGTGAATAAAAACAGGTTATGCATGATTCAAGGTCACTATGCCCTATTTAGGGGAGTGTGATCATGTGGCAAAGCGGGAAACGGCGCGGCCTTGGGGACGAGCGGATATTTCGTACAGGACGCATGCGTGTATAGGGTCACCTTCATACTTTGCACAACTTAACTTATCCATAACGGATTATTGCACTCAACTCAATTTGATGACAACCATGCTGATCAATGACATGCAATATGAGTCAATGCTAGGTATAGCGCTGGGTCTCTTGATAAAATAATTTCCAACAAAACTATTGACGTCAATACGATAATATAAGACCTATAATAATATTAAACTGTAAAAAATAATTTCAAAGGCTGTCAATATTTTAGACTTGTTTTGATATTTTAAAAGAAACATCTTGCCTTATAAGATGACAATTATTTTTATTGTAAGTAGGTAGATACTTATTATATTGACTGAAAATAACATACAATAATTTTATTATACTAATATCTACTCGAGTACTTAATACAATTTTTAAAAGCCAAATATTTATCAATTTCTAAAAATAAGCAAATTAGTTGATTCGATTTATTTGTTTAAATGCATTTATAACTAAACGAGCGGTAGCACGCAACTTCGCTTGCGACGTAAAAATTTACACAATATGTTTATGAATTAAAAAATGTTATTTATCATCTCATCCCGCATTCATACAAGATACGATTTCATCTACCTGAATATATCTCGGACAAATAATATTCACTATCTAAATGCTATTTTTTACTTCAATTATTTAAAAAAAGTTTTCTATACCATTTTCATCGGCATTTCATCCCAATAGCCATCTCTGTCAAAAATATTTAAAACTGCATTTTTAATTTTAGTTAAATCATTGAAATATAATATTTTCATTATAACTTTAAAAACAAAGAACAGTTTACTTAATCTTTCTAATAAAATATTGAAACCAGTTTTTTTAGTAACCCAAAAGTAATTTGCACAAGAACAACTACAAAAATAAAGATTTTTAAATACAATATTTTATCCTTAATTTCAACCTCCTAAAGCCATCCCTTACAAAAAAAGTTATAAGAATATTTTCAAATATATAAATTAAAAAACAAAAAGTTTCATACAATCGTTTTCATCCCTTTACACACAATTAGGGCCGGTTCTTTTTAATATTCTTTCTTATTACAACCTTTAGACATTAAGAGTAGCACACTCTCCAAATTTCAAGTCGCTAACTTTAAAACAAAAATCGTTGAGCATACAATGTTTCAACCCCAATTTCACCCTTCCAAAGCCCTGTTTGTCAAATATATTAAGAGAATTATTATTTTGATAAAAGTATTCCAAAACATATTTTCAAAACTAAAGAAGAACTAAAAAACAGAAGTTTCATCCCTTTTCACACATTTAGGGCCTAATGTTAAAAAACTCTTTCTAAATACATTAGGACAAACACATCCCCCAAATTCCAAATCGCTACGACCAGCGGTTTACGCTGTGCGTTGTGAGTCAGTCAGGACAAAGCTTTTTATAATATGTATAGATAAT
The DNA here is from genome assembly GCA_963082885.1 of Parascotia fuliginaria. NCBI lineage: Eukaryota > Metazoa > Arthropoda > Insecta > Lepidoptera > Erebidae > Parascotia > Parascotia fuliginaria. The sequence goes on along the minus strand of OY720170.1, from coordinate 19,238,571 downwards.
ATGTTTACAAAGACGTACTTTAAAATATATTCATTCACTGATGCGTAATACAACGGCGTTAAGCTAAGGTAGATTAGGTATAGGTAGAATTTATACAACTAAACCTACTACGTAAACATAATCACGTCTCACAATTGAAGTGGATACTGACTACTAATTCGGCCGCTTAAAGATTCTCTTACTTTTAACTTATTTTCTCTATTATTTTAAGCCAATTTTTTTATACTTAGATGAACAGTTTGAATACCTTGATATCTAAGGTTTTACCAAATGGGTAGGCAGTAGGCTGTGTAGTCCTATATAGGAACAGGGGAACATGTTGCCATTTTCTATACACTATTCCAGGATAATAATAATCCAATATCACTACACCAGAACCGAACATCAACCCCAGCTGTGCATAGCAGTCTGTACACAATGAAATCTCTTCAACTAAGAACCCCATTTACCTACTGTCCGTCTAGTAGTAGAGTAATTATAATCGTTAAGACGGCTGTTCTACTGTACAAGCGGAAGGATAAACTACTTGCTAGTACATAAATTAGGACCTACCTAGATTAAGTATTAAATTTATTATTATTTCACTAGCCTTTTCGTTATTAGTATCTCCACCCCACGGCTTCGCTCATCACTAAAATGTATTAAGTGTCTTTCAGGAACCAGACCGATTTTTGGGATAAAAATAAGCCTATGTCCTTCTCCGGCACCGAATCTATCTACATACCAATTTTAATCGAAATCGGTTCAGCCGTTCATGCACTGAGTGGTAACAAACTAACACACACATACACACACATCCACACATACACACACATCCACACATACACATACAATCTTCCGCATTTATAATAACTAGTGAAATAGGCTGATTATTAATCATTAGTTGAACCTATCATATTATTATAAAAACATTGTATATTTTTGTTAACACAGTATTCTGTATTGATCTCAGGATTGACATTGATTCACACTTGATTAAAGACATGATAAATAACGTACGCTACTAGAATAGCGTATAATCCGCATGTATGTATGTAGCGTCAATAAATATAGACTCATAATTGTTCAATGGCGAATCAAGGACTAGGCAACATCGTAACTCTGTACTTTTTGTGTTCATTTATTTATTTATCAATAAACTTTGACTCAGACATCGCGATAACAACGTTTTTCATTAAATTACTATTGAAATAGGTATCTTCTATTTTTATGCCAAACCTACAAAAATGACTACTCTGCCTGACGCATGACGGTAGAAAGGAATATTTTTGTTTGTCTCGCCTAAAGACTTCAGATCATAATTGAAAGAAAACACATAATATACTGGTAGAGAGTGCCGTGCCAGGTTTGAATTAAGCAACATAAGTATTGCAGTACATTATTCAAGAACATAATTATTATATTTTCCGTTATCTAAAGTTTAAATATAAATGATGGCGAACACGTGTCTAAATGCTAAACCGTATGCAAAAAACACAGTACACATTAGTCAATATCACACGAACACTAACGTGTCAATCAGCCTCCGATTTTTATATTTTATTAAGACAACGGCTTTTCTCTGACGACCATGAATATAATGTATGTTAGAGAAGAATGTTTTCTTGTTTTGTACTTTTAGAAGAACCTACCTAGCTGGAGTTGGGTTTTAGTTTGAACATGACAACAATGACGGCATTATATTAAAGACATCAAAATTGAGTGTCGTATATACCATATTATGTTGTCACATCACAGACAAGATAAGAAAATATTTTTACGCATCAAGATAAAAGGTACTTATCTAACTAAGGATTCAATAAGAATTGATAACACGCATATTACTTAATATTACCGCTATATGTAATTAATCGCAAGTAATTAATCAGGTATTGTTTATTTAAAATACTGTATACAATTTTAGAATGTAAATTAAACAATTAAATTTGTGTATCAATAAATTTAAAAATTAGAATAATATGCCCGTTTACGTCTCAATGTCATTATTTTTACAAGAATAATCATTTTATTAGCTGCCTATTAAGTATAAGTTGCGGAATGATGTAACAGCAAACCGGTGTATCTAGCACAACAACAAGATCGAGCGTACCTTTATTAACTTCCGTTCTTAATACTTAATAGTATTGTGATTTGTCACAAAATTAATTACGTGAGTTGTATGTTAATGCAATACGTGTCAGAAAATAATAGCTTAATGTTAAAGCATATATGTCGCAGATATCATAAAAGTATATAGATACGTACATTTACCTACTTTGTTTTAATGTTATCTAAAAATAATGTCTTGTTTTTATTATTCACCATGTCAAAAATATGGAATAAAAAAATCATGACGAATTTCACAAGAACTACAATCTATTATTATAATGATTATAATTATCATAAATAATCATAATATAATTTGCAAAGACTATACAGGTACCTACGTTCAAACGATTTACAATATCGTTGTTCTCCCAATGTGTTTTTAATTATTTAACCAATTATTGAGTTGTTTAATACCGCAACGGAGTCGCAAAGTAGTTTTTCTTTTTGATTTAAATAAGTAACATTAATTGATATACTCGTATGTATGTTTGATATTAAGATTCGTCGTCAATTTAATTTAAATTAGTATTTTAATATACCCAACTATAATAAAATGCGTTGCGATATTCGCTGTTTTAGCATGCTTAAACATAGAATTTCATGAGGAAAAAAATTAAAAGAAATACTGTTTATTAGTGAATACGCCAATAACTACAATTTGTTAATAGACTTCAAATGTGAAAGGTTACTCCTTGTAAAACTATAGATTTGTTTGGGGAAAATTGCGTCGACAAAATATCAAGCTTCTAAGATTTAATAACAAATTATTGCAAACCCATTACTAACACAACTGAAACTCTTTACGAACATGTTTTGGTCTACATGCCAAAAATTTTCATTTTCAGACGTGAAAAAGCATCTGCTTAATAGAAATTGAGTAATGAGAAAGAAACAAGTGAAATGATACAAGTACTTCTGTAATACAAAACTAAGTTCAGAATTAACTCAGGGATCGGTCGTCAGGTGTGAATGATTTTCACACTTGAGTTATTATAAAATTGTAAATCACATATAAATTAACAATATAAAATTACTTAGACGTTGGAAATGTTAGAGACGAAGATATTATTTGTTAAAATATGTTAAGAGTAATTAGGTGATATGTTGATAAGTTAAGTTGAGTTTAAAATAAGTTCGTCAACAAAGTTTGGCATGTTAATTTCGGGCGGCAAGAATATATTGTACAAAATTATGTATGAGCCTAAGCAAAATAAGAGCAAAAATATTGGAATAATGTAATGTAATTGATTCTGAAAATATTTTTTTTAGCAACATGATCATGAATTAGACTGAGGTAAAATATGTAATACCCAAATTCAATGTAACTACTGTATTTATTAATACAAAATAAATAATCACACTTAAGTGATAAATGACTATAGATTTATAAATTTAAACCTGTTCTTTATACGTAGATACAAGTGGCTAGTAGTGACGAGCCTATGTACTGCTCGTCAGGATAAATATCATAACAAATGGCCGTGATAGTGACAATTGGTGCGTTTATCGTTAAACTTATGGACCTGTTACGTTGTGATCTAAACAATTTTGTTTACAACATGTGTCGCAATGCGCCAGCAAGACGTTCAGACAGTCGTACGTGCACTCACACCATGTGCCACAACAGAAAAACGTAAACACACCGCTCGCGCCACCGCCGGCTCCTACGAGATCTCATCAAACAAAACAATCAAACGTACTACATTCGTATCATTTAAGAGCGATTTAACACAATATGCCGCTCAAATGCATCGTAAATAAATATTCACAGTTCATTGTATCGTTATTATTATCGCACATATGAACGACGCGCGCGACACGTCACGCACTCACGACAGACGTGGGAGCACTAACTTAGTGAAATAAGCAAACCAAAGAGAGAGGGAACGAGAGGGCATTAGAGGAGAGGCGCGAAGCCGCACCGTCGTCCGCTACCGGCATCGGCTTCGGCAGCGACCGCGTGGTGAGCACGCGACTTGCTGGTCCAAGTCGCAGCCACTTTACTCGCGGCCCGCAGCCGGTATTGCACGATATTCTTACACAAAACGAGTCTCGTTGCGCGAACGGCGAGCGAGGTATACGCTCACCTTCCACCGTGTCGGCCGAACCGCTGATGTCATTTGGGCTTATCATGCTTATACTAGATATAGTTAGTCAAGACGTAAGTCGATGGTTAAAACTTTATAGACACCAGTCATAAAACATCGATCATAAAAATCATATTATCTTGTAAGTATACTTACCTAAATAAGGCGAATTCGGCGTCCTGGATGGAGTGATTACAAGTTAGTGTATGAGTGGGTTTTTGACATTGACATTTTCACCTTGCAACTGCTATACTAAAATCTATGAACCATTTAAAGTAGTAGTAACGTATTTTTAATACTTTTACCTAGATATTTATACTTTGGCCTCGGAAGTTCATAGATGAAGATAGATTTTAAATTCAGCCGCGACCTTTTAAATTTCTATTGAGCTTTTGCTGATAAAAAATATGTGAAATAATATATTTGTAGGTAGTTTATAAAACTGAGTTGCGAAATTTGTATTTTCGCGATTCGCGGTAATTAGCGACACAGATGTGCGCAATTGACATTTATAACTTTGTAATACTGTATATTTATATGGAACCACAAAGTTATTTATGCAGTTGATGTATCAAAAAAACGGGGCCGAAATTGCACAATATTTAGGTTTTCCCTTGATTTATACCCTAAACACTAATTGTATTCTAAATTTGAAGCTTCCATGTTTGCAAGAAGTGTCTAAGAGTTTTGATGATCGGTCAGTCAGTGAGTGACAAAGTTACGAATTTTGGCTAGTTATGATTCTAAAATTACTGGTCTAAATTGAATGAAATTTAAAATATACCGTGCTTATACAATGCCTGCTTTTTACTGAAAATTCAGGCTTCCATTCTACTTTTATCCACAAAGAAGTTAGAGGGTCGAAAATGGTCCCAATTGCTTCAAGGCGGCCGTGCCGCTTTTTTTTTGCTCAACTTGGCGGGGTACTGCCGTGCCCCCAGATTAGGTAAACAGTGCGAAGGGAACAGTTCCAATTTTACAATGTCCTAACAATCTTGTTTAGACCTGAGTAGGTAATGTATACCTACATTTTGTCGTGATAAATTTATTAACTGTTTAATTATGTAAGTACGAGTATTTGCACTATTTTCAACAATACCAACATAAAATACGAGAGCATTTATTAAAAAGAATAATTCAAATTCAAATTATTCTTATCTATATGTAGTGGTAGTAACAATTTTCTTAATCCTTAGGTTAGTAAATGACATAATATAATAAATACACAAACAGGCGAAACTGTATTATACCCACTTCACACCACAAGTCGACCATGTTGTCATCTTGTGATACGAATCTGAATCCACCAAAACACGCAGTAACGGTGGGTCCTACCGATCAGCAAACATATAAAAAGTATAAACATAATATAAAACCTTAACTAATAAATACATCCGAGAAAGCCAAAGTAAAAAGAATACCTTACTAAAATATAAAATCACCATTCGATTAAATATAAGTACTCAATAAAACCGTTAAAATGCAATGAGAACACTTTCCTCAATCACAACTTAAAAGGCGAAAATTGTAAACGCTAGAAAATAGGAAACCAATGGGATCCCTTTAATTATATAACTTATTACCCGTTAAAATGAAATTCACTAAACAATTCAAATCTTGAAGGAAGACAATTAGATTAAAAGTTTAATTGGGAGAATAAAGCACTGTAGCTGTTATGTTTGATAATAATAAATAATGTATCATTGGCCGACTTGTATTGCGAGTAAGATTTACTCAAGGTAACAGAAGTATATGCGTAAGATCTCGAGTTAAATCAAGCAATTGTCATAAATGGCTCACCGCTTGTGATTTAAACATGACAACCGCAACTCCATACCTAAGAGTTAAGTGTATATTAAGGGAACATGTAACCCATTCAATCATTCCTGTCAATGACACTCCCCGATTTTACGAAAATATTTATTTGTGAACAGAATAAATACTTTATCTGTACAAAACCGAGAAGGCGCAAATGGATTTTATCAAAATTATCTTTATTAGATCTTGGACAATCATGTACGGATTTTGCAGAAAACACCAAATCCTATTAGATTTGATGCCAGAAACGGACATAGGCTACTTTTTATCCTGTAATTTTTTTATAACCTTAATAATTTAATCAGTGAGCGACTTTACTTAGTCGCTCACTAATTTATAATTATAATGTTATCATTGCATGCGCAAACACATCAATCGACAGAATGAGCCCGTCAACCGTTCACAAATGTGATACTAAGTACCGAGTACACAAAAACCCCATACTTATGATAGAACTGTGATAGACATGGTCTTGTCTGGGTAAACCTAACACTTAGATAAGAACACCGTACCTAGGAATGATCCAAACCTACCTACCTATGTACCTACTCGTAAGTATATTTACGACATCGTGATTAATGGGTAAATACATTTACACTTTAATGTTTATGTTGTTATGACACAACGTCTACATTAAGCTGGATCGGTCTGGAAAAACAAGCGACGTCACTGGCAATCTTGCTCGATGTTTCATTTATCTAAACTAATACCTATTATAAAAAGGAAAGATTTGATTTTTGTATGTATGTTTGTTTGTTTGTTCCCATTCAACACAAGAATCTCTACTAACCGAGTAAAACACTTTACCTTTAGAATAGGACTTAGGCTACAAATAGAACTGGTAAAGCAGCCGTGAAGTTATTGTATGCATTTTGTTGATCCGACCGGAATAAAATATTTAAATATATTTATCTTATGTTTCTGATCCCCTGCAGGCGGGATCAGAACGGATAGGAAATAAAATTAAAATAAACCGATCTCCAGGGGATCAGTTTTAGGGAATCAGACCGGTATATTTTATTGTTTAACAAATTTTTAGTCATTTTTAACATTTCATTTTTTTAAGCGCTTTCGTTATACAGAATTATGCAATATGCTTGTTGCTATTGCTATGATATTTTCCGTAAGAGTTTGTTATAAGTTCGCATGAAACTTTTGATACCGAAGCGAAGCGAGGACTTCTAGTTGTTTTACTGATACAATGTTTGTTATTACTAATACAATGTACGATTGCCATAATATCACGCAGCCAAAATTCTCATACAGGCACACATCTAAATTTTCACGCGAAATGAAGTGAAAAAAATGTATAAGTCGCAGGTATAAGCTAGTAGTGTAGCTATACATATTTAATTATCTCTTAAATTGTAGGCACGGGTTTATTGTTTTTTATCTCCATCGAATCGACATCTGGCTGACACACCTGTATCAACAATTACTATTATTTTTATTTTATTATATATAAATGAATCCCTATTTCCCTTGGTCACGCGTGAACGGCTAAATCAATTTCGTTAATTCTTTTTTTGTTTTTTTTTTATTGTCAGGAGAAGGTTCTTATGATAGAAAAACTAAAAAAAATGCGCGATGATTTAGAAAGTTTAAGAATACTTATCACCATATTAAATTTAAACCGCTAAACCGATTTCGATGAAAATTGGTATGTAGATAAATTTGGTTTCAAGACATAGGCTACTTTTTATCCCGAAAATCGCTCTGATTCCCGAGTTACATACACGTATTACAATACTACTTTATTTTCTGTTTATATTATTGCTTTGACAATTGCAGTACAAAATTGTAAGGAATGCGTGCATTGTACTAAGTGCAACAAACATTACGATCTGTTTTTATTTTCGAATGAGCTACCTTCCCTACACGTTATCCATAAGCTTATTATAAGACTATAATATGAACGGGTTGTTTTCCGCAACTCCATGACTGTGCGCGTATTTTGCGTGTTATTATAAAACTAAGACTAACAAACAACTTTGATTTTCATCGCTTTGTTCTTCACAAAAATAAAAATGTAATCTCTCAAAGCACATAACCGATAGCTTTGAAATTATGGCACAACATTGCATTAAAATTTTAATAAGATACATATAGGAGACAATTTTTACAGACTGTCTCCTAAATATATACTTATACATACATGTTTTAATGGAAATAATATGACATTTGTTTTAGTTTTAAATTATTTTTGATATCTATTTTAACACTTTGGTTAAAAGGTTAAGGTAACCGCCCAGAAATAAAAGATTCTTCGCGGGTCTTCGGAGGTAGTTAAGAACGACTATAACGATATTTTCTTGCCGTTCGTTAGTCATGTACAATTACTAGACAATATTTATTTTACACATTTCCTAGAGATTTTTGGCCTTGCATATATTTTATATGAATAAGATATAATAGAGGATTTATACAATATCAATCATTCATATACCAAACTGAGTTACAGCAAAGCTTATCCGAGTACAGCTATTAAAAATATGTTTAATCAAATTTTATTTTATTTTATTTTATTAGTAAATAATCTATAGAAAACATAACAAATAATAGTAAATATCGTGTATATTATAGGTACACGCTGATCACTAAGAATAATTCATCAAAAGGTAGATATCACCAAATAAAGAGGAATCAAATAAAGCGCTGTAGAATTAATTAAATGCTGTGACCTTAACTGCATGGTTTCGTTTCATTCGGTCAGTAAGCTGAACATTTTCGAAATATTCTGCGCCGCGTTCCGACAAATTTTCAAGCGGCTATAAAGGGAACAGAATAAAAGCTGTAAAAAGTGAACTTATAAAGTGGCGATATAAAAATACCGAATGTCTAAGCCAGAAATATATTTCTTGAACTTTACAATTTATTCATATTTTAGAATACCGTTTGCTGCCTACTACGAGATAGGGCCTTAATTAATGTGATGTGGCTAGTAGACTAAAACCGTATCATTAGACCTTGTATCATCATTAATTTTACTTTATTACATAACGTAAAGAATTAATTAAGTAATTTTCAAGCATATTATTAAAAAAACCGGCTTAGTTCGAGTCGGACTCGTACACCAAGGGTTCCGTACCATTATCTATAAAAATGGCAAAAAACATGTTGGTTGTATGTAAGTCCATACAACAAACAAGATTTTTTTTGCCCTTTTATATAAACTAAATATTCTGTGAATATTTCAAGCGTCTACCTGTTGCCGTTATCAATATCGAGCAAAAACGAGAAAATCATGTTTTTGTATGGGGCCCCCTTAAATATTTATTTAATTCTATATTTTAGTATTTCGTATTGCGGCAACAGAATACATCATCTGGAAAAATTTAAACTGTCTACTTATGACGATTCATGAGATACAGCCTGGTGACAGACGGACAGACAGACAGACAGCGAGGTCTTAGTAATAGGGTCCCGTTTTACCCTTTGGGTACGGAACACGACCATGACCTACTTGACTACGGTCAAACTATCTGAGTTTGACCAAAGTCGCGTAAAATCCCGTATAAAATATTTTTCATTATCTGCATAACTCAAACGACCTCATATCTCACACATTTGAAGCAAACTCTGCCAAGTAATTTGCATAAAACTTTTTTATTTTCCTTTTAATCAATATTCCTCATCACAGACAATTTCATCTTGAATATTAAAGTACTTAATAAGGGCATTTACATGGCAGCAGCATACTTATCTTATGTAAAAAGTATTGTTCTTGACCTGATTTTTTATCAGCGACATTTGTTGACATTAGTTTTTCTGTCACGAATGCGACAGGCGTTTAGCTAGGCAGTAACTGGTGGAACTACTGGGTGTACCACCGATAACAAAAGGTAGGTAAAGTACAGTTAAGGGCCTGTAGGTAATTAAACAATACATTGTAGTTTTATTAACTTATACGAAAATATAACTAAAATTTTGTATTTCACTCGATTTCCTCAACATCAATGTATTTTGTTGGCTATGTTTCAAGTACATGTAAAATTATGCTATATGTACATATAGCATACTAAACGGAATATCAATGCTGCAGGACGCACGTTAATAAACAAAGATAAATTACTTTAAACACACAACAACAACGGGCGGCTAGTTAGCAAATAAATTTTGCTAACTAGCCGCCCGTAGCGTGGTTTCACCCGCGTTAAGTTACTTTATACAGCTTATTTACTTTACATAGCCTATAAACTTCCTCAATAACTATGCTATCAAATGCATTATTCAAATCAGACTGGTAGTTCTAGAGATTAGCGTGTTCAAACAAATAAACAAATATAGATTAATACAACAGGTGACCTACAATCAAACGTAAGCGTATTTTGTTGATATACTTGATATGCAAATGCAATTTTTGTACACAAAGCATCCGATTACAGCTAAAGTGAATGTCCGATGGTATGATTACTTTATCCGCTCTTTGTTTTCACAGTACGCTCTTTATTTATCTATAATACATGTAAAACAATAAACTATATGAGAAACATACTTTTTCTCTTTTAAACACGATTCATAATTTATTTATCATCCTGACAAGTTAACTTTGGGCGTTACTGACGTAAGGTAAAGAAAAATGTGCGAAAACATAGGCTTTATAAGTACATTGCCAGTCTCCAGAACCTTCAGAGCCAGACTCAAGAAAGCTTGTGATTAATGCTCATGCCTTCGCTATATGAGAATAAGTCCTAATAGACCTGCATTACGATAAAAAGCAAAACCAAAAATACGAAACTATTAACAAGATGAATTATATAAAGTCTTAAATATGCCAAAAGGAGTATTCACAGTAATGTAGTAAAAAAAAACACTCAATATGTAGGTATTTGTGAAACAAAAAACTATAATAATAATCTAGAACACATACGTTTTTGCGATGTCGTAACAATGTTCATTTCTTCGTTGTTGTGTACAAATAAGAAGGCGTAGCAAAAACAATATCGTAATATAATATTTAATGCTAAGCAATAATCTAATCGGGCGTCGATCGAAAAAGTGCAGTTAAACTTGTGCAATCCGTAATTTGTACCTGCTTAATGTGTCAAGCGCAATAAATAGTATGTTAAACTTAACTTATCTTTGTGTTTATGTTGAAAATAAATTGTACCTAAAGTGTTACGCACTAACAACACTTTATAGGGTTTCGTACCCAACGGTTAAAACAGGACCCTATTGCTGAGACACCGCTATCCGTCTATATGTCTGTCTGTCCGTCTGTCACCAGGCTGTATCTCATGAACCACGATACTTAGACAGTTGAAATTTTCACAGATAATGTATTTCTGTTGCCGCTATAACAACAAATAATAAAAAACAGAATAAAAATATTTAAGGAAACTCCCATACAACAAACTTGATTTTGCCTCGTTTTTGCTCGATATTGATAACCGCAACAGGTAGACGCATGAAATATTTACAGAATATTTAGTTATTATATTCACTTTAAAAATTAATAAGTAATTAAATTATTCAGGATCGGGATGATCAGAATGCCTACGACAAGAGCTGAACATCGTTGTTATCAAACAGAGAGGTGTGGAAAACCATGGGGAAGATCTTTGCTCAGCAGTGAGACAGTATAGGTTGAAAAAAAAATTGAAATAAAACATATATTTAAGGGGTCTCCCATTAACAGACATAATTTTTTGACATTTTTGTAGATATTGGTACGGAACCCTGCGCGTGTACGACTCGCACTTGGCCGATTTTTATAGTTAATTTTGGTAGTTTGCCTAAATCTCTGGGTGCACGGGAATGAACTTTATATTTGGATAATAATATTATAGCCCGGTATTATTTAAAATATATTTGATTTCAGCATATTCATTTCTACCAATACATAAAAAAGACTTGAATATCATTGTGTGTCATTGTGTTATCGGAACTGAATGCAATTTCCTTAAATTGTTGAAGTGTCCGTTTCATTTGTTGATATCTAAAGGTGAAAGATTTTATTATGTTGAGCGCCATGTGTGTCCTTCCGGAAACACGAATTACCACCCGTGGGAGGCCGCGTATAACATAACTTTTGATCAAAAAGTTGTAAAAAAAATCCACTTGTACCGAAATGACCGTGGAGGCCAAGGTATTAGAATTCATTTAAAATGTTTTAAATTGTGTTTCCTGGCAGACAAACTAGCCTACGTATAAAGCACTACTTGTTGTTTCCCATAGGAATCACGCGGCCTCTCATAGTGGTGGTTGTGTTTCGCACATGGCACTCAACGTGTTAAATCGATATTGTAGATTTTTTACGAAAACCAACCCAATTTTTTAGCTAATTTTTTTACATTAGCTAAAAAATTTCTTTCATCGCATGCAACAAAAAAATGTTTGACATATCAATATCTAAAAAAATTTCGCGAGACCATATCTCCAACTATTGTAGTTCTGTCACTATAACTACGTTTTTACATTTTAAAAGTGGATAGAAATTCCGATTAAGATCAGACGATGTTATCCCCACCATTTTAATAATTCTTATCCAATTAAATTATTTCGTATTTAAGACTGTTTCAATACCTGTTGACTACTTTTTGAATTAGGAAATCGGACATTCCATTCAAAAGATCGATATTAAAAAATACAACACGCCGCTGAGCGCAGTGAGCAACGCGGCGCGCGTGAGAGAGGGCGGGAAACGAAAATACGGGGCGGAGGCGTGCGTCCACATCTATGAAAGTAATGGAAGTTTTAATTAGCATACTTACCTACCTATAAGTTAAATTATCTTTATTTAACCCAAAATGTTTAAAAAAATATCCGGGCGAAGCCAGGGCGGGCCGCTATCTTTAATGTTTTTCTTCTTATCGTGTCGACACGGGCGAATTAAAGCTGTGATGACCAGTACGCTGCCACTAACAGTGCGTTGTACAGGTCCATGCGTGTATAAGTGACGGCACGCAGAGCACGATAATAAACGTACCATGGTCAGACCACACAAGCTAGCAGTTTTCGAGCTATAGGCCCAACTTCTCCTTACTTCGACCAAGCAATGTCATTTGCAGGTGGAAGGTCCTCAAGTATAGTAATGCTGTAGAATATCTCTCTTGATTGATTTATTTTATTTAAAAACTTGAAATACATATTGTATATATACGGACTTAATGCCAATGGCATTCTCTACCAGTCTACCTTTTGAGGTGGTGCAGAGAAGAAGAATTCTGATTAAACATTATATTTGTATTACATACATTGCATTATACATTGCCTTATATTATAAAGGTCACTCACTCATTCTCAAAAATTACAAGTGCTAGGAGTATCAAATTTTGCATGAGGGTTCCTTTTACCACGTAGTTGCGCATCACGGGATATTTACTTACATTTACATACGGGATTTTGCAAAATTCATTTTCTAAGGGGGTAAACAGGCTTGGCAAAGTTCGTATGAAACTTTTATGGTTTTGATAGTAGAGTTTCCAAATTACTAGAAAATACTAATTATTTAATTAAGTTAATTAATTTTATTAACAACCCTTACAAAGGGGTGAAATAGGGGGTATAAATTTGTATGGAAAATCTTTTATTTTTAAAGCTATCGACTCCAAACTCATATAAATACTCATTACTGAAATTAGTGAGGCATCATCTATTCATAGTATAAACGGAAGTCGCTAGAAAGCGTCTGTCTCTCTGTTTAAACGCGCTAATCACGAGAACTACTCAGTGAATTTAGATGTGGTTTTCACTATTATATTGTGGATTACTCAGGCTTTCACTATCAATATAGATGCACTATACATTAAGAATACATCAACCTATCAGTTATAGGAGCCGAGCCAGTAACGATAATATTAAAACGAAATAGTTAGCCGCCAGCGCACTATTATGCGTTGTACTAATGTAGGTTAAGTTCAACGTATTTTTAACCTAATACAAAAATTTAATCCTAATCAAAGTAATATAATTAATTATAAGAACTGTTTCACATAGATAAAAATGATCAATGAAATAATGATATAAATCTGACGTATACTTATCATGAAATATATCGAAAAGTATGTAATAATGCAATTAATTTGTTTAACTAAAAACGCACAGGCAGATAATTATTTTAATTCATTTGGTACGAATTTGCCCGAGGGCATAATGTCACAAAGCGGGAACAGATATGTGATGATGTTTTTTTTTCATAATAGTCACATAGAAAGCGACAGAGCGGACTATGTTAGATCAAAGGACTTCTAAAAATTTCAACTTATGATACCGAAGCGAAGCGAGGGCAGGCTGCTAGTATATTATATAGCAGCAGCTGCATTATCTTCTAATTCTTCATAATACAAACTGACAGCGTCTCTCGGCATCTCTTCAAAACTTGTCTATATTGGGCATTTGCATTGGTTTTCAATAAACTTGCCGAACGTCTAGGCAGTAGCTCTTGCCTTGTATTAATTTGCCTACGCTCGCATTGGCCTAAGCTCGCCCAACGTGTATTGCAGGCTTAAGATATCAATTAAAATGGGTCAGTTTATTTATGACACAAAATTACCGACACAAGTTAAAATTTGCGGAGCATAAAATCGTATCTATGAACTTAGACATTGAGAACTCGGATTATTTGTGCAGGCGTTCAGTGACACCCGACACCTTTGGAAAATATACATTCCAAACTAAATGTTAAAGGTAACTAAAAAAGTCAAATTACACTATGCAGGTGGCACAAAGGATTATTAACAAAAACTAACACACTTACAATACCTATTAGATAATATCATATTAAACGCTGACCGCGTAAACAATCATTTCATGTAACGATTAATACCTACTATTAGTGGGACTTTTAGTTAACAAATACTTAAATTTGATCAGGCTCTCGGTAAATAGGCTGCTAATTTTTAAAAGCAATAATCACAATAAAAGTAAGTTATTAATGCACATGCTAAACACAAGGTTCATTAAAATTTTAACGTCGACGTGAGGCGATAATAAAGAGTTATTGTGTTTATAATTTGTCAAAGGTTGTTTGGCTTACCTACAACCCTAAACGTTTACATGACTATATTGTCGAATATAAAAATTCAAGCGTAACGAAAAACATGAGATAAATTCACATGAATAGAAGTGGTCAAGGCAGGGCTAATATTCATATGCTCAGTTTGTTCATGAAAGGTGAATGAAGAATTTATATTTAGCAACACGGATAATGAACATCAATGAACTTGCGGGACATAAAGGTTAGGCAGTGGGTATAAAAATTGTGACAGGTATAGATAAACTTATTAATAAATACGTACAATTCGTTTCTATAGGTACACACTTGTAATCTAAATGAGCAGTGAGAAAACAAAAATAAAGTTTGAAAATATCGTTATTATGTCGCGTCACTAAATTATAAATAAGCTTAAAATAACTTACCTGTGGCATATTGTTGTTGCTGAGCTATCGCCCTCTGAAATTATAAAAAAACAAAAAAATGTAAGAAAATAATAAAACACATTAAAAAAAATTAAGGTGCGATTGAATAGTAAGATCTGGGAGATCAGACCGGAATAACTCGTTTAAACAAGTAAATAAAATTATTCAACAAAGTACATGTTTTAAAAGCAGGAAAGTAAAAATATTATGGTGCATAATAAATTTGGACAACGAATAAGTTAAATAATAATAATCATAGTAGCAAAGAAAATTGTATTCAAAGCAGATCTAATTCAACAGGCATCAAATTACTGAGGATGAAATATAACCGGAATTTGTAGACGTAGACTGAAACACAAATATTTTGCGAAGTTTCAAGGATCGCTATTTTGTTAGCCGCGGTAAAAGTATTTTAGTTATCTTGAATTTCTAAACAACTACATAACAGGTGTTTTCAAATATCGATACGTTCGTCAAGCGCCTTTGTATAAATAAATCGCAAATATTACCGACGTAGATTTGCTACTACTTATTTGTTTATTTGCTGCAGCTTCTGAAACTACAAACTTTAATACAACACACATTTAGTTTAGTCATCTGACTGAAGGGGATTACATGACTCAAATGTCAAAAACACCCTAAGTAGAAGACATATTATAGACCTCTGTGTATTTATGTGTTATTTTGTCATATAAAAACTATAAATAATCTTATAGGTACTTAAGATCATCACAAACAAATCGTATATAATTAAACTGTAATAAGTATGAGCAAATTTTGATAAAAAAATTGAAAATTGGCTGAATAACTTATCAGTAGTTATGCATACATTTTATATGGAATAAAGGTAATAACGTACTTAACAATTTGTATTCGTAAATTTATATGTTATACTATCATATAAAGCGAAAGAGTTTGTTTGTTTGACGCGCTAAACTCTGGAAGTACCAGTAGGATTAGAAAAATCTTTTTGCGTATAATATCTCAGTTCTCGAGGAAGGTTATAGGCCATTTAACATCACACTACTGGCGGCGAGAGTAGAGCAGTAAGCAAAGACGCGGGTGAAACCGCGCCATTGAAAGCTAGTTCTAGAATAAATTATAATATGATAAGTTTTCAAATGTGTAAAACTCATACTTTTTATTCGCTAAAAATAAGAAATACTAACTGTTAGGTAAGTTTTAGAGATAGATTTATTTCAGATCCAATATTCACATTCTCGCAACTAAAAGATTTAAGCAGTAAGTAATTAGATAAATTTAAACTAATTATTATCCATGCTTTTAGCACGCTTTTAGGTACTTCACATGAGATTTAAAAGGTGATGAGTTAATTTTTCGTTGATCAGCCTTTCATAAACTGGGGTCATCTAATATCGCGCGCAATATGAATAAAGCCGCTGTTTACATACTGCCACGGCATATTGTAAACGCTCGTTGTCATCGGCGTTATGTACTCGTATGTCTAAGGCAGATTGGGTTAGGTTAGGTTAGAATTGTGAACCCCTGCGCTAAACGATTTATATTCATTGTCAACCTAGTTTAAACATCCCAAATTAGGTATACACTTTGCTGACCTAACAAATCCGAGGTTATGTAGTATGCCGGAGCAGATTGTAAACGACCGAATAATACAATTCGCCTGCGACATAGACACACAGGTCGGGTCGGCACATTCCGTTCGGCACCTATATTTTATTATTCGTGCGACTGGTCAGCAAATCCGAAAACACAAAAAAATAGGCTTTCGTAGACGCTGCACTTAAATTAAAAATTGCATGTTATACACTACTGTTTTAATTAAGTACAGACCTTGCAATGAATACCGACTTTATGATTTTGATTTGATTGTTGTCCATCGGATATAATTACTAGCACTATAGCCTGTTTCATAATATGGTTAAACCAACATTTAGACGTAAGATAGATGCAGACGAGTTAAATGCGATGTATAGGTTACTGCTGAAACAAATGCATTGAAACATCAAGCAAGCGTTAAAAGCTTTTTTATTATATTTTGCTTTAATTCTTACCACTACGCCGTTACATTTTGTGCATATTAAATGTTTTTCTTTCTTGCTTCTTTCTTCTAAGCGGCTATCTGGCAATAGTTTCTGTGATTTTGTGATGAGTGAGTGACAATCCGCTTTTACATAAGATTATCTTTTATCTTTTAATATCGCTCTGATATGTAGATAAACGGTGCCCTAAAATAATCATATCAAATAATGATTAAACGTCATTTACTCGAAGAAAGTTTTGCAAGTCAAGCATGACATGTTCGTATTTATTGGCGAGTAGGATAAGGAGTGTTAAAAAGTAGCAAAATGAGCTTATTTAAGTGGATAAATGCAGCCAGAGCACATGCAATAAATGGAAAGAATTAGGTGCACTCAACGTCGACGTCAGTTTGTAACTCTTGTTACCACTCAACACACGTTGAACGACAAAACACAGAAGAGAATTATAAGATCAAACGAAAATCACCAACATAATTTTCTTGAAATTTATTGCTATAGAGGTATTGAACTTTTATCCAGTCACTTATTTGTGACACCTATCATAATTTGTCTTGATAAACCGGAGATAGCGGCAATGCAGACATTTTAAGAAAACAAAAATCCGTAGACACATCGATCACATGAACGTGTGCGTAGTCGATAGTAAACATTTCACCGAATTGCAGTAAACAAGAGGAAGTCTGTTTTAGACAAATAATATGATAAATACCTACATAACAGTATTACCACCATATGCGACTGAGTCACATGTTCATTAGGATACAATGTTTTACTACTGTGACTGATTTTATAGTTGAAGGAATGATTAACACTTTTCATAACATGAGACAACACTGTTGCGGCTTTCGTGTTAAATTCATTTAGTTTTAACTTATTGGTAAGCCATGGCCTAGTAAAACAAAACTCTACTACGTAAAAACCAAATACATAAATAGAATTTTCACCGTGTCAAAACAATTTAGTAGTTATCACGGTATATATTTGAATATAATTAACATAATATATGTATTTTAATCATGATGTGCGTAAACTGTCGTGATTTATTAATACAAAACGTCTATTATTTGTAGGATCTACTTTCTGTACAATCCATAGCAACATCGCAACATCGAGGCGTTGCAAATATCGAGTAGACGAACTAAACATCCTACCTATATTTCGCAGGTTTTTCTTAAAATTAGGTTTTTGATCAAAAACCTGAGAAACCGGCAGATGACACATTTTAAACTCAATATCACCATAAACCTGCAACAATCCAGATTTTTGATCAAAAACCTGAACTAGTTTGGGTTTATGATCAATCTGATATACATATTTTGTTGTTGACAGGACCTTAAGGACTTCCTCCGCTTTTGTTTCACCAGCGCTCGCGCGCGCCTCGCCATTTTTCTGCTTTTTCAGTAAACCTTTTTCAGTAAAACCTGCGACATATATATATATAAAAGCGAAAAGTCACTCACTCACTGACTCACTCATCACGAAATTTCAGAAACTACAAATGCTAGGAGCCTCAAATTTTGCATGGGGGTTGGTTCCTTTTAGGACGTAGATGCTCACTAAGACGGGATTTGCCAAAATTCGACCCCTAAGGGGTGAAAAGGAGGGGCAAAGTTTGTATGGAACAATGTGATTCCTTGGTCCAATCTACTTCAAATTTTGCATAAACATTCTTTAACAGAATTGATCGAAGACGTCATATTTTATTGAAATTCATCCTTTAACGGGGTTAAAAGGGGGAAAGAAAGTAATTATGAGGGTACTTTTTTTCGAAATTGTTATTAATACCCACTCTTTGATGGTTTTGATTTAAAAATACTTTATTTTGACACATGTTTGAAAACTCAATCAACCTACGTCAAACGAAGTTGCTGTAGTTAGGGTGCGTTTTCACTACCGCGGAGCTGGGCGGAGGTGAGAGGTGAAGAATGAAAAGTGGAAAGTGTTTAAATTGTAGTGGTCGAAGTGGAGCTGATCTATGCAGACCAAAGCTGGATTCAGCAACCAGTCGCAGTCAAGTCTAGCCTACCCAGCGGCGCCGCGCCATGCCGCACTACCACGCTACCCTCCGCTTCGTATAAAACCGAGTCGAGCGAACTGTGGTGCCAAGCGGGGGCACCAGTCCGCTCGACTCCGTTCTGTCTAGCTCGGAGCCGCGTGTTTACATATTGTTACGACGATTACCTATGCCAGAACTTTCGCAAGTACCTACCTACTCGTGTACGACGAATACCTACGCTAGAACATTCGCAAGTACCTACCTACACGTATACGACAAATACCTACGCTAGAACGTTCGCATGTACCTACCTACACGTATAACAATAGATCATCGGCGGTAGGCATACCTACGCGTCGCACCTACACTCATTGTTCTGTTTTCGAGAATTGTCGGCATTTTTGTAGTAATAACTGGAAGGTTCTAGAAATCTATTAAATGACTATAAAAAGGATTGGAACGTCGGCAATTCGTTCAGTTGTGAATACAGCGATCTCGAGCGAACATCTAAGTGATACGGAAGTTTACGAAGAGCGATATACGAAGCGTTATAGTGCAGTATAAGTGTTCATAGCTTTATTTAGTTACTGTTAGTATACTGTGTGAGTCTTGAATAAATTCATCATCGCGTAACTGGCATTTTGCATCGAACCCCATCTTGACACGTAACAATTGGTGACAGAAGTGAGAATGCCAGTCACACCACGCGACGAGGGAGTACGCACTCGAAGACAGGCGGCAGTAGACGAAACTCGTGAACCATCGATTATGGCCGATACTGAAGAGTCTAGCGCGGCAGTATTTAGTGATCCGGGCACTTCTGCGGCGTCGACGGGTATGGGCTCTGGCTTCGACATGTCGTCCCTTTTAGCCGTTATACAGGAAGGCCAACGCCAAGCTGAAGAACGGCAACGTCAAGCCATGGAGGCATTGAAGGAAGGCCAACGCCAAGCTGAAGAGCGCCAACGCCAGGCTATCCGAGAGGACCTTCAAGAAATGATGTATTCTAAGTGGGAAGGGTTCAGCACCGTCATCAGTTCTCTTCAAGAAGACGTTGAAGTGGTGAAAAAACGTACCAGCAAACATGATGAAATTCTCGAAGATGTCCAGACCACCATGAACCATCATGACAAGATGATTAAAGAGCTGCAGAAGATCAAGGTCCTATATTCAAGCACTACGCCTATGGCCGCGGCAGTCACTTTCGGAGGTCCCAAGTTCAAACTTCCCTCCTTTGACGGCTCGTCTTCCTGGACGGCCTTTCGACACCAGTTCGAGGTAGTTGCCAAAGGAAATGGATGGGAAGATGATCACGCACTGACGGCGCTTACTTTGGCACTTAGAGGGGATGCACTGCTGATCCTAGAGAACTTACCTGCAGACCGACGAAACTTAGACGCACTCTTGAAGGCATTGGAAGCTCGATTTGGCGATAAGCACCTGGAGCATGTTTATCGAGCTCAGCTGAAAGATCGAATTCAGAAGTCGAGTGAGGGACTTCAACAATGGGCTGCTGAAATTGAACGCCCGGTACGACGAGCGTATGCCTCCAGTACATCATCTGTGGACCACACAGTGGTACAAGCATTTGTGGATGGTATAAGAGACCTTGAGGTCAGAGCAACTGTACGGTTGGCACACCATACCACTTTAGAAGCGGCCTAAGCACATGCCCTTGAGGTGGAAGCTGTGCGAAATGACTACAAGTCGCATAAAGTACGGGAAGTTGTTGCAGCTGTTAGACCACGCGGTGAGCCTATGTGCTACGGATGCGGCAGGCGAGGACATATCCGAAGGAACTGTCCGGACCAGAGAAGAAGTAGAATGGTGTCAGCTACTACTCAGGTTGATGCTAGTCAAGATCCGTTACGCTAAGCCTCTACAGTGCAAGTATCACAGGCATGTGACGGTAATAGCCTGGTAACATCTGGAGAAATAAATGGTAAAGCTGTTCGCTTTACGATAGATACGGGCGCGTCGAAGACCATCGTACGACCAGAACTTCTGCGGCGAACAATTCAGTGGGAAGACGCACGACCATCTTGCAAATTGCAAACAGCGACTGGCCAGCCAGTGACCGTCCTAGGAGTTACAAATGTGAGAATCAAACTAGGAGAGAAGACTTATCATCAATCTGTTTTGGTGGCGAGCATAACGGATGACTGCATTATCGGCTTAGACTTTCTTCGTATGCAACAGTGTGTTGTCGATATTGCTAAGGGTGTTTTAAGCTTCCCAGACCAAGAGGTCTTTCTGGAAGGCTGTTCTTCGATAGCGGTCTACAGTGCCAAAACGGTAACCTTGGCACCGAGGTCAGAAACCTTAGTCGACGTAAGGTTCCCTCAGGGTGTGACTGCTGATCGCTGCGTCATAGTGGAAGATCCTGGGCACCATACCAGTCGAATCACAGCCAGAACTTTAGTTATGCAAAAGTTAAAGTTGCCAACCTTAGCAATTCGGCGATGTTATTAAGGAAGAACGCGATCGTTGGACGATGTGAGACTGTGAGCAGTCTGAGGAAGATCCAAGAGAACGTCCAGACTGCCTCTTCAACAAACCATATGGGCCCGTTATTAGAGACCACGAAGCAAAGTTTGACACCCAATGAGTATCGGGAAGTAGAGAAGCTGCTGCTGGACTACAAGGACATTTTCACCAAAGAAGAAAACGACCTTGGAAGAACGGGGTTAGTGAAACACCCGATCGACACAGGTGCTACACAGCCTATCAAACAAAGACCTAGACGAGTGCCACTAGCAAAAGAACAAGAAGTAGCTGAGCTGATTGGGAATATGGCACGAACCAAAGTCATAGAGCCATCATCCAGCCCATGGTCTTCACCGGTAGTACTCGTGAAGAAGAAAGATGGTAGTACCAGGTTTTGTGTAGACTACAGGATGCTAAATAACGTGACCAAGAAAGACAGCTACCCTTTGCCCCGTATTGACGACACTTTGGACATGCTTGGAGGCATGAAGTGGTTCTCTACGGTAGATCTGAAAAGTGGCTACTGGCAAGTGGAACTCCGACCAGAAGATAAGGAGAAGACTGCATTCACCACCTGTACTGGAAAAGGCCTGTGGCAGTTTCGAGTGATGCCATTTGGATTGTGTAATGCACCAGCTACGTTTGAAAGCGTTCTAACGCTGCTCGGGACGAGCATGATTAAGAGGGGGGCAATGTTACGACGATTACCTATGCCAGAACGTTCGCAAGTACCTACCTACTCGTGTACGACGAATACCTACGCTAGAACATTCGCAAGTACCTACCTACACGTATACGACAAATACCTACGCTAGAACGTTCGCATGTACCTACCTACACGTATAACAATAGATCATCGGCGGTATGCATACCTACGCGTCGCAGCTAAGTACCTACACTCATTGTTCTGTTTTCGAGAATTGTCGGCATTTTTGTAGTAATAACTGGAAGGTTCTAGAAATCTATTAAATAACTATAAAAAGGATTGGAACGTCGGCAATTCGTTCAGTTGTGAATACAGCGATCTCGAGCGAACATCTAAGTGATACGGAAGTTTACGAAGAGCGATATACGAAGCGTTATAGTGCAGTATAAGTGTTCATAGCTTTATTTAGTTACTGTTAGTATACTGTGTGAGTCTTGAATAAACTCACCATCGCGTAACTGGCATTTTGCATCGAACCCCATCCTGACACGTAACAATATTTTATTTTAAACCTGCTCAGCTCTGCTTGGCTTCGCTTACACTGTTTCCACTGACGCGTAGTGGAGATTTTGAACACTGTTTTTGGCCAATTCACGGTCCGCTACTGCCCACTCCGCCCAGCGCCGTGTCAATGCAAACGCACCCTTATTGTTGGACAGCAATTGTCTAAGCGAGATATTGTTGAGAGCTATGATAACACAATCATTGCATCGAATAAGTGAAATCCATCCCTATCTAATGCATCTCAGTACCCACTTTTGTTTTGCTACGGCGAGTATAGATAGGTTAACTTCATTTTTATACCTATCCCAGTGCGATCCTAAGACCAAACAACCGCTTAAAAAATGCTGCAAGTTTTTATTCTTACCGTATAATGATTACTAAAAAAGAACCTAATCATCTGCTATATATTCATTCGTTATTTAGCCAGTTTTTAGTCGACATGTTTTCTAAAAGAAATGGAGACGGAAAATTTAATTAAAGTAAGTATATTAGGAAATTAAATAAATAAATATTACTATATTAGTTATACTACACAAGTTTATTTTTATATTTGAGATATAATTCACCTGGTATTAAAATCTAGAGAGCTGCGTCCTATTGTATTTAGTTATATTAAAAGTTCGTTCACATATAAACATATTAGCCTTACTGTCGTTTAAAATAAAGACTCGATTAACCACATGAATAAATTATGTAGGCTACTGTTTATGGTTATTCGGGTATGTACTGCGTCATACACAGCATACAGCATTAATGAAATATGACAGTGTTAACTTGATCGAGCTCACTCACTTCAACTCTTTAGGCTGTAAATAATAATGAATATGATTATAAAGTTCTACGATTAACCTGTACATAAACAAGGTAACTGCTCTATTAGCTCTTCATCATTGTCAAATCGCAATCCAGTGAGTGACGTTGATGGAGAATGAAAATATTAAAACTTTATAACCTACTTCTATAAAAGTGGTTGACTATTTGAACGCAAAGTGTATTACTTTGACTAGTTTTAAGTTATTTCTTGTGAGTGAATATTTGTCTTGGAGAAATAAAGAATTCTTAAATCGGTCACAGCCGAAGAGCTGCTTGTTAACTTATGTAGAATGTATTTAGACCTCATACAAGAATTACTGTAGGGGTGTACGTGAAGCATTGCAAATGATGCTTGTCAAGATCGCCTACACAACCGAGACTGGACAAATGGTCTACACACGACAATGATTCTCTACATACCACATGAAGTAACATTAAAAAATTAGAACAACTTTCACTAAAATCTTGATCAACATTTCAAGACTGTTATTTCACTTTATAAAAACAAATAAAAAAAAAGATTAAGGTATATTTTTGCGAATTTTTAAATAATTGTCTAAAGAAAAAAAATTCAAGATTGATGAGCTGGCGAAAACATTAATTATAAAGAATTTATCTATAACCGACCTAATTATTAATTATCACGTAATGATAAATAACAATCCTAATAAGTACCATAACAAAAAATATTTGATTTCACATAAAACGGTAAATACATAGGTAGGTAAATAGTTAATGTTACGTAATAAACTACACATAAATAAACACGAGGGTCTAACACAACATCGGCAAGTAAATTTGCATCTATTTACGAGAACCACAGAGACCTAACACAGAATCAAGGCACTCTTGTTGTTTTACCTATTTACAACCTACTCAAGTAGTCTTCCCGCACGTTTTTCATTCCATGTACCTACTACTACGTCCAGTCTTCTCTCAAGTCTTACTTACTCCACAACAAGTGCTTCAATAGTAAGCCTCTTGGAACAATATATAGAAAGTACATATACCTAAATATTCAAATAATCCATTTTCAGAAAATATTATTTTATTTTTCTAAGTTTATCTTGGACATTTCTGACTGACGGTGAAGGAAAACATCGTGAGAAACCTAACCTTAAAAGTCTGAAATTGCCAATCCGCCTTGAGCAAGCGGGGTGATTAATGCTCATACCTTCTCTTTATGAAAAGAGGCCTTTGCCCTGCAGTGGGACAGGAAACAGGCTGGTATTATTATTATTATTTAGCACTTTGCAAGTGACGGCACATATATATCACAATGTTTCTTTAAATCTGTTCTACTGTCAGTGGCAGGTTTAAAAATATGTCAAGTAAATGTAGAGAAATTAGCTTACTTTTCTATTAAAATTTCTTTTACTAAAATGAGGTTACGCAATCAATTATTAGTCGACTTGTCTTTGCTAAGTTTAAAAATCCTACTGTCCTAATCCTAAAGTACCTACTCGTATTACTATTATGATATTTCTTTAATCCTGAACTCACGGTGATAGGAAACAAGAAGAAAACCGGAGGAGATGATTATGCTTCCGAGCTTTCAAAAGGTTTAATAATCTGGTCAGGTATAATAATATTTAGTTTCTATCTAAAATTACCTACCTACTTATTATTTTGTTAAATTGACGCTTTCCTACTTATTTTTTTTTATTGCCAGTGGCGACAGTGGCAGACTTGCAAACAGCCCACGTGATGGTAAGTGGTAGCTGTCGCTCATGGACTCTGCGAAGCCGCTGCCTACCGTGAAAACCATAGTGGGGGATGAGGAAAAAGGAAACGAGGGAAAAAATGTTCAAACTTATAACTTAAATTAATTAGGGTCGAATTTCGAACACATGGCGATCACTAGTTTAATTACCTAAACTCAAAGTTACTAGTATAAATCCCTATAGCACATTAGTTGTCGTTTCCTGTTTGACGCAATTGCTTTGTTTAGAAAAGGTCTTTTCTGAAAAGCTATACATTTTTTTTTTCAGCAATCGCCTAACAGATATACAAAAAATAAACAGTGGTGCTGTAAAGGCAGGTTTATGGCCGCCCGCTGCTGTTGGCATTTCTTACGAACGTAAGGCCTCCAACTTGGCTTAGCGACTACCAAATTGTAGTGATAACCAGAGTCCACTGCTTCTAAAGCATGAAGGCGCTCAAAATAAAATGACACAAATGGTCACCCATCCACGGCCACGTTGTTTCTAACTAAAAAAGAATTTTGGAAATTGGATTACAATTTTAGCATGGACATGTCAATGTCATAAAATTCGTCGTAAAAGATATCGACGCGTTGCTTTACACGTCTTCACTCCTTGCATACGAAAATAAAAAATAAAAATATAAAAGCCAAATTACTGAACCATTTTTTATAAAAAAATTTTGGGCCTGATTTGAGAGTATTATACCCTTTGAAATAAAAATAGAATTTTTTATATCGGTTCATAAATGACCGAGATATGAGGTAATAAACATACAAAAAAAAACATTCGACCCGAATTGATAACCTCCTTGTTTTTGAAGTCGGTTAAAAAGCGGATTATGCTGCTATCAAGGGATAGTAGCATAACTCGCTTAAGGTGTAAGTACTTTGAAGGCTATCAAAAAGATTCTAATATTCTCAGAGAAAAAAACACGTTACACTATTTTTCTAACCAATGCGTTCAATGCGTGTATGTAAAAAAGCAATAAGTGCTTTATATACACGATCATACTGCAATCTTAATTTAACAAGAATATAATGTTTAACGACTGTTGCCTTGTTATATCATATTCGCTAGCATCTACGCTGCCATTGTACACTTGCAGTAAAGTGTCACAGGAAATCTGCATAAAGATTTTAATGGGATGCATTGCTACGTTTTATTTTTAGCTGTAGTGCTCACTTATAATTCCTCCGTAGCTTTCATTGCCCTATTTTCTGAATCCACATAACTACCTAAAACTGTTAACTAGAGGAACCTTGAAAGTAGTGTCAATAACCGATAATATAAATGAAAGGTAGTGTATGCTCTGATGAAGGTTAATGAAAGAAAATATGATAAAATATTTTACGCAATCCTCAAGTTACAACATTGGTCTCTTTCAGTTTAGGCATTTGGTGTCGGACTGCTATTGCAAACATATTGGTAATACAAAATATAGCAGGAGTCGAAGTATGTTGGCCTCAGAAAGAAGAAGTTGCTAGGCAAAGGTAAGAGTATAGATAGTAGAAAAATCATAAAAACCATCGACACGTGTCAGGAGTACATATACGAAATTGTAAAGCCATTGTGCTCAAAATAAATATCATTATTATTCGTAATACTCCTAGTCGTGCCAGCGTTACCGATTAGGATCTAATCTCAACCTATATCCGTGAGGTAATGATAATTTATTTTTACCAAGCTTAAGTGTTCAAGCAAAGCTCTGTACTATACATACATATTGAGGGTACAAGACTGTTTTCTACATTTACGTTACAATTATTTTAGGTAGGTAAGTATGTGTAATGGGTACTACTAACTATATCTTAACGGAAGCTACTAAAATGAATATTCGTTTTGTGATATCGCTCTAGATACCACAAGTTTGCGTTTACATGCAAAAATGTAGCGATATTTTATAAAAAATATATTCGTGAAACATGTTTAAAAAAAGCGTAAACTTGGTATAGGAAAAACATTGGCTAATTATTCCAGTCAAACTATTCTCCAGAGACGGCCCTGAATATGAATAGATATTTTTTCAGCAATGGCTTTGAATGACTCGGAACAAAGAATTGAAAACAATAGTCTCCAGTTGACTTCGCCGTACCGAAGAGGCGATACTTGCAACCGTAGCTACACAGAAACCTAAAAACGAATACCTAAAAACTATTACTGCCCACTCGTCTCTTAATTATAGTGGGCACAGGATGCAAATTTTAGGGGACCAGTGGGTTCTGAGCCAAGGAATACTCAGTGAGACTAATTGCAGTGATATAAAATTGTTGTTATTCTCACGAATAAAAAAAAAACTAACAAATATTTACTTTAAACTATAAATAACTAGTCTGGCCATGGAAACTGTTACATAAAAACTTTTCATATATTTTAACTTTTCAGTTATTTTGAATTTAGAACGCGTTTATTATTTTTAAACTTCTGTCGATTTCAGGCCATTTCATATGTTTCTGTTGCGATACCGGTACCGATAAAAAACTTTCACGGCTGAAGAACACTACAATAAACAAAATGATAAAATGTTCGCTCACAGTTCTAAAAAAGCTGCTCAAGTGATCAGAAAGGTACAACGTGGTCACCATTCTGCGTCAGTGATGGTGGGCGTGTCTTACCCAGGCATCACAAAGCTACATTATTGTGAAAATTTAAATTTTGATTATACAATGACATGGTGTCTCGACATTCTACCTTAGATATATTTAATAGTAGTCTCAGTAAATTCAAAAGTGAAATTATACGTATTCCATGTATCAGCAATTCCAATTCCGGTTAATAAAGGACATATAATATTTTTGTATTATCACAACTAAGTAATTTTATATTTGGAGCATCTGTGCACACATACGTAGAGTTACAAACTAGCATTCTATTTCATATATTTACTGTGTTTCTTTATGTTTGTATCTTGTTTTGTGAGCCAAAAAATCAATAAAAAGAAGTGAAAACTTCAGCCAAAGTGTATCAAGAGAGAGTCTTGGATCCTGTTGTGAAACCTCTCAGCAATACACTTTTTATAAATGTAACGTGGACTTTTCAGCAGGACTTTGCACCTGAACACAAGGCACGAACTATTCAAGCCTGGCTTGAAATCAACTTTTCAGACTTTATAAGAGCTGAAGACTGGCCCCCATCTAGTTCAGACTTCAACCCTTTAGACCACAAATTACGGTTCGTTTTAAAGGACATGGCTTTAAACGACACGGCGACATTAAGTCTCTTTAAAAATCTCTCACTCATGACGAAATCTCAGAAATTACAAATGCTAGGAATGGCATGCATGCAACATGCAGGCATGGGATACCATGCAAAAATTAGGACATAGGTGCTCACTAAAACGGGATTTTGTGGTATTCATCCCCTAACGTGGTAAAAAGAGGTAGCAAAGTTTTTATGAAACTTCCATAGTTTTGATAGTAGAATTTCCAAATTACAAGAAAATAATCATTAGGTAGGTACTTAAAAAAAAAGAAATTTAGTTAATTATTTTTATAAACAACCCTTACACAGAGGTAATACCTATAGGGAGTGTAAGTTGCATGGGAAATCTTTTATTTTTAAAGGTATCGACTCCAAATTCACATAATATACTCTTTTTCTAAAATTAGTTAGGCATTATCTATAGGTATAATATAAAAGTAAGAGTCGTGATGCCTTAGTGGTGAAGGCACCCGCTTCGTAAACACGAGGTCGAAAGTTCGAATCCGGGCAAGTACCAATATGACTATTTCAAGCCATATGAACTTTCTAAGTTCTTCTGGACATTACTCAATGATGGTAAAGGAAAACATAGTAAGGAAACCTGGACACATAAAAAAAGTCTGTGATCGGCCATCATCATTGAGCAAACGTGCCTTCTATATGTGAAGGCCTTTCCCTGCAGTGGAATAATAACAGGCCGAAATTATTGATAAAAGGAAGTCGCTAGAAAGCGTCTGTCTGTTTCAACGCGCTAATCTCGAAAATTACGCAATGGATTTGGATGCGGTTTTCATTGTTATATTTACTTAGGGAAGGTTCAGGTATATATTACACTAATCTATCATCTATAGGAGTCGAGCCAGTAACGATAATATTAAACCAAACGAGGGCATAATGCCATACAGCGGGCGCAGGAATGTGATGTGGTAATTTTGTTCCTCAAAAAAGTCACTCAGAAGACGACAGAGAAGGCTAATTTAGTTACCTGCGAGACCATATATTATGATCTAAGGGTAACTAGACTAACCCGCAGACTTCAGTCCTCACTTAAATGTTGATGGACACTTAAAAAAATACTAAGTTTTAAAAGCTTAAATTTGGAACATAACATTAATATATTTATATTTCGTTTTTACTTTGGCGCTAAGTAATATCCAAGATTACACTAATTTGTTACTTATAATAATTATAGTTCATTTATCAATATTACGTATATTATCATATTGTTATAGAGATAGAATAGACCTTGGGGTACAACATAGGCAATCTTTTATCGCGAAAAATGTCTCAAAGGGGTTTAAATAATCATCCTGATAGTTTGTATGAAAAATTGTCAATGTATAAACAGAGACATGTTCATGATAAGTATAAATATATTATGCAATAACCGACATTTACGGGGGCGGAGCTGCAGGTAACAGCTAGTATAAATATATAAATGAAACAGAAACACACGACGATCACAAAAGACATACAAACTGAACACAAAAGTAGTGTTTATAATGAAAACACTAAAGAAACACGAACGTGCTCCGGAGGTGATTCGATAGCGTTATCTAAAGAGCTACAGTAAGTAATACCGACACGTGACGGTAGATGATTATTCATAATACTAAAGGATGCCATCTTACACAAACTACGACGCTTTTTGGTCCTGGCCGAATAAGAATTTTATTACCAATTGTTACCCGCGACTTCGTTCGCGTGAAACTGCAAATGTGTGTCTGTATGACAATACTACCTGCATGATCCTACGGCAATCGTACATTGTGTCAGTAATAGGTAATTAGTATGATCCGTCTCTATGGTGAATCCCATTTAAATCTATTCACCCGCTACCACTAAAACTGACGAAATTTCACACAAACTTGCGACTCCTATTTTCACACTTAATAAGAGTAGTTTCTAAATAATACATTAAAATGAGTATTTTCTACTAATTTGGAAATACTACTATCAAAACTATAAAAGTTTCATAAATTCTGCAACCTCTTTTTACCATCTTAGGGTATGAATCTCGCAAAATCCATGCAAAATTTAAGATTCCTAGCATTTGTAGTTTCTGAGATTTCTTGATGAGTGAGTGATCTTTCGCTTTTATATATATTTAGATAGATATACTTATTTATCATCTTAATACTAAAGTATTTAAGTATTTATATCCGCAATCTAGAACCCATAACACAAGCTATAATTATATGCTTACTTTGGGTCTAGATGGTATGTAGTTGTTGAGATATAGATATATACATATATATAATAAAGAGCAAGACCTTGCGATGCGTTCGTAATGCGAGCTCGTATTATTTTTACGATGCGACAGGTGTAAACCCATATGACCCAACTACCTTATTTTTCATATTTTTGTACTTTTTTGACATCAATTCTGCAGTAGAGTTATTGATTGTCGTCACATTTAATTTTTTTTGCTAATCATTTTAAATTAATACAAATTAAATAAGTTTTCTTTAGATTGTTCCTTTTCAAATCAATAACATAACGATTATTCGCCAAAGACGTACCTTTTAGTATCATTAATTTACATTTTGGTTTATGTATTTATTGTTTAAAGAGAATAATATAAATACAGATATTAATAACAATTTATATATTTATTCTTGTTACTCTAGAATGCAAATCAGTTTGATATAAAAGCAAAATTGTTTACACAAAAACCGAGATAATCCAAAACATTGACATGAAGTCTTTTGAGTCGCAAAAAAAATTTAAACGACCGATTACGAAGCGGCGAACTCGTTACTGGCAAAAATAAATTACGAGCGAATTGAGATGTTGGTTTTATAATATTAACTGAACACGTAAATCAACTGGAGACGATTTCTGAAATGACTGAATTCATTTTGTTGACACAGTCAAATAAAAGTAAGTTTTAATTTAAGTATGTTATTCAAGATAAGAGATAGATAGATAACTGAGAAAAATATTGACTTGCTTTAGTACAAAATTAGGCAATACATCTCTAAGTATCTGCTTTAAAAAGAGGGCCACTGCCACATACTTTTATGAAGTTGACCTGTTTATTTGTTCATAATGCAGCAGCCTTAGAACCTCTACCCGCCAGATGACTAAAATCGCATCACCATATCATGTATTTATGATTGCGCTATATAAACAACTGTGCGCCTGGTGCTTTTAGCACTTATCGCTAGACGAAATAATTGTTCGCCTGCTGTCATTGGCAATAAAAAAATATATTAAAGATGATACAGAGTAGAAAAAGCTATAACTATTCTAACAGGAACCAAATAAATGTTATATTATAAAGTAATTACGTTTGTACGATAGTACTAATTTTAGGAATTATATTATTACTACAATTATAATTTGCCTCCTGCATTCTAAATCCAAAAATTCACAATCATAACTTACTATAAAAAACTTTTGGCATGACATGTCGTTCACATTTAAATGTATCTCTCAAATTCACTTCTTCATTCCATATAACATTATACACTATTTGAATTTACATTACTATAATTATTTGTCCGCGAATGTGTAACTTAGTATGTAACTTTTAACAGCTATCAAGAAACCAATGTTACATTACGAGTGAACAAAGAAGAGTAAACATTTAAAAGAATCTTGGGTAATCATTTTAAAGGCTGTCATGCCATGCTTAAATCATATTTAGGGCAATACAAGAACAAAGCATAACAATGCTACAAAGCTGGTCCGTCGTTTTTAAAACAAAATATAGCTTGGTTTCTTCTTGACGAATTGGCGATCAATCATAATAGTCGAGACAAGATAATAAAGTATATTTTTCTTTTCAACAAGTTTATCAAAACACCAGTAAACAACCTAGTATAAATTAGTGGAGGGACTCTTCATCGGAACGGTCGTCACAGAACTATATCATACAGCTTTGCACAGTTTTTAATTAATAAAGACTAGCGCTGGACAAATTTTCTGCAATTATGGTTAAGATCACAAATGTCCCATTCGGACCATCAGGTTGAATTATATTCTCTACCACGTAAATAATTCGCGTAAAGTTAAATGCCACTGTTTAAAATCTTAACCAAAGTTACACTTACAAGTTATTGTAACTTTGGTTCAACATCAAAATTATAAAATTCTTATTTGATTATTTTTAATTAACTAAATCAAAATACGAATTACTTTGTGCTATGTAAATTTATTTTTTTCTTTTTAGTTTCCTACCTATTAAAGTCGGTTTACTTTTTGCTAAAATTTATTTTATTTTACAATTTGTAGTGATGGGTAGACCTAAATCTTAATTAGGTATTACTTTTGTACACACTAAACATTTTGGCATATTGAACCGTATGAAATAAGCCCGACATGACTGCTGTTGAGGAATGCCTACGATTGTCTATGGTCACCTGTAATGGCACTTTGAAATGAATTAAGTCCAAATACCATGTAATTGCTGTAAATCGTTGAAGAGTTTCCTCGACTGTCTTTGTGCTCCATCATCAGATAAATTCTAAACCTTCACTAAATAGTAGTGCCATACAATACTTAATCAAAAACAAAACAAATGCACTAGCCATCAGTACGATTTTTGAATGTTCCCCTTGATTTCTCTGAGATGCCATCATCAAATCCTGGTTTCCTTATCATGGTACCACCCTTGGAATATCTCCTTTGCAAAAAAAAAAGAATCATCAAAATCGGTTCATAAACGACGAAGGTATCCGCGAACACACATCAAAAATAAAAATATAAGGTCGAATTGAGAAACCTCCTTTTTTTGAAGTCGGTTAATAATGAAAATACAATGTATCTCACAAGTAATACATATTACTAGATTGTTTAGTTCGATTGTCAAGTCAATCTAGTTATTTAAAACATAAAAGATTTTTAAAATTGATATAGTCCCTATAAGATGTTGTTAGGTTAGCTAATTACGTAATGACTTAAGACAGAGGTCCCTTGAGTAATAAATAAATTCACTGACATGGTATTACATGGATCTCACAACTTTTTACGGTAGAAGAAATTAGTTGCGACTGTAGCGAGACTTTTGGGCCTCACGGCTAGCCCTTAAGTATAAGTTTAACTGAAACCCAATAGGTTTTTTACAACATTTTTTATTACATATTTTACAACATATTTTGGTTTTTTACATTTTCAAAATATAAAAAAATATCTGATTAAACATGTTCTTATTACGAGTTCTTATTCGGCAGAAAATACGCTCTAACTGTGCACCTGGTTAAATCAATACATATAATTTATTAATAGCAGCCGCGTGTTACATCTTAACATCAATCAATTAATAACAAAATATCTAGTTGTTTACAAATCGTATCTTAACGTACAGCTACGATGGCAATCCACAGAAACTAACTTAAGCTCACTTTCGCAGCCATTCGTTATTCTGTAAATGTAATAAATACGCGGCCTAATAACTAATTTATTTTCTTTTGCGGTAATCCTGATAGGAATAAACCTATTTCTATTTATAAAGGTGCTCGTGTAATATTTTGTTGGAAGATTTATTTTCTTATTTTCAAACATATATATTATATTTGAAGCAAATATAGCATTTTCAAACAAGTGCAACGACACTACAACAATAACATTGCGGTGTAGCGTGCGTCGGCACGAAAAAGAAATGTGTTTCTTTCTTCTTAGTTTGTGGCCTTTCGATAAATATTATGTAAAGATACTCTACGTAATCTTTTTATTTTCTTACACATATGAACCTAGTAACCTAATTTTTTTGGATTATTGGACGATTCGCACGAATTCAACTCGCACAAAAGGTGCGAATCGACTCTTTTAAATAATATCACTTTTTCTGAAGGCAATTCGCACGATGTTAATTTATTAGCGTGCGAATCGACACTTTTTAAAATATGTAGTAGGCTATTGGCACGCATATTGTGTTTTATGAAATGCAGTTAAGATAAAGTACACTTGAGTACAGAAGTAATAAGGGTCAAATGTGCTTGAATAAACACAAAACGAATCAAAAATATCTTTATTAAATTAAAACTAAGTACTAAACATCCTCTAAACTCGCTATGAGCTGATTTGTGAATAAGAAAAATCAGCAAATATCGATCACAGAGTAATAGATAAGTGTCACTAACCGCAAGTAAAAAAATATGAATAGTAGTTACTTATACATTATTATCAGCAAACTAATTCTGCCACAATTAAATAATTAGTGATAATAATTATTACCTACTTATTTTTATCCACATCTTTCGTACTTTCAAGTAAATATCTGTGTGTGTTATTTAACCTAAGATTATTTTTTTGTTCCATTTGAGTGACGGCCGAATACGACTGTATTTTAATATTTTTATTCCTTAAAATAAAATACAGTGGTTTTTATACAGATGACGAGTACAATAAAAATAAAACGCAAAATACAGTTAACGATTTATAAAGTTTTGTAACTTATATTCGAGGAGAAGAAAAATAATAGGAACAAGCACAGAATTTAAATACTAGCGTGTTTAGGATTTTCTACCTTCTTCTTTCTTCTACTATTCAGACATAAAATGTATCAATAAAAAGCAGTATTCCACAATCTAGTTCCTCTTAAGGTGGGTCCACACTTGTGGCATGACGACGGACCAGACTACGTGGCATCGTACAGGACATGTTACGCGAAATGTGGAAGTTCTAGGTTGTGCTGATACGTTCACAAACCATTTACGATAAAGTGTTACAAGTGTAGACGCACGGTGTCGAACTAGACTGCGTGCCATGGCATCACTACAGGAGTCGGTCGATGGCAGGCGGCGAGTTGCGGGCGGGAGACGTACGGACCGGGACACGTTACGACGTGATCCACTCCTACCCCGTGTTTGTATCTGTGTCATCTGGCATACTTCGAAGCATGGCATAAATACAAGTGTGGACGTCTCCTGGTCACGCGGACTATAGCGAACATCCTTTGAAAAGCCGACTTTTGATGGATATGCTCGTAACACTTAGATGCGTGACAGTACACAGTGTCTACATTGGGCCCAACTAGTAGATCGTAACTCCGTACATTGTCCTGCCGTTTCTTCTGTGTTCGGCCGTTTCTTTCAGTGTTCGGAATGGATTGAATACTACGTACTGCAGCTCGTGCCAATTGTTCGCGTAACAAAAAGACGTCCACATTATAGGTACTTACTGACACGGTCGTGTTTCTGATACGGTCACGGGATAATGTTCGATAAATTGTCACATATGTGGACCCACCTTTATGTGCAATATCTAACGCATTAAGACTTAGGGAATTCACTCACTGATTGAGTTAGT
Organism: Parascotia fuliginaria; assembly: GCA_963082885.1. Taxonomy (NCBI): domain Eukaryota; kingdom Metazoa; phylum Arthropoda; class Insecta; order Lepidoptera; family Erebidae; genus Parascotia; species Parascotia fuliginaria. Next base: position 19,202,533 of record OY720170.1, on the reverse strand, counting down.
AAGTGATTCATAGTTTATTACAAAATTAGGCCACATTCAACTAGTGCAAAATATACTATTTTGGTAATAGTTTGGTAAATAAAGACAGTCTAGCAGCATTATTTTTGGCCGATTTATGCCCAAAATAATTAAGTGAAATAATATTTCAAATTCATAGGCTTAATCTAACATGTAGGTACAATATAAATATTATGGGTATGACCTGAAGCAGGATAAACCTGTATTTCAGTTGTGAATAGTGCATACTTACTTTTTAACAATATTTTTAAATGTTAATTTACTTAAAAACAATATTTAAAAGTAAATAACTAAATAACCTAATATGCTATATATGCTAACGTATAAATATTATTACATGCAATACGTAACACTAGTCAGCTTAAAACAATTAATAATACTTCCGTTTATTCATAGTTCTATTTTTTCAAATCAGGATTTACGACATTTTTGCACTCACTAAGAAAGTAAAATCTATACATAAAATGTATGTCTTGTTCCATTTTTATAATTACATACTATACATATATTTGCGTCTATTTTCAGTGGCAATATTCATATGGGATAAACATCCGTGCTGTTTTATTAAAGCGTGGAAATAAGGAAGTAATTTAATTTCAATGTTTTTATAATATTTTGTTTTTATATGAGTTTGTAGCTAATGTGTGTTCATTAGCTTACACTTAGTTACTGATCACTTTTTAAAATGTTACAATAATTCGTTTAAGGAATTGTAGCTTGCGAGATAATAGAATGCTTTTTACAGAAATGTTGAATTAACATATTCAAAATCTATTTTGATATCATGTAAGTACCTAGTCAAAACTCGGTTATTTAATTAGATATTTTGCATTGTTTTAAACAATGAGAAATAATTAAATGGGTATTTTAAATTTTAATACAACTACTTGAACCACGGTTATACGAATTTATAAAAGAATTTATTTTTTTACAAAATTATTTTCATGACATGCATTACATTACTACATTTCATTCAGTGTATGATGATTAATCTTCTTAAATTTTCCACGGTTGTCAAGGTATTCTTGCAACAATAATGCTAAGTAGCTTTTAATATTTAGGTATAATGATATTATCACGATGCTACATTGAACTGTAAGCAAAATTCACATTGTTTGAATTTCAGAGATCATAGGTTATGAAGTCTATTTCCAAATCGAGGTCGGTTGTATTACAGTCGCAGTGATTCTTCAGTACATACCTACATATCCATTACAGTATAATGTACAATGATTATCTGCGTTACCCGAAATATGTTTGGTAAGTATTTCGTACCATTTTTAATTATTATCGTGCCTGTATCAGCGATAGGTTATCAATTCTTGCGTTGATTGCATTTAGCAGCGTGATAATTATATCAACAAGGTAATAAAACCTCTCCAGATTGGGAAAGTGGTGAATGTGTGTATTCAATTTGAAATATACAGATGTCGTGCAACTCAAATTACACTAGCTATATCTCACATTATCAATTTGGGCGCTGATAGTAGGGGCGCTGTGTTTGTATACACTAGTATAGATGGAAAATCACGTTGCTATTACTATAACATTTATCATGAGAGTCTGTCACCGCTACTACGACGCACTACGTTTTTTTTTTTCTAAATTAAAGTGCGTAGGCAGCTAACAAGAGGCCATCATGTTACTATAAATTAAATAATCATAACATAAAATATGTTTATAACTTATCAAAGCATGATACAAACAAAACTGGCCATAAAAGTGACATTTCTTTTAAATTAATTACAACATTACTCGTTTACTATTATTTACTAATCTTTCAAACATTTAGACCAGTTGTAGGATTACGTACTTCAAAAGTAAAAAACGGAATCCTTATAGAATCACTTTCTTGTCTGACCGTCTGTCTGTCAAGACCCTTTATCTCGGGAACGCGTGAAGGTATCGAGTTGAAATTAAAACGATTACTCAGGGATACAGTCTCTTGAAGCTGTAAAAAAAGGCAAACTTCTAATCAACGTAAAAAGAAGAAAAAAAAACGTATATTTCGATGCTATTTATAGGGTATTTCTTGTTGATTTAGAACTATGAAAATTGGCAAGTAATATAATCTTATACCACAAGTATAGGGAAAAATCTGAAAACTATACATTTGTAATTAAATCATTAAAAAACAGTGTCTATACATCAGGAATGGCGGTCCAAATTTTGAATTCAGTCAACCGTGTCATGTTAACGTTATGTAATTAATATAGCACCCAACAGTTTGCACTGTAATATGCACCTACAAATTTGTACGGAACATACGGTTTTTTTTTGTATTAAGTACATAATATGAAAATTATAGCTGTGCTAGTTATTAAAAGTCGCAGGAAGTAAACAAATGCAAATAAACCCTAACTAGTTTCGATCCACTACATACATTAAATATTTACTTACAAAAATAGTAACGTGCGTTTGGCACGTGATTCATTTAATTGTCATGTTAGTAGGTATTAATAAGTTTCTCATGTAAGTGAATATTATATTCTTATGATAATAAAGAATTTTAAACCGAAAAAACCGAAATTATCAGTAATAATCTACACTACTTACTACATGATCGCAAACAGCGGTAAACATAACATTAAAATCAGAAACACAATAATAAATGGTAATACGAAGAAGTTTATTACCTGTTGTTGTTGCTGTTGATGATACTGAGCAACAAGTCGAATACCACTCAATTCTAAGGAACGAGGATCCAACGACCTGCTTCGCGGTTTCTCTGAATAAAACACATCTTCGTCTCTTTTACCCTTTTTCCATCTAAAATAATTTGCCATACCGTCCCATTCACAATCACAAACACATTAATGGACACATTTCATAGAGTTACAATATTAAAACCCGCACCGATATGAAAAATACATTTTCTCGAAACCGGGTAGGTTAGATCGCGGAGGCATCTCTATAAGTACTGAGAGATAATGTCGGCATCACGAGACGTCGTTATTGTTATGCAACACAAATGTGTAGGCGACCGATATCCGCCGGTGACAAAATCTGTTCCGGAACGGAACTGGAAAATCAACACGGGAGATGCGCTCGCGCTTCTTATCAGACGAATGATGCATCTAGCCCTTGCGCGCGGAGACGAATACTATTCATATCTGGCGACGGTTGACAATTTAACACTTTGACTGCGTACACTATTATTGATCAACGGAATCGTGATCTTGCAATTGAGAACCTAGTTATTTACAACGTACTGCATAACACAATCGTAAATGTAATATTTTCCGTATTTATTTAAATACGATTTATCACAACTGATTACACTGTCAGTAGTCGTTTAATACTCTCCGCGTTTATGCCTCAAGTGCGCTAATGTAAGTGTATTATCGCGAAGTGTGTTTAAATTGGCGAATGGACGCAACGAGACTCTAGACTTAGGGTACCTACTACTCGTACATGATTTAAATCGTATGACTGTACCTAGTTCGTAAACACTACGCACGGTAGAGTACATCTAACTAGGGGACCCGTGGACCAAGGACGCGATTTCGCAATCGCAACATCTGAGTAAACAAAGCACTTAGGTAAAACTACAACATAATACGTAAAATAGTCTATAACCAAGGTTATTAAAAATATGTGACCGATAATTTCAGGTTGTGACGTGTTTTTGTTTGATGCTCACACCTTTGTAATATATTCGCGTGAAAAATCCTGTACGTTGGAATTATAGTAAATTACACATAATGCGATTGGTTTTAAAACTAAAATTAAATGAGAAAACGCCAATTACTTCCAAGCTCGAAATATTCTCTGTACCTACTTTATATAGGTACTATTAAAATTTTTAACAATGAATTCGTCCCATGCTCTGTGTACAAAGAACATTTAATTGTATTCACGTACATAAATAGTTGTTGTGAATTTAATTACTGAACTTATTATATTAACTGTTTGAACGTACGTACTCGTACCTATTCATAGCAAAAGGATAATTATGTGCATACATAAGTTTTATGAAAAAATAAGTTACGTAGCTAAGACGTGTACGTAGTTGTTGAGGAAGTTTGCCAGAAACGTTAAGTATACTTGCTTGCTACACGAATGATTGATCGATGATCACCATAAAAGATTCGCAATCATGATATACAAAAGTGTTTATCATGATTACTGATCTTTCTATTGTTCATGGCTATTTACTAAGAAAATAACCAGAGCTACAATGATGAACGAATCTCACTCTTGGGTAGAATTGTAAATACGAAAAGGTAAGCGGACAAATGAAGATCCAGGAACTTATTAAACTACCAACTGTTTTCAAGAGAGACATACTTGCAGACGTGCCAAAATCTTCTAGTTTCTAATTTCTATAAAATAAAAGTTTCAATGATATACAAACACTTCTCGGCGGGACTACAAAGACTTTAACCACATTTCCTTTTATACTGAATATCTGTCAGCAAGTTCGTACCGTTAAATCCTTCAGTAAATACTTTGGTCACAAAAAAACTAAACAAAAGCAAAAGTAAATCTGGCTGATTTCATGCTGGATCACGCTTAACAAAGGCTCCTATAGGCAGACAAAAATATCTCATATCTGTTAAAATCCAACATCCAACAAATCGAAATTAACTTTCTTTTCACAAAATATTTCATCATACTTTATCATATCATGAACTCCAATCTTATTAATGTTGGATTTTATATTTCAAGAACTACCTACCTATTATGGGACACTCTGTGTGTACAGAGCCAATGATCTCAGACTGTTATAGATATAAAATAGTCAACACATATGAACGGCAAGACGAAGAGAACGAAATCATAAGCAAAATCAAAAGATCTTATGGCACATATTTCTATAGCTAGTAAGGCCGCTATTATTTATTTATATAACACTTTCATTGAAATATGATCATAGGTATTTGAGTCATTTTTAAATGAAGAACATATGACGATATAATATTATAACTACATGTGATTCATATTGTCTATGATCATAGTTAGGGGATCATTTTTGATAGCTAGCGTACAAGTAGGATCATATCAACACACTAGCACATTCTATTTACATACAGACTGTGCTAGTGTGTTGAGTATCCCATAACTAGACTGTGACACTAGCGTGAACGTAGCACCCATAACAACGGAAAACACAGCTTGATGGTATATGACGTTTATATGATCAATAAGTGTAATATGTAAAAATGAAGAACGTCATCCTAGAACTATGAACATAGAATTTGAAATCATATATATATATATATGGTTTAAATATGATTTATTTATTTATTTATTTATGGAATGACAACAGCTGTTACAAATAAATTAGGTAACATAGTTTAAATAACGTCGTATAGCCAATTACAGTTATGATAATGTAATACCGGCCTAAGACATTATAGGTCATAGGAACAACAATATTATTAATGTAAAAGTTACGATAGAATCGGTTAAAAGACGTCTAGTTTTCTCCCGCAAATTTATGACTAAAAAGTCAAATTTGCCAGGACAACAGTGCAATAGTTATTATAGTTTCAACCAAAAAAATAGCTAATGAAACGTATCATTTACAACATCATTATAAATTTTCTATTTATAGGCAATGTTACAATAGCGTGCAGCTGGTTCAATAAAATTAAAGAAAATCTTTTACTTCCGTCAATATTCATAATTGAGTACGCATGTGGGTTGTTAATATCGAATATGTAATACAAGCAACACTAAATATGATTAAGTAACTAATATGTACTCAAAATAAAGTTACTTTATAGGTAAGTACTAAGTATATGATGTTAATTGTAATGTGTGAGTATACATTAAAATAACTGACTGAAACACTGACCATTTAAAGATACTCTTATAGAAAACATTAGGTACCTACATACATGTCGTACTTAATATTTTATGTAAGTACCTACAAATTTAAATTATCCAGTCACATAACTGATTTAAACCACAGTTTGTTACAAATAAGTATAAATACTAGCTGCGCCCCACGGCTTTACCCGCGCTTTAAATATGTTTTCGGACCGATTTTCGGGATTAAAAGATGGCTATGTCCGTTACCGGCACAGAATCTATCTACATACCAATTTTCATCGGAATCGGTTCAGCCGTTTAGGCGCTGAGTGGTAACAAACACAGATACATACAAACAAACTTTCGCATTTATAATATTAATAGGACTTTGTGACATTCATTGAGAATAGCAAGCGTAAAACATATTTCTGGAAATTATATGAATGTGCTTCGTCGTGTAGGTAGTAAAACAACAAACAAAATATATTTATTATAGAATCAAAAAGCTTTTTATAAACCATTACCTAATTAATTGCAATTTTCAGCGCTACCACGCTACAGATTTAATTACGCTAGCATAGAATTGGTATGTAAATATTGTTCAACTTAGAGCACTATATGAACCTTTTTAACTACAGGTTTGTTATCTGTGATGTCTCGAAGGGTTTGTTATGCCATTATACCATATTGGCCGCATTATCATCATCTTGTACCAATAGAGCAAATGAGTAATGGTCTTTACAACATGCTCATGAATGGTCGCCTCTCGACCTTGACATAATTTACTTGCTAATCATAAATCAGTTGTATTAATGCCTTATGCATGAGCACGAAACCTTAGCTAATGTACGTATCAAGTGAAAGGCCAGCTACAGCGTCAAGCGTGTTATAGTAGCAAAAATGTATTAATTTATATAGGTTCCCTAGTGATTTTTATTTTTAAAATATCCTAGCTGAAAATAAAACTATGAGAATAAACAAGGATTATGTGATCCTTAAACTATCATGTTAACAAACACAAGAGATCTTATAAGTAAGTGTTTGCTGTATTTTATAACAGCAATTACTTTTGTATACTTATCTGAAGCCTGAAGAAAAATGACCACATTTTTCTATTATTTCAGTTTTGCATGTTTGCACTTCAATTTATTGAGTAACAAACACCCTATTGTATTCTAAATAATGTGGCTAACTATTTAAATGCTTTTCTTGCATCGCACTCTATGCACGACCATTTCGAAAGATTCAACCTGTGTTTCAGTTGATTTCGAGTTGATTTTGAGCACTTTTTAGAAATGAAGATCAAGCAGTTTTAATAAGCTCAACAGTTTACGCCTGTGGCTGGGCTGTATCAAAATAAATCAAAAAAGAAACCAATGATAACATGATACTTTCTTAGGCAAATATCTGAACAGAAATTTCGCATGGCTAAATAAAAGTTACAGACACCTAGCAGGTGTGTAATTATAACATGTCATTGTAAATTTACAATTAATTAATAATTGTAGTTTTCCATGTATATATCAGTTACAAAGCATTATCTAATATGGTAAATTAGGCGCTCAAAACTTAAAATTTCGCATAAAACGTGAAATGGCTCTTAACACTATTTGTTACTATTTTACGATTATTTGCTCTAAAAGGTGTATTACTGTTATGAGTTTCACAATAAAGTAGACACTCCCTCGTATTATGATATACGAGCTAATATATATTATTGCAGTGACGCACGCCTAATATAATTTAGGAGCGTCAGCAAAAATGTTTAGTTTGAGATCGTACACCATTTGATTTCGAGTAAAACTAGGTCTAGCTGGTATAATTCCGACTAGAACTAGGTCCAACCAAGGTCTAATGGCTTAAACTAGGTTTAGCCGATATCACGCCGGCTACAACTAGATCCAACCAAACCCTGGTGGCTATAATACAAGGCGTGTCTGTTACTTTAGGTGGAAGTTGTTCTACTATCACTATATCTATATACTTATTATGTGGCTCTGACATATATTATAAAACACCGAACAATAAGAAACGTAGCGAATATAAAATTCAATAAAAAGTTTATGGCATTTATCATTTGTGTGGATTGACAAGATTAGAAAGTATCGTCAGAAAAAATGTGCATTATAATGAGAACAGGACAAATTAATTCACACGCATTACTTTAGATACATATTTAATTATCGTTAGCGAAAATCCTTAAGATAGTATAGTTATCGTCACGGACCCATACCAGTGTATAAATTACCATTGTTACTATAAACTACTCGTACTATCAAAAGAAAGTAGCAATCTAATACTGTATCTATTTACTTGTAAAAGTATGTAGAACCATAAGATTAAAGTATAATGTGTTGCATGTATTGTTTTAGGCTAGGTACTTACCGCTTTTCTTTTTTCAGCGCCCTCTATAGGCGGCAGTTGTCCAGGTACAGAGGCACGGCCACGGAACATTTCCATAACTTTAGCCATTGCGCTAGGACGCCTCGTTGACGATGCGGTAATGGTGTGGTAGTACTGTTGACAAAACAAACAGTTGCCAATCGAGACATCTTTAAACTTAAATCTTAACGCTGTTTGCATGGAACAGCATTAGTTTTCAACATAGGTACAAATAACCTAAATGCATATCAAATACTTAATGGCTTGTCATAATAAAAGGATATACTGAAAAAAGAAAGAAGGGAAGAATTTGTATAGCATCGTTTACATTCGCTAGTTTGTTGCAGCGACGCCGACGCCTGGATTATTATGATGTAATGTGAAAAACTCGCTGCAGTTACGATTAACCACACGGGAAATGTTACATACTATAAAAAAATATGAAAATAACTAATAAAACAAGTTTAATACCAAAATTTTATAACCTCGGCACTGTTACAGGTGCAGTTTGGACTAAAAAGATACACTGTTGTGCCAGCAAATGGAATAAAATATAAAAAGTAATAGAATTTGTTAAAAAATACTACTAACCGACAAAACGAACCCTAAAGACGAAATCTTTACAATATTCTGCTACCCACTTACATGATTGAAATGTATGAGTTAACTACATACCGTTGGTACCATTTGAATCTCACTGGTCAGTTCTCTCGCTTAGTGGCTTTAGTCCTTACTATTTATACATATACCTAAGCAAACGTTACAACCTCTAAACAAAAAAAATATGGTGACTATAAAGGTAGTAAGTAATAATTGCAGTGAATGAGACAGAATACTTCTTCGATATCGACATGTGATGAGAAGCTGATGCCAAACTTAAACGACGTTATTTAACATACTGACTTCTGTATTACTTGCCTACTCATTCTTATAACAACGATACGTAGTAATACCTCATTTTCAGTATTGTTTAGTCCGGAAAACTGATAATTAATTCATGAATGTAACATTACATTACATGTCGTTGTTCAATTAACTGCAAAGCGATACAATGAATAATTATACACATGCAGCAATTACGTCATTGTTTGACAAGCATGTGTTTAAATCCCAGTATTATGTTATCACTAGACCCTAATTGTCAGTTCTAGTATCGAATAAAAACGGGTGAAATCAAATGAGTACGGTAGCAAATCCTTGTTGGTTATGGATGAATGTACCGTGCGGGATGGGCCGAGCCAGTACTATCCTCTAATAAAATATCGACGTAAATTAATAATAGTTTCCATGCTAATGTGTTTAGCTTGGTGAGTGAGAGTGCCAGCAGCGCATTCACCCTCCTCTGTCCCCTTACTTATACTCTCTTTCTTTCTTCCTACATGGTGGGCAACGCTTTGGTTGTGGTGTTTACTAAGCATTATATCTGCAATATTTAGAAACGCAATCATGGCATGTCCATAGATTACGGTTACCACTTACCATCAGGGAGGCGTACGTTTGTTACCTATCAAAGTTGTATAAAAAACAAAAACAAATTTGATTATTGCAATACTTACAGCATCGGCTCTAAATAGTAATAGTAGATTAGTAGCCAAGGGCTGTAAGGCATCAATTGCAGCCCGAGATATTTATTTCGAGGGTGCAATTGATGCTTACACCCGAGCTAACTACTCTGCTTTACATCTCGATTGTGAGGTAAGTAGAAAAAAACCGGCATTACATGAATAAAAGTTTTCTATACCCGCCTTTTTTTTTAATTTTTCTTTTTAAGAACGAAATTGAGCTTCGCCGTTCGATATTTAAAATTGATGACTATTATACTCATACGAAGACAAGGCTGAATAGCGAAGCGACCTCTTTTGTCATTGGGCTGAATGCATGATGTCTATTGCCAGTATGATGGTTAGATGTACGCAAACTTTTTGAAAGAGTGGAGTGTTTTTTTTTTTAATTACTTACCGGCCTAGGGCTTTTCTATCTACATTATTACCCTAGAGCGCTAATTGGTCACCTACAAGCCCCATTTGGGGGTAATAAGGACCTATAAAATATATCCGCGCGCGACGTTCCAACGGATCGACGGCCAAGAGACAAAGAGGGAGGGAGGGTGATGCGACGACGACGCCGGACAGTGATCCACTGTTAGAGGAGGAAGCTAGACAAACGTAATGACATTTTATATCTTACCATGAGTGAGCAGGACATTGACATAGATTTTAATAAAAATAAAAGTAATGTGATCCGGTGGCGTAATAAAAGCAACAAAAGAACACGTTTGTAACTATCCATCGCTAAGGCTGACCTGAGATGCAGCTGCGACAGCGTTCATACCCTCTTGCGTTGCGTTGTCACAGCGTCAACGCAATGCAGGTGTGGCATACAATGCGTTGTTCTGTTGCGACGATGCAACGCAACGCAGCGCAACGCATTAATGGAGCCTCGCTCTAATTCGTTAGACTTGTAAAGATGCAAGAAAAACAAATGCTAGAGATCATTAGTTATCATATTATATGATAGTATTGCTATTTCGGCTTTTATTTTAGGACTTTCAGATTCCAAAAAACGTGATGGATTCATAAGAAAAGAAACAGCATACCGCAACAACTTCAATAGTGCTGTTATTACTCTAGGTATAGAAATATATTAACATAAGAGAAATGTATTTATCAGCACAAATACGTGCGCTGATGAGCATCATACTAAAGAGAGGCCGCTTTTTGTAATTTTTTTGTCATCGCGTAAACCTTGTAATCGTGTAAACCTTACCTGAACTTCTACAAATATTTCAAGATCAAAACTAGCCAAATCGGTGCAGCCATTCTTGAGTTTTAGCGAGACAAACGAACAGCAATCCATTTTATATATATATATATATAGATTAACATACCCGTGTGTCGCTACCAGAGTGAGGATGTGCTGACCCGTCCCTAGCCTTTAAAATGGGAGTCGCAACCGGTGGTTCGGCCTTCGATGTTTCTGCTTTCGGATCTTCTTTGATCGCCGGCGTTGGATTCGACTTTGTCATACTCTGAAAGTGCAAATCATTATTCATTATACATACACTATCTATTGTAAAATTCAACGTGTTAAAAGTACAATGGAATACAATTTATAAAAATCAGAGTTTATTACTATGGCGCAAAACCACATTTTCATCATTATATCAGCCGAAAGACGTCCACTGCTAAACGTGGACCCCCCCGAATTTTCGTCACCACCGCCGGTTTTGATTCGCCACCATTGGTTACTCGCCACCCTTATTAGTTCGTCGGTCCACGTCCTAAAATATCAGATCATTGGCGCCATTTTAGAAAACCCTCACTGCCATTTTATTTTGTCCATAAGCAGGTAAACTAACATTTTGTAAATTAAACATTAAAATTGCCGAAATGAAGACTAAAAATATTCGTTTTGATAGCGCTGTTAAAATGGAAGACCTTTTACCAAAGTGGCGCCAACAAAAATTTTCCTAAACCTCCTCATTGTAATGAAACAATAATTAGTTTACCCTAAATACCTGAGAAGCAAGACATACTTCTAGAAATTAATATTTAAAAGTACAATTATAAATTCTAACATTAACATTTGCAAGAACTGTGCAATAATTATCGCCATACATATTTATAAGGTTGAATAAAAGTTGTCTCACCTGTACAGCAGCCATAACTTGCTGCATTATTGAAGACTGTTTCTTCACTTCTCCGCGTTGTTTTGGTTTCAGAATGTCGAATAAGGCAGGACGGCGGCTCACCCCGGAGGTTCCTACAAATAGAAAAATTTATTTATTTATTTATTTATTTATTTACTAGCTGTGCCCGCGACTTCGTCCGCGTGGAATAGTGATTTTGGGCAGCATTTTTTGGATATATCTTTTGGTTTGTTTTGAATTATTAGTTACGGTAGTAGATCCACGCTGATTTCAGCATGAATGGGTCGGATCGTCTGGGGAAGTACTACCCTCTCATAGAAGATCGACTTAAGAGTAGTAGTATCCGTACTACTGCGTTTCGTTCGGTGAGTGAGAGCGCCGGAAGCCCAATTTCCCCCCTTTCCTCTTTCCTCACGTCCCTCATTTCCTTCCCCTAACCCCATTCCCAGCCGCCATAGTGGAGGCCACCATACCAGCAGTTTAAAAAGTGGCTTTTGGTATAGTAGCCGCCACTTCTGGATTCCACTGACTGCTTACCACCGGGCGGGTGGAGTCACTTTGGTAGGCTATACTATAAAAAAAAAAAAAAAAAAAATTATATACATCTTTGTTTAGGTGAATAAGAAAAATCTTTACAGTAAATGCTTCTCTATCTACGATATTAGACGTATAGCCATCGCGGATCAAAGCCATACAGGCTGCTAGGATTACTTACACGTGGCAAATCCACATAAAGCTGACCATGCGAAAAACAGTTAATATTTAGATCCACACTCATTAATTGTCATCGCGAAACATAGGCTCACTGGAAACTGAACTCGTTTAAAACTAAACGGGAAATTGTTTGGAATGAAAGGAATCCGAGGAATAAAAACGCTATAAGTTTTTTTTTTTATATTAGCCTGCCAAAGTGCCTCTACTCTGGCTGATGGTAAGCAGTCAGTGGAATTCAGAAGTAGTAGACACCATTCCAAAAGCCAAACTACTGGTATGGTGGCCTCCACTATGGCGGCTTAGTGAGATGCTTCTTCACGCCTCGCTTAGAAGTCCCAGGATGAAAGTTAGGTGGGAACACATGCGCTGGTAAAGAGTTCCAGGCTTTAATTGAGCGACAAAAGTATTGAGTGCTGAACCGTTTGGTTCGAGACCCTTTAGATTGCACTGTGAAAGGGTAGCACTTCAGTCCCGCACGTGTCGTTCTGGATAAAAAGGGAGAGGGTAGAATTAAGAGCTGTTGAGAAGACTCTCCGTGGTAAAGGCGATAGAAGACGGCCGTTGAGGAGGCGATGTCTCTTCGCAGCTGTAAAGGCTCAAGGGTCTTAGGCCTCCGGGCTTCCATGATACGGACTGCTCGCAAAAGGCCCCCGTACCGTCTCGAAAATGGTCGCCGGGTCCCACTATCCGGTCACCAACCTGCACGATGAACCACTCCGAGATTATGCGCAACCTGGTGGGGCAGTCTCTTTTTTTATGGTTAGGTCTAATTGGGCCCTTGTACAATGCCGCGGGTGGCCAGTGGCACCACCGTTTATACGGGTCTCCCTGGCCGGCGGGTTGACCCACACCACCCACACAATGACTCCGCGGATACTCAGCTGGTCCCACACATGCTGCGAGGTTTGTCATCTCTGCATCAGTTGGGCCTCCGGCTCTCGCGCTTACCCAACGAAACGCAATAATATGGATACTATTACTCTTACGTCGAAAACTATGAGAGGGTAGTACATCCCTGGTCGATCCGACCCATTCATGTTGAAACCAGCGTAAATCGACTACTACTATTTCGTAATTCACTTCAATTCCACCTATTCCGTAATGAAACGTGTTAACAAACATGTTTTTATCACAAAAAATAAAAAATAAAATAAATCCAGAAAATATAAATCTAACTTGTATTTACATTTTAACTAATAAAGTATTTACATTTTAATTTACATTTTAATAAAGAAATAAGACGTGTTAACCTAACCTAAAAATAAACTAAGCTAAGCTAAATACATACCACATTTATGACGTGATTATTTAAATTAGCATAACTTTTTTATTTATAAACCGATTGACATGAAACAAACACTTAATGTTAAGTGATGCTGACCACAATGTATCAGCGAAAACCATATTTAAATCTGATAAGCCGTTTTTGAGATTAGCGTGAACAAACGACAGACAAACAGACAAACAGACAAAAATTGTAACAATCATTGTTTTGGGTTCTATTTGCGTTGATAAAGGTCCCAATAATATTTTTCTCATATATCTTCCATGTACAGACAGCGACCGGTTACAGTTTTATTATATATAGCTGTTGCCCGAAACTTCGTTCGCGTGAAAATTCAGATGTGTGCCTGTATGAGAATATTTCTTACCTAATCTTACGGCAATCGTACATTGTATATTAGTAATAAATATCAGTATAATCCATCTCTAAGGCGAATCCGATTTAAATCTATTCACCCGCTACCCCTAAAACAGACGAAATTTTGCGATATTTAACAAAACTTGGCACTCCTATTTTCAAAAACTATAGAAGCTCTATACAAATTTTGTTCCTCTTTATACTCCAGGGAAATAAATTTCGCAAAATCCCGTCTTAGAGAGCACCTATTTCCAAAATTTGAAACTCCTAGCACTTGTAGTTTTTGAGATTTCGTGATAAGATGAGTGAGTGAGTGAGTGACCTTTCGTTTTTATATATGTATAGCTTTTGCCCGCGGCTTCGCTCGCATGAATATCGTTTTTCAATAGACATTTTTATATTGTTTAAATACTGTTTTGCATACTATTTCTAATCTCATCATCATCACCATTCGTACAAACCCTCTTTTACCTACCTAAAGATATCCCCCGTAAAACAACATACAATACACAAAGGCAAATTTTCACTACAATAACTTTCCCCTTCCCCTCCCCTTCCTTCCCCTCTCGTCTCCCTCCCATCTCCCTCACTTTCCCTCACTTCCCACTCACTCACCACCACTTCTGACTCCTCACTTTCCCTCACTTCCCTCACTTCCCTCACTTTCCCTTACGTCCCCGTCACTTGCCCTTCACTTGCCCCTCACTTGCCCTTCACTGCCCCCTCACACCCCCTAAGTTCCCTCTTCCTTTTTTATTTTTACACAACGCCGTCTAGACCCATAGTAAGCATATTAAATGCTGAATTTTTAATAACCCTTTCTTTGTACACTTCTAGACATTAAGACAAACACACCCTCCAAATTTCAAGTCGCTACGACCAGCGGTTTAGGCTTTACGTTATCTGTCAGTCAGTCAGTCAGTCAGGACAAAGTCTTTTATAATATGTATGGATGTATGGATTAGACGTATAGCCATCAGGGGTCAAAGCATACAGGCTGCTAGTAATGCTAACACGTGATAGAGCCACATTAAGCTGACCGAAAAACAGCTAATACTTAGATCCACACCCACAACTTTTAGTGTATTTACCTTTACTTTAATTACTTAATTAATTAATTACTTTAATTAGTCATCGCAAAATATAGGCTCACTGGAAACTGGACTCGTTTAAGACTAAATGAAAGACTGTTTAGAATGACAGGAATCCGAGGAATAAAAACACTATCAGCTATTCCGCAACCTGTTAAAATATCTGCTTCTATAAGATTTCGTAGTAAATTAACGAATGTTCGATGTGATTCTTTAAATTGGCATAACTTTTTTATTTATGAACCGATTGACATGAAACAAACACTAAATGTTAAGTGAAGCTTACCACAATATATTAGTGAAAACCATATTTAAATCGGATAAGCCGTTTCTGAGATTAGCGTGCACAAACGCACAGACAAACAGACAAACAGACAAACAGACAAAAATTTTAAAAATCATTATTTGGGTTCTATTTGCGTTGATATAGGTCCCAATAGTATTTTTTCTCATATATCTTCCATGTACAGACAGCGATCGGTTACATTTTTATTATATGTATAGATATAGATACTCGTGTCACGGTGTACGTCCTCCGAAACGGCTCGACCGATTTTCGTGAATTTTTGTATGCATATCAGCTAGGGTGAGAATCCGACAACATCTATTTTTCATCCCCCTAAATGTTAAGGGTAGTCTGAAAGAGGATGATAACGATTGTATGAAACTTCTTCATTGTTTTGAAATTTTGCTTTGGAATACTTCTATTAAAATAAAAAAACCTCATAATTTTTTTTTAATTGGGTTGGATGAAATTAGGGATAAAAAATTAAGTAAGCTTCACTTAACATTTAGTGTTTGTTTCATGTCAATCGGTTCATAAATAAAAAAGTTATGCCAATTTAAAGAATCACATCGAACATTCGTTAATTTACTACGAAATCTTATAGAAGCAGATATTTTAACAGGTTGCGGAATAGCTGATAGTGTTTTTATTCCTCGGATTCCTGTCATTCTAAACAATCTTTCATTTAGTTTTAAACGAGTCCAGTTTCCAGTGAGCCTATGTTTTGCGATGACTAATTAAAGTAATTAATTAATTAAGTAATTAAAGTAAAGGTAAGACACTAAAAGTTGTAGGTGTGGATCTAAGTATTAAATTAATTGTATGAAATTTTGTTTTGGAATACTTTTATTTAAATAAAAAATACGCTCATAATTTTTTTTTTACTGAGGTGGATTTATAGGAGTGAAATAAGGGATGAAATATTGTATGGAAAAATCTTTGCTTTTGAAGTTGGCGACTTGAAATTTGGAGGGAGGGGGAAGGGAGGGGGAGGAATAGGAAAGGAAGGGTGAAGTGAGGGGAAAGTGC
Source organism: Parascotia fuliginaria (assembly GCA_963082885.1). Lineage (NCBI taxonomy): Eukaryota > Metazoa > Arthropoda > Insecta > Lepidoptera > Erebidae > Parascotia > Parascotia fuliginaria. The sequence goes on along the minus strand of OY720170.1, from coordinate 19,185,962 downwards.
GGGGTTAGTGAGGGAGAAGTCAGGGGAAAGATAGGGGAAAGTCAGGGGGAAATCGACTGCCTCTGTATTTCGGTGGTACTGTGTATGGACTGTGAGGTCGCGGGTTCGATTCCCGCTCAGTGCAAATATTTGTAGCATGAATTTAAATAATCACGTCATAAATGTGGTATGTATTTAGCTTAGCTTAGTTTGTTTATAAGTTAGGTTAACACGTCTTATTTGTTTATTAAAATGTAAATTAAAATGTAAATACTTTATTAGTTAAAATGTAAATACAAGTTAGATTTATATTTTCTGGATTTATTTTATTTTTAACTTTTGTGATAAAAACATGTTTGTTAACACGTTTTATTACGGAATAGGTGGAATTAAAGTGAATTACGAAATAGTAGTAGTCGATTTACGCTGGTTTCAACATGAATGGGTCGGATCGACCAGGGATGTACTACCCTCTCATAGTTTTCGACGTAAGAGTAATAGTATCCATATTATTGCGTTTCGTTCGGTAAGCGCGAGAGCCGGAGGCCCAACTGATGCAGAGATGACAAACCTCGCAGCATGTGTGGGACCAGCTGAGTATCCGCGGAGTCATTGTGTGGGTGGTGTAGGTCAACCCGCCGGCCAGGGAGACCCGTATAAACGGTGGTGCCATTGTACAAGGGCCCAATTAGACCTAACCAAAAAAAAAAAGACTGCCCCACTAGGTTGCGCATAATCTCGGAGTGGTTCGTCGTGCAGGTTGGTGACCGGATAGTGGGGCCCGGCGACCATTTTCGAGACGGTACGGGGGCCTTTTGCGAGCAGTCCGTATCATGGAAGCCCGGAGGCCTAAGTCCCTTGAGCTTTTACAGCTGCGAAGAGACATCGCCTCCTCAACGGCCGTCTTCTATCGCCTTTACCACGGAGAGTCTTCTCAACAGCTCTTTAAATTAATTCTACCCTCTCCCTTTTTATCCAGAACGACACGTGCGGGACTGAAGTGCTACCCTTTCACAGTGCAATCTAAAGGGTCTCGAACCAAACGGTTTAGCACTTTATACTTTTGTCGCTCAATTAAAGCCTGGAACTCTTTACCAGCGCATGTGTTCCCACCTAACTTTCATCCTAGGACTTTTAAGCGAGGCGTGAAGAAGCACCTCACTAAGCCGCCATAGTGGAGGCCACCATACCAGTAGTTTGGCTTTTGGAATGGTGTCCACTACTTCTGAATTCCACTGACTGCTTACCATCAGCCAGAGTAGAGGCACTTTGGCAGGCTAATATAAAAAAAAACTTATAGCGTTTTTATTCCTCGGATTCCTTTCATTCCAAACAATTTCCCGTTTAGTTTTAAACGAGTTTAGTTTCCAGTGAGCCTATGTTTCGCGATGACAATTAATGAGTGTGGATCTAAATATTAACTGTTTTTCGCATGGTCAGCTTTATGTGGATTTGCCACGTGTAAGTAATCCTAGCAGCCTGTATGGCTTTGATCCGCGATGGCTATACGTCTAATATTGTAGATAGAGAAGCATTTACTGTAAAGATTTTTCTTATTCACCTAAACGAAGATGTTTATAATTCAAAACAAACCAAAAGATATATCCAAAAAATGCTGCCCAAAATCACTATTCCACGCGGACGAAGTCGCGGGCACAGCTAGTTTTATATATTAAAATATTGATATAGGACGTCAGTACATAGGCATCTTCCCTATCGTCTTGACTTTGATCAGATCGTGGATCGACCAACAAGCTATAACTACTCATAAAAATGAGCAAAATAAATAGTTAATTACCGTGTATAGTCTGTTGATACATTGGATGTGGTTGACCATCGTCGTTAGATCCTCGACGCTTGCGCTCTCCAACCGATTGAGTACTACGTGTGATGGCTGCATCGAGTCTTTGTTCTGAAATGTGAAAAAAAATATATAGTTAACAGTCTGGAAGACAGTATAAAATAACAACTAGTTTAGTTTCGTTTTTTTGATTACTGCTCTGCTCCCGTCGCCAGTACCGTGATGTTACCTAGCCTATAACCTTCCGCGATAACTGGGCTATTATACGCGGAAAGAATTTTTAAAATCCGGCAGGTAGGTTCCAGATATGAGCGCGTTCAAACAAACAAACAAACAAACTCTGTCGTTTTATATAGACAATAGTATAGATATAGACGAGTCATGATGGCCGGGAAGGCACTCGCTTTGTAAACACGAGGTTCTGGGTACGACACGGGGCAAGTTTTTAAAATTTATATACCTATACTTTTCAAGTTTAGGGCAGACCGGGGCTAGTTGCCTATAGGGGCAGGTAGACTAACGAATAATAATTTTAGCTGTGTACCACTTTTGCGTCATTCAATCGCATACGTACCACTCCCTCCGCATGCCCGTCAGTGTCCCGCGACGCGACGTCGCGGCTGCACGTGAAGCAGGAGCTGTGCCGAATTTTCGAAAATCATACCGCGTAAGTAAATATTTTATTTTACTTATTTTTCCTTCCTACACCGTGTGTCGACTTAATACAACATTTAATTTGAGTGTTACTGATTTTGTTATGCTTCTATTCGGTGTGTATGCAAGTTTTTTCTCAAAATAGCTTGTGGTTGTTTGTGTATGTGAGTTTGAAAATCAAAATGACGTCCGGGGTTGGTTGACTACACGGTTTTGGGGTTAGTTGACTAGTTGGTCAACCAACCCCGTTCATTTTAGTTGCAAGTAAAAGCAAGTTATGCTGATTCTTACTATTGTTTTTTAATTACAGAGCCATGAGGACGTACAAAAGGAAGACGGACCGTGCTAAAACACCGAAGGACATCATAGAAAGAGCTTGTCACGAATATTTTTTGAAAGGTTTGGGGAAAATGACATCTGCCGAACGCGGTACATTAGTCACAGTAGCTGTCGCAGTGTCTGCAATTGGGAACATGGTACCACCTTTCTTTGTTTTCCCGCGGGTGAATTATAAGGAACACTTCATTGCGGGAGGACCAGTAGGTTCAGATGGTGACGCCAACTCTTCAGGCTGGATGAAAGAAGATAACTTTATTAAGTACGCCAAACATTTTGTTAAACATACGAAACCTAGCGTGGAAAAACCTAGTCTGTTATTGTTGGATAATCACGACTCACATTTGTCCATAGAAGTTTTGGATTATTTTAAAGCTAACGGTGTCACTATCTTGTCATTCCCTCCTCATTGCAGCCATAAGCTTCAACCGCTGGACAGATCGGTCTATGGACCACTAAAGAAACATTTCAATAGGGCCAGCGATAACTGGTTAGCCAGTCACCCAGGGAAAACGATCTCAATTTACGATATACCAGGGTTAGTAAAGACCTCATTGCCGTTAGCTGCCACCATAGATAACATTCAGTCTGGTTTTCGCGTCACAGGGATTTCACCCCTCAATGAAGACATTTTTCCTGAATCGGAGTTCAGCGGATCGTACGTATCTGACAGGCCAATTCCTATGCCAAATGAAAATGACAATGTTGCCACAACAAGTTCCCAATTGGAACCTCCTACTTTCCCTTCTGAATCACCTTCGATTCTTGAAGCTAACCTTGCCCAATCTGAAGACCAAGGGCTAAAAACTCCAGAACCTTTGCAACCATCAGACTCTGGCAATAACGAAAATCGTATTTTACAATTTTCGGATATTATAAACATGCCTTCCACTTCTTTTGTGTCCCCAGAAGTTATAAGACCATTCCCTAAAGCTGGACCTCGTCAAGACTATAGAAAAAATGTCCGGAAACGTAAAACTACGATCTATACAGACACACCTGAAAAAGAGAATTTAATGGAAATAAAAATGCAACAAAAACGTAGAGAAACATATAAAAGAAAAAAAAGTAATGAAAAACAGTCTATGAAAACCAAAGGGAAAGGAAAAGGGAAAGGAAAGGGGAAAGGAAAGTCAAGTGAAAAAAAGAAGGAAGAAGACTGTGACTTATCTGATGAAAGTGAAGATGACACTATATGTTTAGAATGCACTGAACTCTATTCCGATAGTTTGCCAGGGGAGGAATGGGTTCAATGCAGAACGTGTAAGATGTGGGCACATTCTAAATGTGTTAGAGGTGATTCGTTGTTTTACGAATGCAAACACTGTATTGATTTTGATGACTAATTAAGATGTAAATTTTGAAGACTGATTAAGATATTCTAAATAAAACGATAATATTTCAAAGATAATGTTCTAAGACTGATTGTTACATTTATGGATAGTTTAATTGTTTAAGTTGGACCAAAGAAGGTGTTTTTGTTTAGTGTTTTACTTCATAATACAATAAATATGTCGATTAAATCATTGTGTATTTATTTAACTACATTTTATTTACATAAAGTAAATTATTAAGACAGTTACCTTGTCAGTCATTAGATAGGTCAACCAACCCCTAGGGCATAGTCAATTTACCCCGGATAAGGGGTAGGTTGACCAAAAGGAGAATGTATAATAAAATGATTGATAAAATCATGTAGATTAAAATATGTCCAATTTTCTTTACAAACATACGTAGCTTAAAGTACTATCAATTAAATATTAAAACTCATAGTACTCTATGTCCTAGAACAGATGAACTGTATTGCAAAAAGTCGAAAATTAGTCAACTAGCCCCGGTCCACCCTACCTTGGAAATTATTGGTTTACGGTACGGCAAATATAGTAAGGAAACTTATCAACAAAAATTGTATTTGTCATGTCAATATTCAATCCGCCTTGCGTGATTATGAATGCTGCCTTCTCTGTATGTGAAGAGGATTTTGTGGACGCTGCAGTGGGACAGTGACGGGCTGGTGTTATTACGACGAAGTATAAGATTAGGTCAAAGTAAGGTTTACCTACTACTAATCTTCCAATTGCAAAGTTATGACCTTATATTAATTAGGTATCAATTTGATACTGGCCCAATCTTAATAGGTACCCTAATAATAACAGCAAAGAAAGTTTATTTTTAAACATCCATTGTCATTGTTTACTAAGACTTCGTCTAATTATCGGGTCACGTGGGTGAAATACGTCCTCACGTTTTCATTAAATTAGTTAATAACAATCTGGTGACTTTGTGGTTTAATACGGTAGACAGAATGTCGACAAACCTTAAATTAGTGAACCCCGGTAGCTAAGTAGGTACCTACAAAAGTTTAATACTGACCACTAGCGGCTGCTAACGTCTGTATTTTGCTGAACTTATAACAAAAAATGTGAAGTACATTTGTTGTGGCTTCAGCAACAAAGTGGCAACAGGCTTCAACGTGTGTTTAAGGTGTTTCTAAGTCCTAATCTCTTATTATAAGATTATACATTTACCTACGAAACCAACATCGTAATAACCGTTTCTTTATAATTCAAAAGAAACATTTTTCATACACAAAATTAAGTCTTTAAACACTTTGTAATTTAAAGATAACGTCGTGTCTTTAAATATGTGTAGTTTAAATTTAAGAAGAGTACATAACTGTATGCATTTTACAACAAAAAACACAAAGCATGAGTAACCTTTCTCTATGATAGGCAAATAAACATGAAAAACTTTCGCCCCACAATAATCACAAAAACCTACCACTCATGTTACGTTTACACAGCTGTTTTTTGTATCTTTATTAGGTAACTACATACGGTTTATACTTCCCACCTCCATACGCATTCGGCTTTAAATTCACTCTGTATATAGGTATAGAAAAAAATATATAAAAAAATACCAATTTTAATATACAGAGTGTATACGAAGGTTTGATTTTAAATGAATAGGCATCTGTTACTAGTCCGCAAATTGATTTTAAATTAATCACAAAATGATTTGACAATGAACAAAAATTAAAAAGCAAAATTTAAAATTTTGCTAACAAAATAAATAATATTTTAGTAGTAACAAAGTAATACACCATTTATTATGACAAGTTCACTGACCTGTAATGAGCGGCAACGTTTATCCTTCGACGTGGATTATGACTTAAGTCAGTGACCGTTTGACATACTTACAGAGTGATTAGAATTAAAAAAAAGTAGACCTGTGTCTATACTATTGAAGATATTTAGTTGTTTTTTTTTGTCTCGTTTTATAATGTCACAAACTATACGTAATTGCATTTAATATCATACTGTCGTATACACTCTGTATATATGAGGAGACATTTTAATGTGCACAGGCACGGTAAATAACGAGCGACGACTAATTGTTTGTAGTAGACGGTATACCGTGCGTATCCCACCCCGCACTTGGCGGATCCTCTATACAGGTAATAAAGCCGTGTCCTTCCTGAGCGACGAACGCGACGCGATGCGACGCGACAAAACACGATGCAATGCGACGCAAAGTTAACTTAACTACTTACTTGCTTACTTATTTTACTTTTTAAGTCTAAAAAAGTAAAATAATTTTGCTTCTGAATCAACAATTTCGTACTTTGTGGTGTCGCGTCTGGTCGCCCACAAAACAAGTAGGCGTTACGTCGCGTCTCGTCGCAGACTGCCATATTATAGGCTGCAAGCAAGATAAGCCATTGTTTTGATCGCTTTCGTCGCGTCACGCTTGTCGCTCACGCAGGACACCGGTAACTCTCGTTCATAATTAGCGGTTCAGATTGATTTCTGTGCGAATCGGTACCATGGCAGCAGTGAAACGTCACCCTAGTAGCTACCGAACATATTAGCGTACTACTCTAATACCTATGTCCTATAGCATACATGCTGGTAAGAGATATTTATAGGTATCATAGGGTTTAAATATTAATGCAAGGAGTTATGATAAAATATGCAGGCACTTACATCTATATCTATATCATCCCAAAATTCAACGATAAGGCGGTATCGGTGTATGGTAGGGTCGATGACTACCTAAGGAAACTACCTACTTATTTTAAATTACATTGACATTTTAAAAAATGATTGTAACACGATAAAAGACAATTGCGTCCCCGGCGCTCTCTTCTAAAACAAAACGCAATAATACCACTTTATTTTATACTAGCTTTCCATGACACAATTTCACCCGCGTCTTTGTTTACTGCTCTGCTTCCGTCGCTATTAGCGTGATGTTACATAGCCTTCCTCGAGAACTGGGCTATCATACGCAAAACTATTTTTTCAAATTCGCCTGGTAGTTCCAGAGATTAGCACGTTCAAACAAACAAACAAACAAACTCTTCCGCTTCATATAATAGTGATGATTATATACTGAAGAGTGTAGATACTTCCTCGGAAGATCCAGTCTATTTATGCTGAAACAATGATAGGATCTACTATCGGACCAAATGTAGGTTCTTTATTTGATTGCCTGTATAAACCAGCCAGGGCCGGACCTACGGGGGGCGTCACTATTAATTTCCAGATCCGAGGCTAAGATTAGTCAGCAATACACTCATAGTAAGTGATAAGAAACTAAGGTGCATACTAAAGTGATTTTATGAAATTTATTCTGCAGCTAATACAACGAGATTGTCATTCGTTGTAACAAAATCAACAGTGTTGTATACAGAAGAATTAAAATGTAATAAATTTAACCACCATTATAATACATCATTATTCACACTGCATATTAAAACTAAAGTTTGATCTAAATCATCAAAGTCTAATATGCAATTTTTAAATCATCTAATGCAATTATTTAACTTGGAAGTAGTAATTCTGTGTCCTGTTTTTAATACTGAACTGATCATCATACTAATTTATTAATGAAAAGTTAGAAGGAGGGAACGCAATAGAACGATAAAACGTTGACACTACGTGCATAACTGTGTCAGAATCAACATACCAAGCCACTGTTGTGTAACAATACGGTTTCCATTCATACACGGGACTGAGACCAGTATATTATGCTTGTTTTCCGCCGCACATTGTAATCTTTTAACATTGCCCTTGGATTCAAGAACTTTAATGCAGACCTGATTCGTATGTTTAGAAAGAAAACTGGTTTTTAACTTTTTAACGAAGCTTGTGATTTTACTTTGTACTAATTTGACATTTTGAAGGGTTTTAAAAGTCTCCGAATGCGGCGTAGGTACCTAGGTGCGTGTAGGTTCATACTTTCGTTCTTTATATTTGTATGTGTATAGATTTTGATTTGTGTTCTTATTTGCATTAAAATAATAGCCTTATTTTACATTTATAATTATAATGAACACATAATTAAAAGATTATCTTTTGATAATAAAATCTATGAAATGAATCATAGTTAATTTAAATCCTATAAAAACTTGTTATTTCTATTTATCTGCATACCATTTTTTACAGTAGGTAGTAGATCCTTGCCGGATTTCGCATAAATGGAATGGATCGATATAAAAAATATCTATCCTCGAATAAAATTGCGACATTTCTTTCCTTCACTTTCTCCACCCATCAAACTCGCATCGTCACTCATTGGCTTGATTGTGTTATCTTAGCAATGTTTGAGGTTACGATAAACACTTAAGGGGATTATATGGCTTTGATGGGAACCTTTTGTAGATTGATTTTATACAAACTATAATCTAATATTTAAGATCATTACAAACAAATCATGTTTATTAAATTTTTTAAAGATTTTACCAAATTTTGATAAAACAAGAAATGAATAGACCCTACTTCTACCTAAATTGAAAATTTTCCTAATAAGTACTTAATGGTAATGCATAAATTTTATATAAAAGAACGGTAATAACGTATTAAGCAATTCGTGTTCATCCATTTTTATGTTTCATTCATAATTCTTAAAAAATACAGAAAACCCCTGGATTTCAAATAATTGTTGAATGAAAACATATTATAAGTAGCACAAATATAAACATAACGTAAAATTAAATAGAAATTCAGTTTATAAATATATAAAAATTTGTTCGCAAGTTAGTTTCGTATTTTAATCATGTCATAGAGTAACGTGACAATTATATTATGATTATTATGCCTAAAAGAGAAAAAAATGATCTTATGGGTAAGGACCCGTGGTCGTATCAATTTGTCCTACTGGTTGGATTAAGCTATACCACTAGCATCCGTGATACTTCTGGGCTAAGGGCGAATTAATATATCGATATGTGTCGGTATTTAAATTTTATTATTAATATTAAAATTAGCATTTTCTTCTTCCAAGCCAAATGAATATCAATAAATATATATATATATATATAATATACAAGGTAAGCATTTAAATGTGGTTTGTGTTCTTGAATGCGGATGAACTTATTTATATACTTTTTTTGTAAATACATATTAATGTTATACATAAAAATACCCAGAACAATGCAAATATACATATTCATGCACAAAAATATTTGCCCAATACCTATCTACTAATAACATTTGAAAGCTGCCTGTGAATGTTAATTATGCAATATATTAATTATTATTATTCATATTAAATAACTATAAAACGAAACTCTTTGAATCTGAAACTACTCACTGAAACCTGTGATAATTTGTTACTTATTTCAAACTAGCTTTCCGCGCCGTGATTTCACCCACGTCTTTACCAACTGCTCTGCTCCCGTTGCCAGTAGCATGATCTTACATAGCCTATACCCTTCCTCAGAAACAGAGCTATCCAACGCAAAAAGAATTATTCAAATCCAACTAGTGGTTCCAGATTTTAGCGCGTTCAAACAAACAGGTACACAGTTCGGCCATACTGTTTTGTACGTGGATTACCACGGAGAGGTCTCGGGCTCGATCCCCGAGTCAGGTAAAGTTACATTGGCTTTTTCTTTTGAAAAATTCTCAGTATTAACCCAGAGTCTGGAATTGTGCCCTTTAAATGGCAACAGACTTGCCTCCTGTTACATGGGACTTAAAATTGAAACAGCATACCTAATGTCCAAGAGGCAATTTAATTAATTTGTTTTTATATGACAAACATTTAATTTAATATAGTCACGATTGGCCACGATATTCATTTATTTTTTAAAAAGCAAATGCTTATTTCAATAATTTATCGAATACAAATATTGACATATCAATATATTAATCAGTCCCTAGCTCAGAAGAACTACGGATACATAGTAGTAAACCGTAATCCCACCCGTAGGACAAATTGGTAGGACCACGGGCCCTTCCTTACCCGATATTTTTTATATTTGTTTGTTATGATTTAACTTAGAATCTACGAAACTGACTTAAAAATTATTTCACCTTTAGAAAGCTTTAATAGTAGTGGATAACATAGACTATATTTTATTATGTTCTTATACGTATTTTTTAGTAATTTTCTGAATCTCAATATTTCTTTATTTTAAATACAGCACTGCAATAATAGTTTGCAGACAGTACTGCAAAGACATTTTATGTAGGCATCCGCTAATAAAAGATAGAACTTTTTGATACCGAAGTGAAGCAAGAGGGTAGGTGGCTAGTATAAAAATAAATGTAAAGTGAAGTGTCGTCAAGCTATTTAAAATTATTGGTAAGTAGACTGCTAACCTCCGCTAGTTGGAGAGGCACCCTTAAGAAGAAGTGGAATATTAGTTACATCGAAAAATAAAGTACTTCATTGTATTACGACTGTAATTGACTGTAATGTACGTACGTATGACTGTAATTGTTTCCACCAAGCGTACGGCGACCGAGCGCTTCGGAGTGCATTTGACACTGTACTAATGGAAATTCAGGCTTTTATACAATAGTTAGGCGCCATCCGCTTTCTAAGCATGAGGTCGTGGGTTCAAAACCGGAAAGGTAACAATGTGATGTTTTTAAATTCATATAAAAAATTACTTTCTTAGTTCACCTTTGACATTACTGACTTACGGTGAAGCAAATCATCGTGAAGAAATCTTGACTAATAAGATCCAGTATTCCTAAACCTTTTTTTGTTGTATAGGTTAACAAGGCAATGACACCACACGTAATCCATTGCGGGGTTCTTGAAACGTCTTTATTTTATGCTCTGTGTAGATAAATGTCAGTATGCGTGCCATGCTTCTTTTGCTGTTGTTCTATTCTGATATAATTATATATTAGTTTATACTTAAGATTATAGAGTTTTAGTATATAAGTAAGTATACAAGAAGTTTTTTGCATTATTATGTAAGGTGTGTGACTTTAATGTTGTATTGCATACCTACATAGCTTTACGCATTTGTTTTTCCTGAAGATAAAGAGGAATAGAACCCGAGACCATCCTCACCCACCACCGAAATACAGAAACAGTCTGTATTTATGTGTATGTTGTATAGTATTTGTATGCATATTATACAAAATATTTTATATTATATTTATAAAGATGACTTTTATTTACTCAAAAACAACAAGAATTGACGTGGTTATCTTCAGAATGTACCATGCAGTTATTCCAGCGCTAAAATAAATAAATGTTATAAGCTGTATAATTTTAACTACATATTTTCAATGTTTAATATTTTAAAATCATAGCAAGTTTAGACAAAGTAAAACATTTATTTCATAACAAAAATAAATTATGTTGTAATAAGAGGTACTCGTTCTAGGATTTTCAAAACTTTTTTTACGAGTAGGTTACTCAGATAAAAAAAAAATAGGCATAAACCTCATTGTGTTGTCATCAACATTCAACACGATGACACATCTACTGTGTTTTGGCGTAATCATAAGTTCCTTTTATAGTAGTATAGTTTTTGTGACGGTAGGTGGCGTCTTAAAAACAAAATTCACAAAATACTAGTTTAGAGGTAAATGCTCAAAGTCATTGAAATCATTGAAATTCAAACATAGCTAAGCCGTTTGTTTGGTTGTCATTGAAGTGTACCTACCTTTTTAAAACTATGGTAAAAACATAACTTCTATTCAGTCGGTTCGATGAGCGAAACATACGTAGATACCTATTATTATTATTTTCTTTATTTTCCTTAACGCAAAACTAACTAACTAACTGACAGTATAATTTCCAGTACTTACATAATTAAAATGAAGAGGTTATTGATTCGATTAAAATAACCACAATATAAAATAATTTTAACAAAAATAAAACCGACTTTAAACAGGAAGAAAACTAAAAAGTAAAAAATAAATTTACCTAATTTTTTCATTCCGTATTTTGTTTTAGTTAATGATAAATAATTCAATAAGTATTTTATAATTTTAACGTTGTTGCCAAGTAAAACAATAACTAGGTACCTATAATAGGTATTATCAATCATAATTTGCTATTGTAGTAAGGTTCTTATAGTATTTACTTGGCACCAACATCTAAATTATAAAATACTTCTTTTATTATTTCTGATGAATAAAATCAAAATACAAATTACTTTGTGCTAAATAAATTTATTTTTTACATTTCAGTTTCCTTCTTGTTTGGAAGTCGGTATTCTTTGTTAAAATTATTATATTTTACATTTTTAGTGATGGGTAGACCTAAATCTTACTTAGGTATTATTTTTGTACACACTAAACATTTTGGCATATTAAACCGTATGAGTAAGCCCAACATGACTGCTGGTGAAGAAATCCCTCGACTGTCTATGACTGACCTGTAAAGGCACTTATAACCCATATGGGTGCAAAGTTCTCATCATTAGAAATGAATTAAGTCCAAACATCAAGTAATTGCTGTATATCGTTGAGGAGTTCCCTTGACTGTCGTTGTGCTCCATCATCAGATCTACTCCAAACCTTCACTAAATAATAGTGCCTTAAAATACTTAATTAAAACATAACAAATGCACTAGTCGCCACTACGATTTTCAAAGGTTCCCCTCGATTTCTCTGGGATGCCACCATCAGATCCTGGTTTCCTTATCATGGTACCACCCTTGAGATATCACTTTTTCAACAAAAAAAAATCATCAGAATCGGTTCATAAACGACGAAGTTATCCACGAACACACATAAAAAAAACATATATACGGTCGAATTGAGAAACCTTCTTTTTTAAAGTCGGTTAAAAAACAGAAACTTCTAAAAACAAGTGCTAATCTTAACAAAGGATGAAAAGAAAATAAAATCCGTACAAACAAATATTTTGGCATAGAATTATAGAAGCTACTATACATACCAGACTTTCGAGACATTATGACCGTTTACCAAATGACCTCTGACCAAAAGTTCTGTAACGAAGGTAATTATTGGCTGAAACGTATTTATTATGATTTGGCAATAAAATTATAAAATTCATAACTTTATTCGAAATGGTCAGGTTATGGCAGATTCATCGACTTTGAACTAGGCTAGATTAATAGGTGCACTTGCACAATGACTGTGCCTTAAAAAATTATACTACAACGCGCTAGTGATACTCATGGTGTTGCAAGCAGAGATTTAAATCTCTGGTTGCAAGGTAACTGCTTACTATCAGGCGGACCTCATGCTTGTTTGTCACCTAATTTATATGAAAAAAAAAAGTATACTCCCTAGCAAGATTCTTCTTCCTCGAAGTCTACAGGGCTATTTAAAAGTGTGCTAACTGCTGAGAGATTTCCCAACATAATCTATGAGTCTTTCTCTTGATACATTATGAAAAGAACTAAAATTTTTATTCGTATAAAACTGAAAACAGAGTAACCAGATGTTTGCCAAAAGGGACAATACAAAATTAAAATGGGATAAGCACTGATGACATATATTTACTCTTATTTGCCCATTTAATAAGGGGGGTTGCTAAATAATAAAAAATAATCCTACTATAAAAACTATAGAAATTTTATACAAACTTTGCCACCCCTTTATACCCCCTTAGGGGATGGATTTCGCAAAATTCCGTCTAAGTGAGCACCTATATCCTAATAGGAACGACAATGCAAAGTTTGAGATTCGTAGCACTTGTTGTTTCTGAGATAGTGAGTGAGTGACCTTTTGCTTTTATGTATATAGATAGCATTTTTATATTGTTTAAATACTGTTTTCATACTATTTTTAATCTTCCATTCATACAAATCCTCTTTCACCTACCTAAAGATATCCCTCGTAAAAACAATATACAATACACTAAGGCAAATTTTCACTACAATAAATTTCCCCTTCCCCTTCTTCCCTATTGCACTTTTTCTCCATTCTCCATAGTTTCCTCCTTCCTCTTCTCTCCTCCCCCTTCTCCTCTTCACCTCCTTAAGCATCCCTTGCCCCTCCTCCAGCATCTCTTGCCCTTTCCTCCACTTCCCTCTACCTTGCCTCCTCGTTTTCCCCTCTCTTCTCCTTTCTTTTCCTCCTTTCCTCTCCCTTCCTATCGCTTCCTATCCCTTCCCCTTCCTTTTTCCACCATTAGAGAACTCATTTTTCCGCGTTCCTTCCCCCTCCCTTCCTCTACTGTCCCCCTCACTTTCCTCTCATTTTCCCCTCATTCACTTAACCCTCACTCCTCCTCACTTCTCCTCACTCCCCCCCTCACTTCCCTCTCACTTCCCCCTCACTGCCCTCTCACCCACCTCACTTCTTCCTTAATTCCCCCTCACTTCCCCTTACTTCCCCGTTTCTTCTCCGTCACTTTCCCCTCACTTCCCCTCACTTTCCTTTTACTTTCCTCTAACAATTCCCTCACTTTCCTCTCACTTCCCCCTCACTTCCCCGTTTCTTCTCTGTCACATTCCCCTCACTTCCCCTCACTTTCCTCTTACTTTCCTCTAATATTTCCCTCACTTCCCCATCACTTTCCTCTCACTCCCCCATCACTTCCCTCTCACTTTCCCCTCCCTTCCTCCTTTTCCTCCCTCCTTTTCTTCCCTTCTTTCCCTCCCTCCAACTCCCTGTAAATTTCAAGTCGCTAGCTTCAAAAACTAAAGATCTTTGTATAGAATATTTCATCTGCTGTTTAGGCTGTGCGTTGTCTGTTAGTCAGTCAGTCAGTCAGGACAAAGCCTTATATAATATGTATGGGTGTATGGATGTATGGATTAGACGTATAGCCATCGGGGATCAAAGCATACAGGCTGCTAGGAATGCTAACACGTAATAGAGCCACATAAAGCTGACCGTGCGAAACACAGCTGATACTTAGCTTACCACAATATATTAGTGAAAACCATACTTCAACCGGATAAGCCGTTTCTGAGATTAGCGTGAACAAACGCACAGACAAACAGACAAAAATTGTAACAATCATTGTTTTGGGTTCTATTTGCGTTGATAAAGGCCCCAGTAATTTTTTTTCGCATATATCTTCCATGTACAGACAGCGATCGGTTACATTTTTATTATATGTATAGATTAAACATTTGTTTGCTTAGTTAGACACGATACTTTTTATTACAGAGTATTAACTGTCTATACTCTCTTCCAACACCAATTTCATACGATGTAAAAAAACAGTATTTTTATTTTAATGTTTATTAATCAACGGTTACAATAAAATACAATACCATATTTAACATACATACAAATATTTTTAGTAATAAAATGAATTAATCGATTACACAAATCGAGTATTAGTAAACGTAATATAATTTAGAAATGTAAGAAAAAAGTACTAAGAATTTTATTTTCTTTCTTTCTTTACTATAAACAACATAGTCGGTCAAATGTATTGATGTAAATCATTTATTTTCTTATCATCCTTGTCCACATCACTAGTAAATTCATGAAACCCTAGAACAATGGCAATAATATGGGGGATTGCTTAATTACATTGTAAGAAATTTGAGTTGGAACGGGGTTTATGTACATATTATGAAGAAAATATCAGAGCTATATCCATTAATTACATAAATTCATTTATATCAGATTTATGCTACCTTGAGTGCGACTAATAAATCTAATAATGGCAGTGGCATAATGAAGCTAAAGTATTTAAGTGCACATAGAAACGCTAATGCTAATTATGTATTATGCATTGTGCGCGCAGCAATGCGGCGTATTCCGTGAGACATCATTATTCATAACAATCGTATCTAATCATAACGAACTACAGATTAATTCATGTCTTACCAATTTTTATTTCTATTATTTTACCTCAAGGCATAAAATGCTATTGTATGGGAGGCTCACAAGCCCTCATACGAGTTATTGTAGCCTACAGGCTAAATTAAAAAACAATCGATCGCTTGCCAAGGTTAACCTCGCTTGTCACAGTCAATCTATGAAATGTGTATATACTAGGAAATAGTTTTCTAAAATAAGTAAGTAATAGTTTTGAGTCTCCATTACGGCGACGACGTATCCACCAATGAAAATAGGCTATCCGAGTTTAAAACCAGAAAAGTCTGGCTTTAGAAGGGTTTATTAACCATCACAAAATAGGTATTGCCATTTAATCAGATTATATTGTGGATTTACATGGCAGTCTGTCACTGGCAGACTAGCTCAATATAATTTGAAAAAGGCGTGGTGTGGTATATTACTAGAGAAACTTGAGGGTAACCTCAAGTTTCTCTAGTATTTTAGTAGTTTACCATTCTGATATTACTCTCGGGATATGTTAAAAGGATTCGGTAGTGAGATTGATCTTACTATTTGACCATCGTTCTTAAACGCCGCTGACTGCGAACAGTGGGGTAGGTAGCTTAAATAGGCTATACTATATTAGTAGGTAACTACTATACCCACTATATTCTTTAGGTACAGTCTATTGTTACATAGATATATTATATGTCACATAGATTTCCTCTAGGCAACCCAAGGAATATATTATCATCATCATACAGTCAGCGTCAAATACTTAGCGTATTCAAACAAAAAGTCGTAACCAAAAAGTCAGTAATATCGGTACAATTAAAGTTTACATAATGTTGTCAACAACATAGTCGATCAAAATGTCGAGACTTTTAAAATGTCATATAGGACCAAGGATACAAAATTTCGTATTGGCAGAATAACTGTAACCATATTTATGGCGGTTTGACTGAAGCTACCTATATATTTTAAGCGTCTCGACCTTTTAAGCGACAATGTTGTTGACAACAATAAGGAAACTTTATTGTAAATACTGATATTATTGACTTTTTGGTTGTATCTATTTTTGAAGACCCTGAGTGACACTATTTGACGCTGACTGTAAAAGCTCGTTATTAACCTACTGCAGGGAATGGTCTCTTCTTATGTACTGAAAGCATGAAACATTGATCGACACGCTTGCTGAAGGCGATTGGCAATTACAGGCATTTTATATTAGTCCAGGTGTACTTTCGAAGTTTTCCTTAACTAAAAGGTCAGTAATTTCTAAGCTAAACTTAGAAAGCGAGCACACATGAATTTAAAAAGGTGCTTGTCTACGTAATATATTTGTGAATAACAAGGAAGATATTAATATTGCAACATATTAATTCAAGGTCATGATAATACATAAGAGTCGTAGTAAGCATTTCTTTACGGCGAGGTGCGTTCACGAAGTTGATAGGAAAATGTATGTTTGAGCTTCCAGTGAAAAAAAGTAAATTAGTATTCGTCTACACAAAAAATACTGTAGATTGAAAAAGAAACACAATAACTGAACAGAATAATAAATAATAAAACCGGCAAGTGCGTGTCGGGCCACGCGCAGTGTAGGGTTCCGTAGTAGTGTAGTTGCACAATATGCGAATCCTATAAGTAGTACCCTATCTATAATATATTAACCTTAAAATTAATAACATATAAATTGAAAATATAAGAAACACTCGACATAGCGTAAGTACTTTATTCTACTAGTCAAGCCCTTTCATTTGATACCCATATTAAGAGAGTTGTGAAAAATATGAAATTCGCCACTTTGTGGCACCGACAATCTTGGACCGATTTTCATCAAACACAGCTAAAAACACTCCCGACTAAATTCACTTTGCAAACAACAAAAACATAAAATCAAAGTTAATGATTTTGAGAAGTAAATGATTTTGCTGTAATAACAATTTGGCAGATTTATTAAAAAAAATTCAAAATGACCCCAGTATTTATACTATCGTAGCAAAATTCAGAAAATCACACACCTCGATTCAGAAAATCTACAAAATTGATCTACGCCAACTATTGGTGGAATCGGAACTAAATCCTTATTGAACTGAACTAAAAGTACATTTTATAAGTTGATTGAGTATAACTCGATAACCTGTAAAGCCTGCCTAGACGTGATAGTTTTCCTTTTAAATTCATGATATAGACTATTATTACAATTTTTTCACATTTTCTAATATAACTAAAATATAAGCTAAAAGCTAAATATTTCGAAAACGGATCCCTGAATCGTAAAATAGTATAAACCCTAAATAGTTTTCAAAAACCTACCCAACGGCTTCCCTAATGTTGGGTAAACGAGAAAAAAAAATAACACCCACATCGTAGGTGAACGGGAGGGACATGGCGAAACTATAAGGGTTCCTTGTTGACTACGGAACGCTAAAAATGGCTTAGTAACTCTGTAAAAAAATCCTAATTATCACCATAAAAAATTAAGTAAGTAACTAAAATGTTCTCAATTTTATAATTTTTAACGACACTGTATTTTTTTTGCAAAAAAGATACCTTGTTTATTGTTCTAACACTAATGCGAAAACCTTATTGATAGACGAGCAAGCGTTACAATCCCGTGATATAGTAAATTTTGTGAACCGGCGTCGCCTTAAGACCATAGATCATACATTGTAGGTTACATTACAGTCCGGTTTCGAACTCCTATAAACGGAAGGGATGCCACAAACAGTGAGCCATTGCGAATTAGAAAATATAATTATCTAAGTGCATATTATATTCGAATTTAAAATAATTATTTTCAAAAACGCGTTTTTTACTTGTGCAACCAGTTTGTACTGGTTAGGTACATTTACCTACTTGCAGTACCTAATCGAAAAGTTAATTTTCTCATTACATACATACTTCGGCTATTGAGTTGAGTGTTTCCTTTCTCGATATTGTTGTCATAAAATAAATTTACATCGCAGTTTCATAATGACATGTGTTTTGATTATGAGTCAGGGACAAAAGTATGCGTTACATTACTTAACGCTACTGTTTGTGTAGTATTATTATGTTGAAATATTATAATTACATTGACTTATAGGCGAATGGCGAGATTCTTCAAATTATTTTATGGTGTTGACTCCTGAAGAAAACATAAAATAATTTGAAGAATCTTTTCATATGCCTCCTTCGTCTCAATAGCGACTTTTGCAGACTCAGCGACGATATGCTCGTTGACAATTGACAACTTGTTAAAAAGAAAAATACTATTAAATACATGCACTCTCGATAGCAAACAAACACACATTGTAAGAGCATGTACAGATACTTCGTTGAAATACAGACTCTAAATAGGTACGTTAATTTACATATGGAGTACCTAGTCGCCATATAATACAAACTGATATGGGTCGTGTGGTGTCCAGTTTAAAGCACAGTAGGTACCACACAACCCTTTACGTATATGCCAAAAATGTGAGGAAATCCCAGGCAACAAGGCAGGTCTGATAACTGCGTATTACGGCCACCAACTCGCCTGCCAAGCGTGATAGGATAGGTAACTATGGCAAATCTCTCGTCTTGGGAAAGGCCGATGTCCAGTATTAGACGTTTTCAGACTAACGAAATTGTGAATAGAAATGATCTTGTTGTGTAGTTTATCAATAGTTATTTTCAGATTATACAAGTAAGTACATTGCCAAACTATTACCCACGCCGGAACTTACTAAGTTGCTTTTAAATGCAGGTAAATAATATAACGTAGGTCACTATTTATAAAAAGTACAAACATGCAAAACCAGTTATTTTTCTATAGCAGTCATATCACTCTTATTTTAAGATACAAAATATTTACATGATCATCTAGCGTTAACCTTAAAGCTTACTTGACTATGAGAATAAAAAAATACTATCCACGCTTCGCAATACTATTTCTGCTCTTACAATATTTTCGCATTGTAGTAAGTACTTGGGTCTTTCAAAGTGCCTCTGTATCATCATAATATACGATAACAAAACATCAATCCTACTAATATTATGAATACAAAAGTTTGTGTGTGTGTTTGTTACGACTCAGTGCCTAAACGGTTGAACCGATTTTGATATAATTTATAAGGACTTATGTACATAGATTTGGTGCTGGAGACAGACATAGGATACTTTTTATCCCAAAAATCGGTCTGCTTCCCGAGTTACATAATTAAACACATACCATTTACCACGCGGGCGAAGCCGCAGAGCGCAGCTAGTACCTATGTAATAAATAAATCAGACAAAGAGCTAGAAACGTTCCAAACATTGCCCAGAGTGCTCTCGTGTTTAAGACCATTCATAAAATCACTTATACACAGAACATTAGCTACAACCAACGTAATGATTGTAGACACGACATAATTATGTGCATTTTCAATTATATTGTTAAGCAATGGCAACAAGGTTGTAAAACTCAAATGTTACTTTATTCACCAAAGTTTTCACCGAGGTGCCCATTGGTACACGTAGATAAACTAACAAACTCCAGTGTCCTGTAAGCTCTTTTAACCTACCTATTGCAGTTAGTAGCTCGTGTGTGGATAACCTTACGGCTTTATTGCTGGCGCGCGGCCAACTCAGGCGCGCGATGCAAATATGTAGGCACACTCTGGCAAACATTGCGGCCCATCGCCAACACTTCACACCGATAAAATCTATATTTACTAACTGCGAACGACGCAAGATTTGCGTTACTTGAAATATTAACATCAGTGCACCACTGAAAATAGCCCCTATAAACCCATAAAGAACTAAAAATTAAGTAATGTCAAAAAAAGAAATAAAAAAAACAAATAACGGCGTCTTTGTCACGTAAGTAGGTACAGCTAATATCATGATAGTCGTATGCTGGACCTATGTCACCAGATATCAGGCTAACAATAAAGAAAGTATGCACGTAAAGGTCAACAAGCCACGTGCTCGCGACACTCCTGCGACATGTCACGTTATTATCATTTCCATGCAAACACTCACCTCGTTTCTGACGCCTGTCGTCACTGACGCGTCGCACTTCCTTCTCCTTCCGAGGTGGAATTTTCTTAATAGGTTCTTTGTTTTTACTTCCTGTAGCTGAGCTCCATGTCCCTGACCGTGCTCTCACTTTTTCAATGTCTTTGCCGGCCGTTCTAAATATAACTTCATCGACTTTCGGAACAGTTGTAGCGGTATTTTCCGTTGCGGCAACGGTAGCTTCTTCTTTTGCTGGTTTTGCCTGTAATTAAAAAATAATATTGTTGCTCACAGTCACAATGCACATTTATTATTAATTATAGGTATTTCTAATATTTATATCTATTAATATACTTATATTCTTTCGAACTTCACATCTGCCAACAGCTTTCTGACATTCAGACTCTTTATTAAGACCTTACGGTTTAAACATAACACAGGTATTTCACCAACTTTTTTAATACACGGTCTACTTAGACACAAAATAAAATATTTTTTAACAAAAAGAAAACCGACTTCAAACAGGAAGGAAACTAAAAAGTTAAAAATAAATTAACATAGCACAAAGTAATTCGTATTTTGATTTAGTTAATCAGAAATAATTAAATAAGTATTTTATAATTTTGAAGTTGGTGCTAAGTAAATACTCATTAACGAAGTACTATAAGAACCTTACAACAATGGCAAATTAAGATTATTAATACCTATACTAGACCAAAATCTTACTTAGGTATTATTTTTGTACACACTAAACATTTTGGCATATTGAACCGTATGAAGTAGGCCCGACATGACTGCTGTTAAGGAATTCCGTCGACTGTCTATGGTTACCTGTAATGGCACTTATAACCCACATGGAAGCAAAGTTCTCATCATTAGAAACGAATTAAGTCCAAACACCAAGTAATAGCTGTAAATCGTTGAGGAGTTCCCTCGACTGTCTTTGTGCTCCATCATCAAATCGACTCCAAACCTTCACTAAACAGTAGTGGCTTAAAATACTTAATGAAAAACATAACAAATGCACTAGTCGCCAGTACGATTTTCGAAAGTTTCCCTCGATTTCTCTAGGATTCCATCATCGGAGCCTGGTTTCCTTATCATGGTACCACCCTTGGGATATCTACTTTCCAACAAAAAAAATCGGGTTATAAACGACGGAGTTATCCACAACAAAAACACACATAAAAAATATATACATATACGGTCGAATTCGAAGTCGGTTAAAATCAAGAACTAATGAAATACTATAAGAAATACTACAAATATTAGTAATAAAACAATAATAAATAACACTCACCTTATCTTCAGTTCTCTTAACCCATATATCTTCTGAGCTTGTGGGTACTCCGTCAACGGTAGATCTAATCTCAATTAAACTACTATCAAAATAATTCTTATCGTGGTGGAGATTCTGTCTAGCAAAAATTGATCGTATATTTGGGCGCAGCTCTTCAGCACCTTTAGTTCCAAAATGTACGGTATGGGCATTATGCATTTGTGTTCGTAAAATACGTTCAACAGAGGGCGGCGCGGGTGTTGTAGTTGTAACTAAAAACTTGTGTCGAGCCCCCATCACAGTTCGTTTCGGCGGTTCGTTATCCTTTATTGGATCTATTATAACACTGCAGTTGTCTTTAGTTACGTCACTAATAACATTAGCATTTTGATCTGCTCCTTCAGTAAAACTTAATTTTTTTATTGGTTCAATTTTTTGTTTAAGAATTAAGTCTGCCTTGGCAGGTGTTCGGGCTGTGGCAGCCAGTATATCACCCTCCTTTCTTTCATCGTCTTCATCTTCCTCGCGACATTGTGATAA
This sequence comes from Parascotia fuliginaria, assembly GCA_963082885.1. Taxonomy (NCBI): domain Eukaryota; kingdom Metazoa; phylum Arthropoda; class Insecta; order Lepidoptera; family Erebidae; genus Parascotia; species Parascotia fuliginaria. Next base: position 19,163,431 of record OY720170.1, on the reverse strand, counting down.
TCTCCGGCGTTCCGGAAACGGAAAAGGCGAGTTAGAATTACGACTTGAAAGGTTATTACAATGGTTCATAAAATAATGTTGAAAGAAACTATCTGTTTCAGGAGTATCATTATTATCCCCTTGAATAATATCCTTAAGAGCGGCTAAAGATGTGATGGTATTGTAGTTAAAAGCGTTTACTAAGTCTTCACTGTCGGTGGAGGTGTCGGAGGCGTTGTCGCCTCCATCTTCTTCGGTCAACTTGTTCATTTGTTGACATACTTCGTATGTTGTGACATCAGTGTCTTGCACGTCTGCTTTTTTCTTCTTCTCATTTTTATGTCCGCTTTTCTTAACTTTAACATTCGAGGTTGATTTTGTTTCGGTATCCATTGAACAGCATGTGCGTCTATTGCTATGTCCAAAATTAAGCTATAATAAGAAGCGGCAAATATTTTAAGGCACTAAGTTACTTTACACAATATGTCACATAAAGTCACATGATAATACGATTTACTGTCATTCATTAAGTAATATCGTAACAAGTTTCGTGGCTTCCGTCACCGAACGCATGGCATGGTGTCCTTGTATGATCGCAAACTATTTCCAGCCAACATTTTACGAACCTGGAAATGTATTTTATTTTCATGGTCGCGTTCTCCTTTCGTATTAGTACAATACAATATTTGCTATTAACTACTCAGAATTTTTTATGCTTCATCTTTGTTTGCTATAGGCCGCGTAGTCTTGGAATAGGCTACCACTTATCTAGAACATATGTTAGGTATAGGAATTATATTCTCTTCTTCTTTTGTCTACTTTCATACTGAATGTATAACAGCGATTTCATAAATTACTTTGCAAAATATATTCAATTACTTATATATAATACAAGCTGATACCAACGACTTCGTTCGCGTGAAAATTCAGATATGTGCAATGAGAATATTGCCTGCCTGATTTTACGGCAATCGCATTTTGTACATACATACATAGATAACTTCACGCCTGTCTCCCATTAATAGCTTAAGCGGAGACTATAGAACGCCATTTGCTGCGATCCAAACATTCTCCTTTGCCTCGTCAACATTCATTAATCTTTTCATACACACACGTCGATTACGGATGCTTGTAATTGTGCCCTTTGTCAATACATATACCATATATCGTACAATGTATAAATAATAATCAGTATAATCCATCTCTATGGCAAAGCCCATTTAAATCTATTCATCCGCTACCACTAAAACTGACGACGACTCCTATTTGCCCACTTAAAGAAACCCACACCCTCTATTTGATCCTTTTGTAAGGATTGTTTAAAAAATAATTAACTTAATTTTAATTTCTTTAAATAATGAGTATTTTCTAATAATTTGAAAATTCTACTATGAAAACTATAGAAGTTTCATACAAACTTTGCCACCCCTTTTTATTGCCTTAGGGAATGATTTTTTCAAAATCCCGTCTTAGCGAGCACCTATGTTCTAAAAAGAATCTCCATGCAACATTTGAGACTCCTAGTAGTTGTAGTTTTTGAGATTTCGTGATAAATGTACGTGCAAAGTAGTAAAATATTAAAAAACGCAAAAGTACTCATAATTTTTACCCCGTTGGGAACCCTGACACAAAAAGCTGATTTTCTTTTAGCCTGACACCAGGGCTATCTCCACCAACGCCCGTGTTATCCATTATTTACGACAGACCCTGTATATACCTAGATTCTCCTAACAAAATTCAAACATATGTATACAAGGATCATAATCTAATAGGTTACCGACAAATACGTATAATCTGGTATTCTATACAATACTTAGGCAATGTACCTATACAATATCTAGTAGGTAGGTATAAAAAAATATATTAGGTACTTATCTCTATAGACATAAAATTGCTTGTCCTGACCGATCTATCAACGCACAGCCCAAACAGCTAAATCAAGAAAGCTGCAATATGCAACATAATATATTTAATATTAACGTAAGAAAGAAAGAATTTTCGAAAATTTAACCATTAAAGGAGTCAAAAATGGTTAAGAGATAAGACGATTGTATGGAACTTTTTTGTTTGCAGACAGATTTATTTAAAACTTGGGTTTAATATTCTTAAAGATATTTAAACGAATTTCTAATGCAGCATTTAAAAAAAAACAACATCTGAAGAGGTGAGATGCCATTACTAACTTTAAGAGGTACAAAAAACAAAGCGAATAAATAAATAACGAGGATTTTCCGGTCTAAAATGACAGAATACTTAAAGCGCATCTGCATGATAAAAATGTAAGATTATACCAATCCATAAAGTCATAAATAATAAACAGCATTAATGTCATTCATTCTCATCTATATCTATACTTTTATATAAATCGGAGAGTTTGTTTGTTTGTTTGAACGCGCTAATCTCTGGAAATACCAGTCGATTTTGGTCCAATAATTCTTTTTGCGTATGATAGCCCAGTTCTCGAGGAAGGTTTAGGCTATGTAACATCACGCTACTAGCGACAGGAGCACAGCAGTAAGCAAAGATGCGGGTGAAATCATATCGCGGAATGCTAGTTATATTATAATGACGCCGTGGATAAAATTATATTACTGTCTCATAGTGTTAATTTATTCACCAAAGTACTTCAGTCTCTTATCTTATCAAAATCTGTCACAGCCACGCTCGATATGAGGTATAAGTCGATGAGCAAAGAGCATGATTTCTAAAATCACTATTCAAGTACATATTATCTACAGTGGAATTACATATTCGATGAGATCACTTCACGAGAACATAACTTTGTCTATGTCTTCCGATAATCATTTTTGCTGTGCGGTTATAAAAATATTGTCACTACATAAATAAGTGAAATACACTAAACAATTGTTTTTCGTCTATAATACTGTTCGGTGTCTATGATGGTACATATTGATTGAATAATTGAGCGCTTCCTGACGATAATAGATTTTGATTGGTAATAAAGATAATAATATGTTAGTACATGAAGTGATATCTAATGTATTGGCCCGCCAAGACGACGAGCAAAGCGCAAGACGATCCCTACCTAACTACTTTTTGTCGAAGTATTTTGTAGTTTTTTAAAACCTCGTAACTAGGGTTTGACTAGCTATCGCATTTTTCACACAAACTTTCATATCCTTTTTTTTTTTTTTCGTGGGAAACGCATTACGCGCACGCACCCGCCTGGGCGAGGCGGGGGTTATGTCGGACTCTCCGGCCACAATGAGACAGCGGCCGGCATACCGACTAAAACCCACGGTGTTCCTCCAGACGGCCAGAGTGTCGGGGTCACGGGAGACGCTCCCGCATTCATCCGCGACCCGTGTGAGCGGGCCCCGTCTGATTTGGGGGGCCTAGCCCCTCCTTCCTCCATCGAGAGGCGTTCGTGGAACACGTACGCCGCCTTCTCGGGCCTGTGCTGTTCGAGCGGCGATTGCCCAATCGCCGCCCGCAGGCATCCTCCTACGGTGGCTGGAGATCCCAAATAAAAGCCAACTTCACGCGGTATTCCCAGGCGGTCACCCATCCAAGTACTAACCGCGCCCGATGTTGCTTAACTTCGGTAATCGGACGAGAACCGGTGTATTCAACGTATGGACGTTAAACTTTCATATCCTATACCAGCCCCTTTAAGCCATTTTCTTTCAATTCAGCAACTCCTGTTTTTCGAGTGTATGTATGTAGGTGGGTATGTATGTCTATTTCTTTGGCACGCTCTACAGCCTAAATGGCTTAAAGAATTTTAACATGTAAGGTATCATTAGATTTGTATTAAATTAATTGTGGGAGTGACATAGGGTACATTTCGAAGTAGCGTCAGCACGAGTCAAAATAGGTTTACTTCTTTTCAGGCTGGCGGGCTTTTTGTTTTTGTATAACATGTATTTAGGGTATTTCTTGTTAGATTTCTTTTTCATTTTCATTTTACAGAAATCATTATAAGAAAAAGAAATTTTGGGTACCCAATATAGGGGTAAAGATATCCAATAGGATACCTTTAACCCTTTATTGGGTATTGCTGAAGAATGAACAAAACGTAACGCCAAATTTGTAATGAGTTTCGCAAATTTCTTGTCGCGTTTTCTCTTCTTTCACTTTGTTTTTTGAATAAGTGTCCAAAACCAATAGCCAGTGGTAACGAAACGACACGTACGGATGATAACATTGATATCTTATTGTGACAGTTCACTGTCGTTTACTTTTATAAATATAGAGAAACACCATAATCTGTCATCTCCATACAAATTGATTAGTAGCCTGGGAAGGTTACTAACTACGATCTGTCAAATTGGTAACAAATCTTCGGCAAATTTCCCTACAATTCGTTTGGTTTAGGAACAGTTTCAACTTACGTCTGGTTGAAAAATGTGACACTTCGTTACCAAAATGCGTCATTTTATAGCCTGACCAGAAAAATAAAAACCCTGCTCTGGAGAAGCGAAATTAACTATGATTATGCCAACATTAAGTATAGTCATACACATGTGTGTACAAATATAGCACAACACACTATCGACAACACACTGACTTATTGTCGTCTAATAATGACATCTCCTAAAGACTGTTTCCAGAAGAAATTAGTTTCAATAGTTTTCCACAATATGGCGAGAATTTTTATTATCCTGGTCAGGCTATACAGATATAGAAACCGGACATTAGAAAGAAGCATGTCTCTACATGAAATCTGATAAATTTATGACGGTGCGAGTCGTCTTTTTACATGAAAATGTTTTTGGTGGAATTACTGGAGGCACTTATTAATAATATAAATGCGAAAGTTTGTGTACATGTGTGTGTAGGCTACTTTATATCCCGAAAATCGGTTCTTGATTTATACCAATTTTCGCACGGGCAAAGTCGCAGGGCTAGTTTTTCATAAATTCTAGATTATTTAAGATAAAACAAAATAATTTATAATTAATAATAATTACATTTGATAACCTCTGTGATTTGGTGCTTTGACCGCTGGACCCCTGTGTATGGACTACCACGAAGAGTTCGTGGGTTCGATTCCCGCTCAGTGCAAATTTTTGTATGCATGAACATGGCTATTTGCATTGGTCTGGGTGTTTCTATGTATAATATTATTTATGTATTTACAAAAGAAAAGTATATAAGTAGGAATGTTATCCGCATTCTAGAACCCATATCACAAGCTATTATAATCTTATGCTTACTTTGGGACTGTAAGGCGTTATGTGGTTGTTGTGGTATTATTTATTTATTTCATTGACATGTACATACATATAATACCTATGTACCTACCTACTTTTCGCAGAACAAATTACTTCCGATAGGTACAATCAGTCAAAATTAAGTCACTGTACTGGTTAAGAGTATCAATGAAATTGTATAAACAATGTGATTGAAGTCATACAGTAAAACCAAATAGCATCTACGAAGTAATCAGGAGGGAGAAGATCAACAAGTCATCACATGACATAACAACGTTGAGTTTCAATAGACGCACGGTATGACCATGTGCTAAATAAAAATAGGGCGCACTTTAGCATAGTTATTAAGAACGCATAGTTAGAGGTCTTTAGTATTATATGATGACTCGTACCGGGACAAAATACAATAGCAAGCATGATGTAGCTTTATTTTATTATCTCTCGTAGAAAAGATACGATATTGGAGGCGGTTCGTGTATGCTCTGGGGTGGCATATCGATGAACGGTCGAACAGAACTTGTGTTCATAGACATGGTCCGTCAAAACGGTAATAGAGGGGGTTTGACTGCACATCGCTACATAACAGAGATCTTAGAAGATCACGTGGTGCCTTACATGGGATCCATAGGCGAAAATTTTACTTTAATGCAGTATAATGCCCGGCCGCACGCTGCTGCACAAGTTCGACAATATTGCGAAGAGGTTGGGATACGTACAATGAATTGGCCAGCACGCAGCCCGGATCTTAATCCCATTGAGCATGTTTGGGACAATTTAAAAAGAGCTGTCTATGCGAGAAATCCTGTGCCCACGACAGTGGCAGCACTAAGAACAGCACTTTCAGAAGAATGGGACAATATTTCGCAAGATCTTTTAATAACCCCAATAAAATCTATGCGGAACCGATTAGAATCCGTAATAATAATAACGGCACGTGGAGGTAATACACCTTATTAAAACATAAATAAACCCTTGCATAAAGTTTGTGTCTATTGTTAAAACCATTTTTTTTATTAAACCAATTTTCCTTAAATTTCTGTTTTTCTTCAAAAAAGTCTTAAGGTCCGTTCCAGTACACAAACTTAAACTTAAGGATATGACCCTACGCTGTTTTAAAGTTCACGAACCAATCTAGAGGTTTCAATTTTAATCTGTATAGAAAGTTTGCATACTTGGTTAAAATATTTATTTCAAAGTCGTCTATTACTTTGATGCAGTTTATGAGTCCGTCAGTGTATATTTCAGCCAATTAATTATAAGAGTTTTATAAATTGAGGGCCTAATCGATGTGATTTATTATTCAGCAGTCGACAAGCAATAAAGCAACAATAAAGATCAGGAAGAGAAATCACTACAATGATTTTTATTGAAAAGTCAACCAATTGTAAAAAAGGCAGTTTTAATGACGCTCCAATGTATGTAATTCTTGGGTTAAAGTGTTTAAATACGATCATACCTTGAATATTAAGCACATCCTGTAGAGGTATTGTATTATTTTGTATATCTGTAGCATTTAGTTTCTAAAGGGAGTGCGGGCAATGAACGAAGATATTTGGCAGATAACGCGCGCACTTGTCTTTTCTTGGCATTGAACTCGACCAAATTCTCACAACCCCTATGAAATTTAAGACGATTTTAGTCTCATGAGGAAACAACGTTTATTATTATTGTAATAATTTAAAAAAAACTGTTTTATTTCTACCTACACGTCTATCAAGAATACAATTTAATAAATGTAACTATTTATATGTATAACTAGATAATCCGATAAACTTCGTATCACCTACATATAACAATTATATTATGTGAAAATACGCGCGCACAGATCTAATCTTGCGCGCAAGTTCGACTGACACCTGACCGACTTTTTTCTCACCGTTTAAACCTTCCGTGAACTTCCACAAATATTTAAAGATCCAAATTAGCCAAATCGGTTTAGCCATTCACGAGTTCAAGTGATATTCACTTTTTAAATATGAGGGTAATTTAAATCCATCACAAAATTTTGATGTTATTCAAACCTTTTTGCACTCATAATAACATTGAAAGATTTATGTAAGCGTGTACGTTTTAGAAATGCGTGTTTTTTGGATGTTTTCTGTGACTCACGCGAGATTGACGATAACCTATAATTATTTGATTACTAAGTAACAATGATTTTTTTTATTGATCTATAGTTTTGGTAATTTATTGCCTTTTTGGGCGAATCCGAAGTTTAGGAATTTGCTAAGATTAATGACATAAGAGCATACTTGTAGGTACTATAACAAAAATACAAAAAAAGTGAACATTTGACATTAACAGCACAAAGGTATGATAAAGATAAAAATAAAATGAACTTCATAGCTATTCTGTGAATTACAATTGTCATAATTGGACATACTCGTAAGTTTTAGGTGCACAATTTTGTAGGTAAATGATTTAACTTAAATGTCCAAATATGAGCCCATTTTATAATATAAAATAAAAATATTTTTAGAAAAAAATTTAAAACCGACTTCAAACAATACCTACATGTTCAATCCTTAACTAAAAAGTAGTAAATAATATTTTATTTACTACATAGCAAAGAACATTAAAGGGAAATCAACGCAATCCTTGATACCTATAATACTTTACTATTTATAGTTTTTAATCAGTTAGACAGCACCGCGCCGTTTGAAAGAAAGTAGAGACGAGAGGTAAGATTGTAAATATAGATATAAAGACCTTGTCAAAAATTTTGCTGATCGCTAAACCCTGAATCCCAGAAACCACAAACCAAAACAAATAAGTGATGGTCTACCAACAATAAAGAATCATCAAAAATTATAATTTAACTGACCGAGCAATCGCTTAACAGATATACAAAAAATAAACAGTGGTGCTGCAAAGGCAGGTTTATAGCGGCCCGCTGCTGTTGTAATTTCTCACGACCTTAAGACATCCAACTTGGCTTAACGACTACGGTGTTCTACGGCATGCTTAATACACAGTTGAAAAAATATATTCATCTGCACGATAATCAATTCGGCTTTCGGTCTGGCTTATCAACAGAAAGTGCTATACTTTGTGTTAAGCATGCCGTCAACTACTGATATGCAAAGCGCAACACTTCAGTATATAGCTGCTTTCTCGACCTTTCCAAGGCATTTAAATTAGTATCGTACGACATCCTATGGAAGAAGCTTGAAAAATGTAAATTACCACCTTCATTAATAAATGTATCTAAACAATAATAATAATAATAATAATAATATGTGGACACCATCACACATCGTCATCTAGTCCCAAGCTAAGCAGAGCTTGTGTTATGGGTACTGGTATGGTAATACAGTATATAATGTACGTTGGGCAGGAACTTTGCACAAGCGCCCTCACCCTACATTCCAACCTATACGGTTGGAATGTAGGGTGAGACTAGGCGGTTTGACCTCACCAACGCTTTTCAACCTTTACATAAACGAGCTGCTCGGTAAACTCAGTGGCGCCTAAGTAGGTTGTCATATTGATGATATTTGTCTGAACAATATCAGTTATGCGGACGACATGGCGTTGCTGAGTGCGTCACCATGTGGCCTGTGAAAGCTCGTTCGCATATGTGAGAGGTACGCCGAAAGTCATGGCCTGGTGTACAATGTCAACAAAAGCGAAGTCATGGTTTTTGAGGCAGGGGGCAGGGGCTCTAAGGATATGCCACAGATACCATTAAATGGGTATCCATTTAAAGGGTATATAAGTTTAAATATCTAGGGCACATGTTGACTCCCAGTCTCAAAGAAGACGAAGACGTGGAAAGGGAACGGAGGGCGTTGTCAGTGAGAGCGAACATGCTGGCTCGCCGGTTTGCTCATTGCTCCAAATGTGTAAAAATAAGCTCTAACAGTTTACTAGCCATGATAACGGAGAGGCTAGATTGTAGGTACATTGGTCACTGCAGCGCCATCTCCCATGAAGTGGTGAGGCGGTGAGTACAGTTCGCCCACTTGCCATAGTGTATTTGTAAAGGTTTGTAAAATGTGTCAATACTAACATAGGATAAGTTTTTATGTATTACTAACAAATATGAGTCATGGTTACTATAATAAATGAATTTAATTATTTATGGCAGCGTGCAGCAAATTCAATAAATTAAAAAATTTAGCTTTATTTTTTATGTTTACTTGTGACTTGACTTATACCCATTTTTTTACCCTAGCATTGAAATTCCAAATAAATACATATTGAACTAAATTCACAATATCCGGTCAGTCAACATTTTGCTTGGAAGAATGTTGCCAGATGCCAGGTTTATTTCAATTCAATAATTGTAAACGATTTAAATTTATTATTTTAATTTTATTATTAAAGTAAATGCAACAAAAATTCTGGGTATAACAATAGATAAAAGCCTTAAATGGAAAGAGCATACGGAAGAATTGAATAAAAAGATCAGTTCTTCTGCTTACGCGCTCTCTAAACTTACATAAACCCTAAATACTGAAGCACTTCTTACAGCTTATCGCGGTACTATTGGCTCACTACTAAGGTTTGCAGTCATATTTTGGGGTAACTGGACCAATAAAGAAACTGTTTTCAAAGCACAGAAAAGATGCATTAGGGCTATGTTTGGTTTAAAAGTAACAGATAGTTGTAAACCCTACTTTATAAAATATAAAATATTAAGTTTGCCATCCTTATTAATATACGAGGTAGCTTGCTATGTGCAAGGTAACCCGAAACTTTTCAAAAAGTTGTCGGACGTGACATTACGCAATCGTCGGGATAATGATAGGCTTTGCATGGTCCCAACACAACATTGATGCATAATAACATTTTTTGTTTATCACCTACAATTTACAATAAAATACCAAAATCAATTAAGCAATTACCTACTTTAAAATTTAAATTCCATTAGAATTTTTTTTTTATATCCAAGTGTGATTACAGCTTATCTGAATTTTTGCGTGATGATGATTTAGAATATCATTGGGATTCATTATTTCTGTAAAATACTCACTGCAAAACTTGCTCTTTGTTTATTTTAGTAAGTACCAAATCTAATTATTTAATTATATTTAGTTCTATTTTGTATTTAAATTTGCTAAGGTGTTTTATGCACTGAAAAATAGAAATGAAATTTTCGTACGCCATATATGGCAAAACATAAAGAACATTATCAAAACTGAACACCAATTCGGAACACGGTTTCTTGAATTTGTACTAAGTAAATATGCATGCTTTAGCTAAGATTAAATACTAAGATGAGTATTTCCCAGTAAAAAGCACGAACTAGTAGATATACAAAAAGTTCTAACGAAGGTTTTTATAGATGTGTCATAATCAAAAGAATTTTGAACTTGATAAAATTATTTTATGTACTCAACCAAGCGAAGTAAATGTCCGTGCTGAATACGTTCTTAATTTTTTAGTTATTAAAAAACGTTAAATAAAAAACGGTTACCGAATTATACAGTTACTTAATTGTAATCAAAAATGCTTATTTCTGATTTAACATTAATTGAATTAGTTTAATCTAGTAGAACATACAACAGAGGCAGAGATAGCCGTCTTTGAAAACGAAAACAGAACCTTAAATATTTTAAACTCACACGATTGTACACATAACTATATTTGTGAAACGGCTCTGTTCGCACCACCATCCGTGGCAATTACAATCAGTCGTAACCTCACTGACCAATCGAGCATATGACCTATGCGACCCTGAACACTTGAACAGTGAGCTTACACATGTTCAGGAGGTACTAAAGCGGAATGGATACCGGCCAAGCATGCGACGTCCAAAGAAGAGGGAAAAGATGGCAGAAGTAAGCAGAGCACCAGCTTTTATGCCCTATATAAAAGGAGTGACGGACAAAGTCGGAACAGTACTACAGAAATACTCCATAAAGACTGTATACAGTCCGCACTCCAAAATATCTCATCACCAGCGTACTCCGAAAGATGTCATCCTTCTCCAACACCTGGTGTCTACAAGGTGGATTACAGCTGTGGAAGTTCCTACATTGGACAAACCAAGCGCACAATAGCGGAAAGAGTCAAATAACATATCACAGCTGTCAAGAACCGTCAAACAAATAAGTCTGCGATTGCTGAACACCTATTAGAGTCAGGAACCAACCACTGGATTGAGCTACAAAAGCCGCAAGTGCTTTCCACTGATCGGCATTACTACTCCAGGATAGCTCGAGAAGCGGTTGAAGTTAAAAAGTACAGAAATTTCAACCGAGAAGACGGATACCGCTTATCTCCATCTTGGAATCCAGTAATCAGCAGGTGTGAGCGTCGCAGTTATGACAAAGTAGGCCAAAGTGAAGACGTCGTGAGTGTTGTGTGTCTTAGTACTGACTTTTTACAAAACAGTGTAACAAAAGACAAAGAGAGGGTAGTTGCCGAATCCCGAGTTTCAAGGCGAAGAAGACGACGCCTGGCTACATCAGTCAACCCTTGACCATGGTCGGTGTAATTCGACCGAAACGTCGGGTAAAGAGGTATGGTACCTTATAATAATTTTCTAACACGAGTAGACCCGTTTTACAAATATAGTTACACAGAACAGTATGAAACTAATGATTAATGTCACGTTCCATCTTTTTATGATTTCTTGTACGACCATAAGGTAAATTATACTTCGTAAGTATAGCAATATTAACAGCAGTGTTTCGTCTATGCAACTGGAATTGTAATTGTCTTGTACGACGTCTTGCTAGTATCGCACATTATGTTGATAAGTACCTACCTACTCTTAGGCACCTAAGGCTTTTTTACGGGAAATATCATTTTTCTATTAAATGTGAGATATTTTCTTACTAAGGATTAGGTCCTTTAGTAGGTTTCATATCATTAACAATATTATCAAATTGTCAGTGAAAATTGTGGTGAAAAAGTCTTAGGATTGTTGGCGTTATTTCAGTTACTTGTCATCATAAATACTTATTGTTCATTTAACAATTAGGTATATTACTTATTAAGAAGTCGTGATTTCTAAAATGATCTCTAATAATCGGAATCGGTATGATGTATCGCTATTTTAAATCGTTTACAATCTGACAACTGGCAACATTCTTGCAAATATATGTAGAGTGAAGGATATTAATTATGATTTAGTTCAATGTATATTATTATTACTAGCTGTTGCCCGCGACTTCGTTCGCGTGAAAATTCAGATGTGTGTCTGTATGAGAATATTTCTTACCTAATCTTACGGCAATCGTACATTGTATTAGTAATAAATATCAGTATAATCCGTCTCTAAGGCGAATCCTATTTAAATCTATTCACCCGCTACCCCTATAACAGACGAAATTTTGCGATATTTAACGAAACTTGCCACTCCTATTTTCCCACTTAATAAGAATAGTTCCTAGTTTGGAAATCGTATTATCAAAACTCCCGTTTAAAAACTATAGAAGCTTTATACAAATTTTGTTCCCCTTTATACTACAGGGAAATGAATTTCGAAAAACCCGTCTTAGAGAGCACCTATTTCCATAATTTGAAACTCCCAGCATTTGTAGTTTCTGAGATTTCGTGATGAGTGAGTTTTTCCAATAGACATTTTTATATTGTTTAAATACTGTTTTGCATACTATTTCTAATCTCATCATCATCACCATTCGTACAAACCCTCTTTCACCTACCTAAAGATATCACCCGTAAAACAATATACAATACACTAAGGCAAATTTCCACTACAATAACTTTCCTCTTTCCCTCATTTCCTCTCCCCCTTTTTCCCATTCCCCTCCCTTTCCCTCCCGTCTCCCTCCCATCTCCCTCACTTTCCCTACACTTCCCATCACTTTCCCTCACTTTTCCTCACTTTCCACTCACTCACCCCTCACTTACCACTCACTGACTCCTCACTTCCCTCACTTTCCCTTACGTCCCCCTCACTTCCCCCTCACTCACCTCTCACTTGCCCTTCACTTGCCCTTCACTGCCTCCTCACATCCTCCTGAGTTCCTTTTTTCTTTTTCCTTTTTTTTACACAACGCTATCTAGACCCAAAGTAAGCATATTATATGCTTGCTTATGGGTTCTAGAATACGGATAAACATACTTAAATACTTTTATTTTTGTAAATACATACATATTATACATAGAAACACCCAGACCAATGCAAATAGACATGTTCATGCTACAAATATTTGCACTGAGCGGGAATCGAACCCGCAACCTCAGCGTGGCAGTCCATACACAGTACCACCGAAATACAGAGGTAGTCGATTTCCCCCTGACTTTACCCTCCTTTTGCCCTGACTTCCCCATCACTACCCGGCACTTCTCCCTTCCTTTCCTCTTCCTCCCCCTCCCTTCCCCCTCCCTCCAAATTTCAAGTCGCCAACTTCAAAAGCAAAGATCTTTCCATACAATATTTAATCCCTTATTTCACGCCTATAAATCCACCCCAGTTAAAAAAAAAATTAGAATTTTTTATTTAAATAAAATTATTCCAAAACAAAATTTCAAAGCTGTAAGTTAAAAATGTAGACGTTTCATACAATCGTTTTCATCCTTTTTCATACACTTAAGGGTTGAATTTTTAAAAACCATTTCTTAGTACACTTCTAGACATTAAGACAAACACACCCTTCAAATTTCAAGTCGCTACGACCAGTGGTTTAGGCTGTACGTTGTCTGTCAGTCAGGACAAAGCCTTTTATAATATGTATGGATGTATGGATTAGACGTATAGCCATCAGGGATCAAAGCATACAGGCTGCTAGGAATGCTAACACGTGATAGAGCCACATAAAGCTGACCGTGCGAAAAACAGCTAATACTTAGACCCACACCCACAACTTTTAGTGTCTTACCTTGGGTTAAAATCTCTGCTTCTAAAAGATTTCGTAGTAAATTAACGAATATTCGATGTGATTCTTTAAATTGGCATAACTTTTTTATTTATGAACCGATTGATATGAAACAAACACTAAATGTTAAGTGAAGCTTACCACAATATATTAGTGAAAACCATATTTAAATCGGATAAGCCGTTTCTGAGATTAGCGTGAACAAACGCACAGACAAACAGACAAACAGACAAACAGACTAACAGACAAACAGACAAACAGACAAACAGACAAAAATTGTAACAATCATTGTTTTGGGTTCTACTTGCGTTGATAAAGGTCCCAATATTTGTTTTTCTCATATATCTTCCATGTACAGACAGCGATCGGTTACATTTTTATTATATGTATAGATTATATATTTATTTGGAATTTCAATGCTAGGGTAAAAAAATTGTGATAAATCACAAGTAAACATGAAAAAGTAAAGCTTATTTTTTTAATATATTGAATTTACAAATCGTAAGTGAAAATTAATTTGGCAGGAGTCAAATCGTATTTTATAACCTCAATTTCAACAACAAAAGAATTGATTTCTCTTGAACCTGAATAAATAATTGTGAAATATTTGTAGAATATAAAACAGTATAGTTTTGTCTATAAAATGAAATATAAATCACTAAGACACAGTAATTTTTATATGGGCCCAAAGCTCATACAATTGTGGGCATTCTCCTTTACATTTTATACAAACGATATACCTGAAACATTTTATAACTGGAGGGCTATAATGCTTCAATAAACTGACGGCAGATCTTCGTATTCATAAACCATTTGCTAACAAACAACTACCCACTAAACGTTAGGGCCATTGAATCGTAAAGTACTGCACAGTCATAATCCACAACAGCTACTTATATACAATAAATTATTGAGACACGAGAGTGTTTTACTGTGTAGAAACAGATTGACTGGCTTTATAACAGATTTTAAGGCAACAAGCAATATAACCCACATAGATACTGAAACAGAGATTACGCCACTTAGCTATATTAACCATCATCGCATCACTGATGTAGGTTTATATGTCAGCATATATTTGTATATTTTTTACTAAGGAAAATCAAAACAAACACTGCTAACAGGACAATAATGGCTATTGATGATACCTTATGAACCAAACGAATGTCAATGTCAGAGGATGAGTATTGCGCGAAAATAGAAAATAAGTGTAGTGTGTGTAAAAATATTATGTATAATATTAGGAAAATTTAAGTTATAGTTTCCTTAATTCTTCTAACAACTGTGAAATAGTACAGTGTAGCTAATGGTAAATTGTTACATCAGTTAAGCTTGATTCACTGCACTTGATTTGTATATAACTTCATGACAATAATAAATAATTAAAACTCAGACTCGTCATCATCCAGCAAAGCAGCAAAATTAACAGCGGAGCGCTCCAAAACGAGGTAAACAATAAAAATTGAGACCTCCTAAAGACACGCGGCAATATTTTGCTATTCTAAAATACCAAGGGCATGTTAACTTCAGTCAATCTTTAACTAATTATTATAAAAAACTTTGAAACATTAATTTTTAGTCTACAATTTAATTTCAGATCTTCATTTAAATGTGTGCGTTTGCGCAGCGGCATGTTGTTGAATTTAAAGATTTTAATTATGCAGATATTTAGTGTATGACGTCGTGTAATTGTGTATGATAAAAAAAAATTGTGCACGCAGCCATTGTAGAGAAATTCACTAAAAACTGATTCCGCTAGGCGAACGTTGTCCTGGCGGAATTTTTCTTAATCCATAGACTTTAGAAGAAAAGAGATGTGTCCAAAAATTTGTGTGTATTTGTGTGTAATTGTGTATGTATGAATAAATTTAGTGCATGCATAAACTTCGGAGAAATTCAAGTTTGGCCATTAGCTAGTTTTCATACAAAGCGCTTACATAGAGAGCTGTAGATTTTTACGTATATTGTTTTGAATTTGTTTATATTTGTTTAAAAAACAGGTTTAGAAAAAATCGTAGGGCTTAAAAGATAAAAATATAAACGTAAAATACGCTTATTAGGTCTTAGTTCTTAAAGTATGCACTTTGGGGTCTAGATTTTCACGTTTATACAAACCTTGTAAGTGTCTGCAACATGTTGCCAAGTATCAATGATGTTCCGTTAGTAATTAAAGAGTAATAGGACAATTTACCATGAATAGATCACTGTTTACAAAGCAGTCAAATATCACGACGTTCTAAAAGAATTGCATGGTAAAATGATTGTACGGCGATTAGATCTACAAATTATGCTGTTAGGAATAGGACTTTTTATACGCAATCAAACGATGCTTAGTGCTAAAAAAAATTAACAGTAAAAACTATCATACTCTTGTTTTAAAAAGGTACCTATTTAGACGTTAGCCAGCTAATAGCGCAGTGACTATTGACGGACACAGGTTACCTACCAATGGCTCACGAAAGTGGACGATTTTTTTATATAATTTGTAGGCTACCGCCAAAGACGATAGATCCACAGTGGTTATATACTCATTGGCTACCGCAAATAGGGCATTTGAGTGGCTGCGTTCCAGCCTTAAACTACAGAAGTACCTGACAATTTTCAACGGTAGTCCAGTTTTATTTTGGTGGTGGTTTATAGCCTCTCACTAGTGGTTACGACTGATAGAGATGCGTCCAGTAGCTTGTCTTGAACAAACGCAGGACTAGTCGCCTAGCATGGCGACGTCTAATATCATGCATTCTTAATTTTTCTCATAGAGCGTAGTATGGGAATTCTTATGCAATACTTGGAATGGTTTTATAGTGTTGTAGACAGATGTTCGATAATTGTCTTCAAGGTTTGATGTAAGTATAAGGCACAAAGAGATACAACGATCTTAAAACTGTGCCACGCCGCGCCGTAATGACTCACGGTGGTGCCACACTATACAACTGTTGCTATTTATTTTAAATTTCACTGTCGTAATTTCAAGGATATGGGCAATAAACATTTTTATTTACTTGGATTAACTAACAGTAACAGATTGTGCTAATACATAAGTATATATATGCAACTATGATCCCTAGTCCGAGAGTTGTCTTGTCACAAATTTTAAATTTTTATTTTTCGTCAAATCATTTTTGTCATTAATTTGAAATCATTATACGGACTAGTAACAGCTGCCTTTTCATTTAATATCAAACCGTCGTATACACTCTGTATATCAAAATCAATGTTGTATGTTTGTCCTCAATGCGTGTCGAAATCAATGATCATGTTGAATGAAACTTTGCGAGGGTGTTCTGGAGACGCGGACACCTGAAAGTTAAAATAAAAATTCTAGAATTTTTATTTTGGTCCAGTCAACGAATAGCTAACATGGGGGGTAAAGAGTGCGTGAGCCAGTAACTTAGCTTAACTTAACAGAGAATTTTATAGGCTTTTATTCGATCGAAGAACATTTTCTCTCGGACGCACCGTTTCTGAGATATTAGCAAAAAACCAAAAAATGGGTACTTCAAACCTCTTCCCCTCCTCCAGCTTACCTCCTAGGAGAGGGGACTTTTAGTATGTTCAATCCCTGATCATCTTAACTAAACACGTTTATGAAGAAATTGCTAAGTTAATATAGTAATTTTAGTTCTTAATGAGAAGAGAACCGTTAAGTAATTATTATAGGTCACATTTAATATGATTGGTTACTTGTAAAAATACTTCATTAAAGAGCCACACGTAACATCAGACATCTATTTTTAAACCAGTCATTTAAACACATTATCCACTCAGCTCATAAACGTCGCGAAACGGTAAATAAAGTACCTAACTTATATATACTTATGTTACAGTGTTGTTTATTGTCTTTAATTTATATACTTATTACACATAAAGTAGACATACGTATTACACAGAAGTTTGTATGTGACAAACTTCCACATTTATAATATTAGTAGGAATATTGATCATATCTAAGTACTACTACTATTCTACCTACACAAGAAAAAAACTTATGTCGATGCGTGTGACCTGCTTATTTCTTTATTTAAGATTATTATATTACTTATATGTAATAACGGGGCCCACCCTCGCTTTTCATCCCTTCAAAAGTTTTTTAAGTAAGAAACACGTGTTCACTTAATTATTTTGAAGAAGATTAAGACCCAGATCTAAGTACATCTGAACGTAAATAAAATATTTCCAATACAAACTTAGTAACCCAATTTCATCTAAACAAATATAGTTTTTTTTTAAATGCTGAATTATAAGAAAGTTTCAAGGTAATCCATCTGCAAATAAAAAAGTTCAATATAATCGTTTTAACCCTTTTGCATCGCGCTTTTCATCTTTTTAGCGAGCGCTTACGTGTATGTATATACATATAATAAAGATATGTTGCAAATTTTAGCTTTCTAAGCTTAGCGGTTAGGGCTGCGTGTTGATAGATCAGTCAGGACAAGAAATTTTATACAGATTATGCCACATTTTTAATTATACCATCTCCACTAACACTAGTTATTACCATTTAGTCAAAAACCATTAATATATTTTGTGTATGTATGCTAAAGGACAAATATTATCTTCCAATCGGTGCCTAGGTCGAGTAAACAACAAACATCTGAATAATATCATTATGCTTCATTAATGTGCATATATTACAATGTACAATGCATTACAATTATTTGTAAGCATACATAAATTACTTCAACTAGTGATTGTCGTCAGCGGCACCGATGCGATGTAAAAAATTGATGAAGTTAGAAACAGTAAAAATACCGAACCGGTGTGAAGCCTGAAGCACCGTACAAAAACAGCGACTGCGATATTTAATACATACTCGTATAAATTCGTCCTTGAGTAAATTCAGGCTGTGAAAGATAATATTTTATGTTTATGTACTTGGGAGAACTAACTAGGTACCTACATCTATACTATTACAAGTATATAAAACGGCAGAATTTGTTTGTTTTTTGTTTGAACGCGCTAATCTCTGGAACTACCAGTCTTGAGAAAGGCTATAAGCTATGTAACATGACGCAACTGGCCACGGGAGCAGAGCAGTAACCAACGACGCGGGTGAAAACGCACTGCGGGAAGCTAGTTATAATAAGTTATGTCTGAGAATCTTAAAACACTATGATCCTCGAAGCAAATACGGTTAACATCTACAGTAACATTCAGTTTCGTAACTAACAAGGTGCGAAATTAAGAAAAATGTTTCAAATTGACGATGTGGTTATACAACGATTATTCAGAAGAATAGCGCCCCATTTCTCTTGAAAATGTCAAAAATTGATAGAGTCAATACCTCGCCAATGAAAGGCAGTCATTAAAAGCCGTGGACACGCTACAAACTATTAACTTAGAATAAAATGTATTAAATTGAAGTTTTTATCATTAGCACCGTCTTATTTAATGTAATTTTTAATCTTATCTATATTCTAGAGCAGTTTAAGAATCTTTCTTAATTATTTGTCTAGCTTAATTTCTTACTATTTGAAATTGTAACTATCAATTATAAATTAAAATTGTAATAAAAATAGTAAGTGATTTTAATATTTACTCCTAATCCCGTTTACTCTATCCATGTAGCTATTTTATTATAATTACTATTTACTTTTAAGAATAAACATAAAAGTACACATGACATAGTTTTGTTAAAAAAGGCTGGTACTATAAATCGTTCTTATTAATACGACCACCACTGTTTATGCTTATAAAAAAATAATAATAATATAAATATATACCATTATATAATATATTATAATATTTTGTTTTAAGAGAACTTTCACAATAACAGTCATTCTCATTGGGTAAAAGGAAATTAAAATTATCCAGCAGGCACAACCAGTTAAGCAACGTAGTCGTGTCGCGGGTCCGGAAAGCTCATAGGTAGGCAGTGGCATTAGCTCCCTGCCGAGATTTTAATTTACAGTACAGGGTTTTCCAAAGGAGTAAAGATTTAAAATTAGCATTGTTTCCTTACACCTTTAGCATTAAGTCCGCTGGAGAATTGGTTCTTCGCAGACATTAACTGTGTTCTATTTAGCACGAAAACTTAACTTACGAAGTTTTTTAGCATCTAACATAAAATATTAAGCCAAAATTACAATATGAAGGCAAGAAAAGAAAACTTTTTTATTTACGGATCAAGACATTTTCTGCTATTCAACTTTTGGGTTATGTACTTACTTAATGTAAAAATATGACAATCATTATCTTTAAATCTGTTATGGAGGAATTTATCGTACTGAATGCTATGTAAATACATACACCTAGGTAAATATATATACAAACATAGGCTCACATTTGCAATATGGTTTCTGCCAATAACAAAGTGCTATGTGAGTCATTTTGCTTTGAACCTATCATTAGTAGACAATCTGATAGCGCAATGCATTCGCTGCTAGAAGGGTGGGGACAGTTCAGGCATATAATTCATAGACATGCTGGCAGGCACAGATGTGTTACTAAAGAGTCTACTAGGAGACGATTAAAAAGTAGAACACCAGAAAAGATCGCAAAATCAGTAAAAGCTAAGTGATCCTTATGATACGACTAGCTTTCCGCGCGTCTTTGGTTACTGCTCTGCTCCTGTCGCCAGTAGCGTGATGTTACATAGCCTATAACCTTCCTCAGGAACTGGGCTATCATACGCAAAAATAATTATTCAAATACAACCGGTAGTTCCAGAAATTATCGCGTTCAAACAAACAAACTCTTCCGCTTTATATGTAGAATAAGTATAGAAGTATAGATAAGACGTCACGATTTTAAGAGGAAGCAACAAGAGGATAATTAACATAGCGTTTCTGTAATCGATTGACCAAAGATATTTAAAATTGAATAATAGCTATTGAGACCGAAAAGCATGAAGGTCATTGGAAGATGCCTTTGCCCAACAGTGGAGTGATGCAGGTTAATGCTAGCCTCTTAATCAGTATCAGTTAAATAGAGAGGAGCATTATCACTCAAGTTATCATATGCTGCGATGTTTACATACAGATCATAAAGCAGTATAAACAGATATATTGCATTTTGTTAACTTACGTAATTTGTAGACTGAAGTGAGGACTTAGGGTAAAGATAATTCGAATGCAATTATTAAGAAGTCGGACGAATTCATTGAGTACAAATAGTTATTGCTTTACCTAATTATAAATACTGAATGAATGTTAAGAGTCTATATATGGCTATATATTTGTAAGCGTACTATGTCCAACCATATGAAAATAGCGAACGCTTTATTAAAATCGATTAGTTGCCTCTCAAGACTCGAGGCTCTCAATCAAACGCGGACACTTGTCCATATATAGGTAATTAGGAACTTATTACTGACTATGTCACCGGGCAGCGTAGATACTTCATATCGAGTGCGAGTAGCACAGAAAACGTATGTTCACGGGAAAGTATTGAATAATATGTTGTGACGTGTGACCGACAAAGCATAATTATAAATATACCTATAGATCATTAGCAGCATTGGCGTGGAATGAACCTAAGTACATAAGATTGTTCTACTCCATGCGATAATATTCATATCTAAGTTAATAAAAGATTCTATCAACGCAAATAAATGAACACATGCAGAACTAATGAAAATAACAAATATTCTACAAAGTATTGTCACCTATCAGTGCTTAGCATATAATTCAATGAAAAATTTTCAGTTCGACAATACGTCAACTTTAAACGACTTCCCAGATAAATACCTACAGACAGGACCAACACTCAGATAACTATATTCTTTCAAGACTTACTTAACCATTACATCAAACTAACTCACGACAAAATTAAAACGCATGGCGCCTCAACGATAGCCACTACCAAATCTTTACGACATCATTTTCTATAAATAGATACGCTCGTAAACATTTAACAACGATCGATACTACACAATAATAAGAAACTAAAGTATTTGTTTGCTTTAAAGAAAATGAGATTATCAACAATTGTATAAATTTGTACTACCAAGTTATCGTTCAGTGAAGTAGGTTGTGCAGAAAATCGTGGAGGGAGGCAAATATATTTTTAAGGGTATTACAGGGCCCAATGACTTTGAGCGTTTGACCTCTAAACTAGTATTTTGTGAATTTTGTTTTTAAAACGCCACCTACCGACAAAAAACTATACTACTATAAAAAAAACTAATAATTACGCCAAAACACAGATGTGTCATCGTGTTGAATGTTGATGACAACACAATAAGGTTAATGCCTATTTTATTTAATAACTGAGTAACCTACTAGTAAAAAAAGTTTTCAATAACCTAGAACGAGTACCTCTATTACAACATAATTTATTTTTGTTTTGAAATAAATGTTGTACTTTGTCTAAGCTTGCTATGATTTTAGCATTGAAAATATATAATTATGTAGATACGATTATCCAGCTTATATTATTTATTTATTTTAGCGCTTAAATAACTGCATGATACATTCTGAAGATAACCACGTAAATTTTTGTTGGTTCTTAGTAAATAAAAGTCATCTTGGTGTAATAAGCTCTTAAAATAGTTGATGTAATATGCATACACAGACTATACAACATACACATAAATACAGACTGCTTCTGGATTTCGGTGGTACTGTGTGAGGATGGTCTCGGGTTCTATTCCTCTTTCTTTTCGGGAAAAAAGGCGTAAACCTATGTAGGAATGTAATACAAAATTAAAATCACACACATAATTCAAAATTACATAATACAAAAAACTTTTTGTTTACGTACTTATATACTATAACTCTATAATCTTATATTTTTATACCATTATATGATTATATCAAAATAGAACAATGGCAAAAGAAGCATGGCACGCATACTGACATTTATCTACACATAGCATGAAATGAAGACGTTTCTCAAGAACCCCGCAATGGATTAGGTGTGGTGTCATTGCCTTGTTTACCTACACAACAAACAAAGGTTTAAGAAGACTGAATTTTATTAGTCAAGATTTCTTCATGATGATTTGCTTCACCGTAAGTCAGTAATGTCCAAGGTGAACTAAGAAAGTAATTTTTTATATGAATTTAAAAACATCAAATTGGTACTTTTCCGGATTCGAATCCACGACCTCATGCTTCCAAAGCGGATGGCGCCTAACTATTGTATAAAAGCCTGAATTTTTATTAGTACAGTGTCAAATGCACCCCGAAGCGCTCCGTCATCGTACGCTTGGTGGAAATCGTACATTACAGTCAATTACAGTCGTAATACAATGAGGTAATTTACTTTTCGATGTTACTAATATTCTTCTACTTCTTAGGGTGCCTCTGCAACTAGTATAGTTTGGCAGTCTACTTATCAATAATTTTAAAAAGCTTGACGACACTTCACCTTACATTTATTGAGCTACTACACTTTACATTTATTTATTATTTCTATACGAGACACCCACCCTCTTGCTTCACTTCGGTATCAAAAAGTTTTATTAGCGGACGCCTACATGAAATGTCTTTGCAGTACTGTCTGCGAACTATTATTGCAGTGCTGTATTTAAAATTTACAAATATTGAAATACTACTATGTATCCGTAGTTCTTCTGAGCTAGGGGCGGACTAATACATCGATGTATCGGTATTATTATTCAATAAATTATTGAAATTAGCATTTTTATTTTTCAAAAACAAATGAATATCGTGGAAGACAAAAGACTATGTTAAATTAAATAAAAACAAATGAATTTAATTGCCTCTTTGACATTAGGTATGCTGTATGCATTTTAGATTCCATGTAACAGGAGGCGAGCTTGTTGCCATTTATCGGGCACAATTCCAGACTCCGGGCTAATACTGAGATGTTTTCAAAAGAAAAAGCCAATATCACTTTACCTGACCCGGGGTTCGAACCCGACACCTCTCCATGTTCAGCTCAATCCGTACACAGTTCGGTGGTACTGTTTGTTTGAACGCGCTAATCTCTGGAACCACTACTTAGATTTGAAATGTTCTGCGTTGGATGAGCTCAGTTTCTGAGGAAGGTTATAGGCTATGTAACATCACGCTACTGGTGACAGGAACAGAGCAGTTGGCAAAGACGTGGGTGAAATCACGCCGCGGAAAGCTAATTTGAAATAAGTAACAAATTATTACAGGTTTCAGTAAGTAGTTTCAGATTCAAAGAGTTTCGTTTTGTAGTTTTTTAATATGAATAATAATAACTTAAATATTTCATTATTAACATTCACATGCAGCTTTGGAATGTTATCAGTAGATAGGTATTAGGCAAATATTTGTTTGCATGAATATGTATATTTGCATTGTTCTCGGTATTTTTATGTATGTCATGTTTTTACAAAAAAAGTATAGAAATAAGTTCATCCACATTCAATAACTCATACCACACATATATATTTACTTTGGGTCTAGGTAGCGTTGTGTGTTGATGTGATATTATTATTTTCTTAATTATTTTAAAATTTTCTTTATTGAAATTCATTTGGTTTTGAAGAAGAAAATGCTAAATTTAATTATTGATCGAATAAAAATACCAACACATATCGATATATTAATTCGCCCTTAGCCCAGACAGACTACGGATGCATATATCGTAATCCCACCAGCCGGACAAATTGGTAGGACCACGGGTCCTTACCCAAAACATATTTTTTCTCTTTTAGGCATAATAGTCAAGATATATAACTGTCACGTTACTCTATGACATGATCAAAATACGAAACTAACTTGCGAACAAATTTGTATACACATATAAACTGAATTTCTATTCTAATTTTACGTTATTTATATTTGTACTACTTCTAATATGTTTTCATTCAACAATTATTTGAAATTAATATTATTTGTATTTTATTTGCATAAAAAATTGACGTCCTCTTTCACACGAGTCGCTGAGACTTAACTAAAGTCAAATTTGACAGTTTTACAGGCCTAGGGTGCTTCTTCAGGGGCGCTACTCTCCTCTAGGGGTTATCTATTTTAATTTAAGAATTATGAATGAAACGTAAAAATTGATTGACACAAATTGTTTAATACGTTATTATCTTTTTATAAAATGTATGCATTACTATTAAGTACTTATTAAGAACATTTTTAATTAAGGTTGAAGTAGAGTCTATTCATTTCTTGTTTTATCAAAATTTGGTCAAATTTATTAAAATTTTAATTGATATGATTTGTTTGTAATGATCTTAAATATAAGATTATAGTTTGTATAATAATATCATAAATACACAAAAGGTTCCGTCAAGAATATATATCTTACCTAGGATGTTTTTGACATTTGAGCCATGTAATCTCCATTAAGTACGTAATGTAAAGGACCCCTTGTATCGCCCTATCGAGGCGTGCAGGGGGTGAATCCAGAGGGGACCGCGTCCTTTTTGACCTTGAACTGATTCTAACGATATTTATCCATATGAAGATAGATATCCATTTTATGTTATTTTATTGGCTTATTTTATATGAAGGCTACGAAATAAGTTTGCAACTAACATGTGTCATGATTGTCAAGATTTTATTTATTTGACAAATTATGTCTAAGACAGTGGGATAATAATTTAGAGCACTCAAATAATAAGATTCATAAATATTTATTATACGGCAAACGCTAAATGTTCATTTCTATTAGGTATTTTAAACATAACGTTATCTACTCTGTATATACCTACCTACCTATGAGTCTAGTTCAAATCTGATTATAAATCTTTATCTAATCAAACTAATTAGACAAGAATTTGGCCCTATGTCTGTTTGGATTATATTGATGAAAACTCGATGTTTAAGAAGAGCTGCGCTCATAATTAAATAATATCAGTACAAACTAATAAATTGAAGTAGGTAATTATCTTATCATAGTTATCATTCTTGCAAATAAAACTTAAGTATCCGTGGACCATGGTTTTAAAATAAACTAGAGAGTAGTTAGACGGCTGGTTATAGAAATTATATAAAAACTAGCAGACCCGACAGACGTTGTCCTGTCTTAATTATTATCTAATTTTTCGCAGAACCTTCTCCTGACAATAACAAACACAACAAAAAAAGAATTAACGGAATCGGTCCAGTCGTTCACGCGTGATGCCGTGACCAAGAGAAATAGGGATTTATTTTTATATAAATATAAATATATATAGATATTTCTAATCTCCCATTCTACAAACCCTCTTTCACCTACCTACAGATATCCCCCGTAAACTTTTCACTACTTTCTCCTATTCCCCTCTCCCTTGTTCCCCACTCCTTCTATCCCCGTTCTTCCCCATTCCTTCTATCCCCCTTATTCCCCACTCCTTCTATCCCCCTTCTTCCCCACTCCTCCCATTCCGCTTCTCCCCTCCTTCCCCTCCTTTTCCCGTCTTTTCACTCTCCCTTTTCCTGGCTCCTCCCTCATTTCCACCGTGCTCCCCCCTCACTTTCCCTTCACTTCCCTCTCGCTGCCTCCTTCCTTCCTCCTCCCTTCCCCGCCCTTCCCCTTCCCTTCCTCCTCCCTTCCCTCTCAGTTCCTCTTCCTTCTCCCTCACTTCTCTTTCGCTCCCCTCCCTTACCCCTCTCTTCAATTTTCAAGTCGCTAACTTCAAAAGCAAAGATCTTTCCATATAATATTTTATCCCTAATTTCATTCCTCTAAATCCAACCAATAAAAAAATATATGAGGTTTTTTTATTTTAATAGAAGTATTCAAAAACAAAATTTCAAAACTATGAAGAAGTTTTAACAATCGTTTTCATCCCGTTTCAGACCACTCTTAACATTTAGGGGGATGAAAAATAGATGTTGTCCGATTCTCAACCCTAGCCGGTAGGCATACAAAAATTCACGAAAATCGGTCGAGCCGTTTCGGAGGAGT
This sequence comes from Parascotia fuliginaria, assembly GCA_963082885.1. Lineage (NCBI taxonomy): Eukaryota > Metazoa > Arthropoda > Insecta > Lepidoptera > Erebidae > Parascotia > Parascotia fuliginaria. The sequence continues at coordinate 19,136,700 of OY720170.1, read as the reverse complement.
TCAATAACGTACACCATTTGATAAAAAAGAAAATTTAAAAAATTGACATAATTATTAAGAATCTATTATTGTTATTTCATTTACAGCTAATTGATATAAATATTATTGTTAAATTTGCATGTTGCCTAGCGACAAAATATATTGGCTCTTTATTATTTTCTATGTTCCACCTGCTTTGTACATATATTTTATGCAAATAAAGAAATATTCTATTCTATTCTATTCTATTCTATTACACGAGAATTTTATATATTAGATTAATATTATGAAAGTTTACTAACATGTTATGCTATTAACTTACCTTTGATGATAGCACTATTCCCTTTGTCACACGACTTATTCAAGGGGCTTACAGTTTACCGCAACGTGAATTATCATATTATCAAATTACCTAGGTTTATCTTCACTAGTGATCAACTAATACTGGCAAACATAATATTAAAACATAAATTAAGCGATTCAGCGCTGAACGATCCATTGCATATAATTGGGTTTTCAAATAAAGATCGGTATAAAGAAAGCGCCCGTTAATAAGTAGGTACGTCAAAGCCACCCCAAAAGACATATCCCCAGTTTCTGTAAGGCTGATCAACGAAAAATTAACTAATCATCTGTTAAATCTCATGTGAAGTACCTAAAAGCAATTGGTGCTTCACATGAGATTTAACAGGTGATTGTAAATTTCTCGTTGATCAGCCTTCAGAAACTGGGGCTTAGACTGGTTAGCTATGTACAAGCACAAGCAGCTTATTTCATACTTCCATAAATTGAAGTATGAAAATAACTAATCACCCATAAAAATACGGAAAGTGGTCAACTGAGCCCGCGGGCTAAATTGACCGTAAACATGTAGAAATACTTCAATGTTATCATCATCAAAAGGTTAAATTATAGTAAATTTATTGCTGCAAGTCTATTTGTATCGATGACATGTCCTAGATCCATTAACGAGTTGACATCAAACTAATCTAGGTTCATATTACATACAGTCCAGTTGAAATAAATGCAATAACAAGGCTACTATTTATTTATTCTCAGTTAACGTGGACCTTTGCAACTTATCGTAAATTACGATGTCGCCTCGCCTTTAAACCTTACAGTTATCGTAACAAAGCCAAGGCGAGGCAAATTAAAAATTCGATGCTTAGCGCAAACGATAACATACATGTAAGTATACGCATCGCATCGCGATCGACCTCGCGCATTATAGATCCGGCTAATCGCTTGTGATGCCTACACACTTTACGTCATATGGCTCTTCACACTACCTACTTTAAACCAATGCTTGTTGAGATACATGTGCCGCGTCGTGCACATCCGTAATCCGTACGTACAAATTACTTTAGTAAACGGGTTTCTATTGACGTCATTTAACTATCATGACGTGTAAAAGAAAGTGATTTTACGTATACACTCCTGAAGCCTTGTATGTATGCATACAAGGCTTCATGAGTACTTAAAATAGGAGGACATATTCATTATTAATTTTTAAAATGATAATTTAGGTGCCTAGAACAGTACCTATTTTTAATTTGGTCGTATTTTCCATTTAAAATGGCGTAATACTTTATACCAAAAAAAATATATGGACGATCTTAACTGAAAACAATGTTTAGCATAAACCATAAGCAATAACATTATATTTAATTACCTAAGATAAACAACCAACCTAAACTTAACTGTTTTTGTTCTATAGTCAATGCATCTTAGGCAGCTTTGTATGAGAAACAGCCTTTGTCTTGCAATATTTTAATGATTACAATTATGTCCTGGTACTAAAAGTTTTATAATGTAGTTAGATGAAAAAATATATAAAAGTTACATGAACTAGATGAAGTTACAGAACAACATATGCATTATTATCAGAAGAGAGTGTAGGTAAATATTATTATGTCATTGCAGCAAATGACCTCATAAAAGATAAATCCCTGACCTATTCATACTTAAAAAAATGTAGTATTACCTCAAGTTCTAATAATATGTGGGTAATATGGATATAATTGTGTTCTTTGTATGAAATTTATTGTATCATGCAGCCTGAGACCGTGGTTTTTATTGCCTTGTCTTTTAGCAGCATAAGCCTTCAATTATTCCAACTTAGATCATAACAAATAGAGAAACAAGGTAACAATAAGTAAACTCATGATCAGGGTCATGTTTAAATGAGTGTATGTGCAAGCAGCAATGCTAATGTGCCAATTTTTGATTTAGCACTGATATTATGTAGATTGATTTGATTTGGATGAAATAAATGATATAGATATAGATTGATATAGATGAAAAGCACATTTGGGACACATTCGTGTGAGGTTTAATAACATTACCTTTAGGTATCAGTTATATGGACAGCCCTAGACAAGAATTAGAGAATAATATTTATTTGTATATTATTAAGAAAATCCTAAAGTAAATAATAAAAATAAATGTTCTCTTACCTGCAATTATATTCTCTCAATGCTTTATGTTTAGTGAAAACCTGCAGTTGACCATTACTGTGTTATGAATATTATAAATTTTATTGATGGTAGAAAAAGTTGAATGTGGACAAGTATTACTATTCTTGAAGGCGGGATGAATACCAAGAGATATTGTTGACATTTACTGTCATAATAAATTAGGTTGAAGGTGGAAAATTATAAATTTTGTCATAAAGCTATTGACCAGGAATCATATTATATATTGTTTTGTTGTGGTAAAAGTGAAAGTATTGGTCTAGCACTTGGACATATAGATATTTAGTTTTTTTTAAATAAAAGGTAGGTACCACTTGTAAGCATTTTTTAAGTAAGTACACCTGACTGTGTAATTAAGAAATGTTTAAGGTTGTTGGTTTATGAATAAAGTTTTCTCATAATTGATAAGATTTCGAATTTACAATACAATCTAAAGTATTTATAATAAAATTGACTTATCAAGTTATTGGATAATAATATAAATTCATTTTTATTAAACTATCAATAATTCAACGTGATAGTAATTAAATACTGTTACGACCAGTACCATTGATAACTATCGCGTAGTAAATACATATTTGAGAAATTAAATTTCCGAGCACAATACCTAAAACTTTTGACTAACTTTATGTTTGAGAAGTTATAAATGCAGAAAATATTTTTACTAACATAACATAGATTCCCTAGAGCACAAAATATTATTTCATCCAAGACTACGCGGAGGCATATAAAACTGAGGGCTAAGCGAAGGAGACGTGACCAAATAACTGTGAAACAAACCGTAAACACATCAATAACACGCACTGCACTTAGTTCATAGAACAAATAATGCCCATCACAAAAAATAAATGTGATCCAGTCTGTATCAAATAATCTTTTATCAAAACGAGGACTTTTCCGAAAACTAAAAAAAATTCACAACATTGTCCTGCTCGAAACACTTCATTTTCATTTGACACTTTGACAGTCCCAAACACAGATGGTAATGGTATATTTTTAACTTCTGGTCGTAAACCACAGATAATTATTAGAAAATTGTAAAATAGACAAGTCTTTTAGACGCTTTTTTAACATAATTAAATAGCTTATGGTACGCAAGTAATATAATACTGGCAATGTTTCCATAAATTAATTTTAAACATTTAAACTACATAAATTCTTGAATTAACAAAAACCGACGAAAGTGATATACTAAACCCGATAGCATAGAATTTTTAATACAAAAATTAACTGTGTAGCAACACATTAAAGTATATTCTTGAGTGCACCTGATACGTAGACAAATTCAGGCCGAGAGGAATAGCGACAACCGAGGCCGTGTGTCTTACTTTCATCTTGTCAGCCTCAATAAATGTTTTTGATAAAAAATTAGTTGAGACACTTGTATTTTAATCTCATTTCAATAATTGTGAAGAGTGATATAATTACTTTATTTTCTCTATATATTCTTAAAATTTAGTATGCTACAATTATTTTTATTTAATCTATTTCTTCTAATCTTTTTGAACTGTCAATGGCTTAAATTAATATCTGTCAGCCGACTCATGTACTTGCGCGGGGCAACGATACGGGGGATACGGTGAAGCCAAAGAGTACAGTATATATATTATGAGATAGAGTGCTAACTTCACGTTTTAGGTTAAATCACGCGGCAGCAGCGCCGCCCTGGTAGCTGTTAATCGAACTAAACTCTCACTGACAGGCGTATTATGTGCAGGTGTGTGTGTGGCTGTGTGTATGTGTGTTTGCAGCTGTCTATATAATTTTGTATTTTCGAACTTGAATTGTTGAAATTAATGTTTATTGTCAAAAAAATCCGCTAAATTGAATAGTCGTGAACTTCAATTTAGCGTTTTTATTTCGACAATACACATTAATAACATTATTACGATTATTTATACAGCGTAGGAAAACAAAGAATGGGTTTTGAGCAATAAGTAAAAGAGAGTTTTTTGGTAATTAATTTATTCATTGATCTTTAAATCAAACACTATTTTGTACATTAACAGAAATAACTCACTGATTACACTTCAATATACTATTGAAGTGTAATCAGTGAGTTTTATCCAGGGCATCCAATACAATGACTCCGCCAGAAGTAAACTGATAATTACTTATAATTATTGATTACTTTACCTATTTATTTCGGAACAAAGAACATCTAGGAAAAAGTTGTGTTGCTTTTAGATATTCGTTGTTCCAAATACCTACAGTGAATCTATACTTTCAGACATTTTATTAACAGGTAAAATGGGATGAATATAAATACAGGGGTGAATAGAAACTAATTTTGATTGGATTTTTCACTTTGATAGGTACTATCTGGAAAAACCTTAAACTGTAAGCTGCACACCTGTTAATCTTTGCCTTTTTTTTAATTTATGTTTATTATGATGATTTTGTGCAGCTGTTTTTATGGGATCGGTTTCATCACAGTTGGTGGCTTTTCCAGATAATATTCGGTTCACCTCCTTGCACCAATTTTTCATACAAAAATCAATAATTTTTTTTATAAGGTAATCTATTAGTTTACTTCTGTGTTCATTGCATGTTAAGAACCCGAAATTAACCACAACTGATACAATCAGTTTGACGTATGCTATAATATGTTCTTTGTGGCTCATCGTTTTCATTACTTCCATAACAATTACTTCCATATGGACAAAAATGTCGAAAGCATTTTTACTTGGATAACATAGCCAATTTTTACCGTCGTATTCTGATATCTTTATGTAGTGGTGGAAACTTTCCTTTTTTTTACTCTCCAGCTGGCTATTACATGTGACACAGTTCTTATATATATATATTTTTGCGTTTCTTACTAGCCAACCACTGCAGTATCCTACAGCCGCACACTTTTCTATATGTTTGGGCGAACTGCTTCTCAACAAAAGATCTACATCAATTGTAATGTTGAGATGCTCTTCTTCAATCGTTATTGTTTGATTTTGAGATTGTTCTGCAGGACCTTCAATTTGGAAAAAGTACTGAAGGTTCTGCAGACAGGTGTTTTTATCTTTTTTACAGTTCGCCCCAACCGAATGTGCTGAGGTAAAATTATTGATAAGAAGAGTTTTGTATGCGGCTTGGAAGCCTGCAGCAGTTGGCATTATATTACTGTGCCCATGAGCACGTATAGCTCCAAATAAATTTTCAAGGGGGTCCTGGTTGAAATGCCTCAGTAATAAAGAATTTTCCCTTAATTTGTACATATGTGCACACAACATTTTAAACCCCTCTATAGTTTTAATCCAGCTGGCGATTGTTGGCACCACAGATGCTTTACCATTTTTGTCCACATACGACATTGTTTTGAGTACAGGTATGCTTTCCCGCCATAATTTGTGGTGAGGTGATGTCGGAGTTACGGCTGCCCTATAAATCTTCCCGCCCCTCTGTCTGCTAAAGCTGCCATTCACGGAATCGAAGAGGCGATCAAAAAAATAAAAGTATGTCAGCAGTTTCCTTTGCCTCTGTTGGTAGCATGCCAGCATCTGAAAGTGAAAAGTCATCATTTAAATAATTAAATTAAGTAAACACCACAGACAAACAAAAACGACATAATAAACTATGTGGTGTCTTGGACTTTGTTTTGTGTAGTAAATATGTATAGTTAATAACTCACCTGCCACAAAACCAAGGGCTGTAGCAACAGTGCTGCTGAAGACTTGTGTGCAGTGTTTTACCCTCATCTTGGGTATTAGGTGTGGCAGCACATGGTGTTGAGTTAATTTGGGAACTAGTCGCACTCCTCCATACCCTGGGCTTTTTTCATGTAGCTTTATTATATGTTTCCATTTGGCTACACATTTCTTATTTTTCATGACATATGCCAAGTCTTTTGAAAGCATATTGTTGCGAATACCTTTCATAAGGTGAGGGGGGTCATACAGTGCAAAAATTTTTTGGCCCCCGATTGTGAAGAAGCCTCCAGTATATTCTTCTACATTTCTTAAATAGTTGGCTCTTGTCTCGTTGAGCAAAGAATTCATTGCAGCCATATTTGTTGCACCTTGATCGCAAACTGTCGCAACCACCTTCAGTCCACAGTCTTGCAGATTTTTTATTACTTCTACAATCATTTTTTTTAAATTGGTTGTTGTGGTACTTCCAGCACAGAAGGTATACTGGACTGCCTGTTTATATTTTTTTACTACACCCCTCACCATAAATACAAGCACATGGTCAGCTAGCTCAGGTTTTCTATATTCCCCATCATCCACAAAGCCAACTATTTTATCACCTGTTAGCTCCAGATGTGCTGCAATAGCCATTTCGTCGAACACCAGTGAGCAAAACTTATGTGACTGGGGCATTTTATCCACTCTTTTCTTTAAATTTTCAAACATAAATTTGTTAATGCCCGGTTTAATAAAAACTTTTTTCAAGAGGCATTGGAGAGTACTGCGTTTTGGTAAAATGCAGATTTCGCTGAGCACTCTGTAAGCCTTTGGGCTACTCTTATAAAGTGACAGCGCTAAAATTTTTTGACGAAGAGTAAATCTTCTCCCTCTTTTACATTTCCCAGCCTGTGAGATTTGCATTTTCACAAAAGTCTTGGCTGGCTTAGATAACTTTTTCGTCAATACATCCACGGAGGCTTTTTTTGCCAACATTAATCTCTCCACATATTTCTTTCTTAATTTATCATTTGCATGAATTTTTTTTCTTAATGTTGCAACAGTTTTCTTCATCTGCAGTTCTGCCTTTGTCATCTTCATTTCTGAAAGATTTAGTTTTAAATTTAGTTAATCACTCATAATATGTAACTATTATGCGTGATTAACTTATTTAAATAAATTATTTACAATCTTAATAAACTTTGAAATAAGAATAAAAAAATCTAAATTAATTTTTATCTAAAACTTTACATGTCTAGAATATTATACATACTTTTCTGCACAGTTTGAGTCTGCATAGATTGTGTTTGAGGGCCCACATCACTTATAGGCATTGGAACCTGGTGCTGCATAGAGGTAGATGGCTGATCAACAGACATGATATCTTGTATAGTAGCCATGGTTGCAGCTCCTAAAACCAATATTAGAATGATTTTAAATTCATAGTGAATGGGTTACACATGGTGAATTTTCAAGCAATGCGTATCCACACACACTTTAAAATTTTACCATCCGGCTAAATCCGAAATTATAAGCCTGATTTTGATGAAAACTGAAATCATATTCTGGGAAGTTATAACAAACGGCATGCTAAAGCAAATGCTGCTATTTTTAAATGACAATGTGAAGATTACCTATAATATAGGTCAGCATCCTTCAACCAGTTTATACATATTATATATATGTAAGCTGGATGAAGATGACATTAAACTGAGTCCGTTTTTTAAGTGACAGAAATTGTACATAGAAAACATTAATATGACAGATCTTTTGCCATTAAGCAGTAGTGTGTTTAGGTGCAGCGAAGTGACCCTAAAGCTTTGAAATACAATTTTTTTCTGCAGGTGTTATAAGCATGTAAGGTTATTATCATCAGACCAGTGATTTAAGTCACTTAAATACAAATATATAAAAAAAATGTTTTACTCACCTGTAAGATGCAACATGGGAATAGCTATTGGACATAATCGATTTTTGGTGTAATGCCAATTTTCAGGAAAATGTTTATGGCACACTCTCCTATTCTTCCATACAAAATTTTCATCCAATCCAACAATGTCACCGCCTATGTTCATGACCCATGAACGGAAACGTTCAGGATCTTTCTCTGGATTTGGGAAGCGATGTAATGGAGGACCTGAAATTTTTTCATTTTCCTTAGTAAACGGACCTAAGGGGAGCCAATTTTAACTGTTCAACAATGATTATGTTAACACGGTCAGCGCCAAAGCCACTTCTGTAAAAATGTGTGGATTTTCATATATTTTTTTATTGCAAATTTGGATTCTACTCGTGTCAGTCATCTAAAATGTGTGGAACGGTGTATTCTGAGCTACACACTGGCCCGCGAAATTGGCATAGTACTGTGTATACTCAAGTATACACCGGCCTGTGACAACTCACCCCTTGGTGTATACTTAAGTATACACTGGCGCTGACCATGTTAAGGGAAACTATTACATGGCTGTTAGAACATTCATCCAGATCAATAATTTCAGTTCTGATAGATTGAAATTATTTATTTAATTTGGCACTTGATTTCGATATTGACATTATAATTCATATAATATATATGTGAACAAAATTAATTATGTATGTGAGTAAGTAATGAGTACATATTATCATGTCAAATAAACTTACAGGTTCTGTAAGTTATCATGCCCTAATGGGCATGATAACTGACCACCCACAGATGACCAAAACATCCAAAAACTAACAACTTTAGCTTAAGTTTTAGTGAGTAGGCAGTCTAAGAAAATTATTTGAAATGTATTGAATGAATTGAGGTGCATTACTAATAAATTAGACAGAATATTTTAGGACAAGTCAACTATGAAAACCATGAACTAAAATGAAATAATTATTTATATTTACCATCTGGAAATCTGGTAGAGCAGCCCGGTACACAACAAGCTAGAAAAGACATTGTTTTTGCACACTTTCTAACTTTAACGAGTCCTATCTCAACTTTTCACAAGCCACAAATCTGAAAATGCGAAGTTTTCACACTAGAACGGAGGATCCGCGAACGGTAGTCAACTCGACGATACTAGGGAAATAACTTTCACACACTCAGTAATATTTTAAGGAATATAATCACTTAGAATATGGGCGAAAAAACTATGTGCACGCGCATCAGAGACGAGCCGACATGTTTTCTCAGGGTGGTAAGCGCAAACGCGCTGTTATTAGTTATAATAAAATTTTCATTCGAATGAGAAATTAAACGATTATTAATGTATTAAAATAGTTTTTTATATATTTAATAATTTATTTATTACATTTGTGCTTTAATTTTGAAATAAAATTAATGTTCTGGGTTATCGAAAATAATTAAAAAAAATTTTTTTTTTAAGGTTGCAACCTCTCGATTTTGTTGTGACAATATAAATACTAGATGGCACCACTTTCCATACTTTAACCCCTGTCACGAACTGAAGTACTAAGTCGACACAGCATGGGTGAAGCGAGCGGCAGGGTCGACGAGCGCAATCTCACTTAGTTTGCGCTCTCTAATCTGAATCGACGACGAATCAACTACTCCGCTGAATCGATATTAAATAACTTTTAATTGCGCGGACGAGTATTTAGCACTAGTCGTGATACGTTTGGCGGATTGCAGGTGCCTCCAGCTGATTTCGTCGACTATTGTGATTAACTGGGAGCAAACTTGATGCTTCATTTCAGATCGTTTGTTGGGAACGATATTCTTTATTCTTTATTGTACACACATAGAACATATTACATAATTGGTAAGAAATATCATGTACAAAGGCGAGCTTAACTCAAAAGTGAGTTTTCTTCCAGCAAACCTCAGAGTGGAAGAGGAAAAATATCAAGTGTGAGAACAAATGAAGTGTACAAACAGACAGAAAGGAAATTAAATGAAATATAGTACCTATTAATTTATTGTAAGTATACCTAGTGTATACATAATTTAAACAAATAAACTTACATATTAATAATACACACATAATATATTAAAATATATAAATGCATAAACTTACATAATTATAATAAATATATCTACTTTTATATACCTATTATTTAACCAAAGATAGGAAATGTTCTCTTGTTCTTCTCTTAAACACATCCACAGAAGTACCTACTCACACGAATGACGTGAGGAAGAGAATTCCACAACCTAACCGCGTGCACAGTAAAAGAGCCGTCATAACGGCTAGTACTATGAAGAGGAGTACGGAGTAGAAGAGAGGATGAAGACCGACAAGGTTTACCACGAGGTACAAGATACTCAAAGCGTTCACTCAAGTAGGATGGAGAACTGGGATTATTAAGGACAGAATAAAGGAGAGAAAGAATGTGCGTATCTCGACGCTGCCGAATAGGTAGCCACTTCAGTTTCTTACGAAATTCCGAAACGTGATCGTATTTACGCAAACCGAAAATGAAGCGGATACCCAAATTCTGCAGTCGTTCGAGTTTATTGAAGTGTTCTTCCTTAGCATCAAGAAAGCAGACATCTGCATAGTCTAAGAGTGGTAGTAGAAGGGACTGTGCAAGAGTAACTTTAGTTTGAAAAGGTAAGAATTTCTGAAGTCGCTTGAGTGCCTGAAACGAGCAAAACACCCTCCGGCTTACCTCTGCAATGTGGGTATCCCATGATAGATACGGATCCATAATAACACCCAGATTTTAAACGCTTTTTGCTAGCGAGATGGCAGTAGAGTTGTAAGTTATAGACGGAAGAGACTGGTGACTTATGGAGTTAATCATGTACCTACTACCAATAATAATTGCTTGTGATTTTACAGGATTAACGAGTAGCCCAAAAGACTGAGCCCAGTTTCTAATTTTTGCGAGATCTTTGTTGATTTCAGTAATAGTCTCAGTCAAGTCACTTACTGTAGAATGCCGATATAGCTGCAGGTCGTCTGCGTAGAGATGAAAGTTCGAAGTAATAACTTTAGGGAGTTCATTTATAAAAATAGAGAAGATCACACCATGCAGAGGACTTCTCCTCAAAGTGTACAGACTGCGAGCGACCCTGAAGATAACATTTGAACCACTCAGTTGCAGGCAAAGAGACATGAAGTGAGGAAAGGATGCCTAAGAGAATGTCATAATCGACTGAATTGAAGGCACTGCTAAAGTTCAACAAAACTAATACAGTTACAAGTTTGTTTTCCATGGCCAGTCTCATATCGTCTGTTATTTTTACTAGTGCAGTTACAGTGCTGTGGCCATGGCGAAATCCAGACTGTAATGGATTTAGCAGATTATTATCATATAAGTAACCTAAAAGTTGTTTATGTACGACACTCTCTAGGACTTTGGAAAGGACAGGAAGAATAGATATTGGGCGGTATTGGGACAAAGAAGAAGGATTAGTGGTTTTGGGTAGAGGTATTACACGAGCTCTCTTCCAAGAAGTAGGAACAGAACTCGTGCAGAGAGAATAATTAATCAGATGGGTGATGAGAGGCACTATTTCTTCCAGAACAAGTTTAATCATCTGGAGTTGGAGCCCATCATCACCCACTGCTTTTGTGGAGATAGATAGGATAGATTTCTTAATGTCTGTGTCCGCAACTGGGTGGAAAGTAAAAGCAGTATTTAACGGCGGAGAAAGGGATGATAGGTAATTTAATGTAGAAGATTTAGTATTGAAGTCTAAGGTGGCTCAGAAAATTGACCATTGAGTGCGTCAAGGTCGACGTTGTTAACGTCATAATGGACTGAGGTTTTACCAATACCAAGAGACTTGAGAAAATGCCATACTTTTGCTGTGTTGAGATTCTGAATGGAAGTGTGAATGTGGCGTCGTTTAGCATTTCTACACATACGAGCACAGCGGTTGCGCAGTTTCTTATATGACGCCCAATTCTCTTCCGTTGGCCATCTTTTATATTTAAGCTTAGCCTTGTCTCTTTTCGACACAGAAGTATCTAATATAGTAGGCTTTAATGGTATTTGATAACCAAGGTGCTGGTAGATGCTTAACTTTCACCTTCTTGAGAGGAGCGTGAATATCATACAAATCTAATAAATTCTTGGTGAAAGTAGATACCTTGGTGTCCAAGTCATTGCAGCTGTAAACCGCAGACCAGTCAACTTTGCCTATATCAGCCCTCAAGCGATCCAGATCAATGTTTTTAAAACTGCGAAGTAGGAGAAATTTACTCTTGCTTTTAGGAGGACAAATTTTATAGGAAAGATATATTAGGTCATGGTAGGAAAAAGATGCTGCAAGCTGTCCATGTGTAGCTACTTTCTCAGGGGCAGAAATAAGAATAAGATCTAAGAGAGATGGAGAACTGTGAGGTGCCCTATGAGTAGCTTGTAGTGGAAGAATATGCATATTGACAGAGCTGACAAGGGAACGGAGTCTACGACTGCGTGAGTCATCCTTAAGCAGACATGTGTTGAAATCACCAAGGATAATTGTGTGATCATATAAAGGAGAGAACTGTTCGAGTTTGGTTTCTAGAGAAGAAAAATAGTCAATCTGGCAAGAAGGACTATAGTATACCCCAAGCAGTATTTTAGAGTGCATAAAGCATATTTCTATAAAAATATGTTCTGCAAATTTATTATATACACTTGGAGATTGATCAACTACAGTATACGGAATATCACCACGCAGATAAATCGCAACTCCTCCGTAACCCTTACCCATCCTGTCATTACGCACAAGCTTATAACCAGGAAGAGAATATAGTGTGGAAGGCATAGCTGGTTTAAGAAAAGTTTCGGAAACAAGGACAGCTTGTACTAAATTAGAGTCAAAAGATGATAAAAGATCGGGATAATGGGCGTGAATGCTTTGAGCATTTATATGTACAGCATTGAAAAAATTTGAAAAGCTGGTGAAGGAAGAAAAAAGCTATTCATATATATTATATAAAAAGATATTCATATAAAATTGTATGATGGACTCTAAATACATCTAAAATAAAAAAGTAGAAAATGGTTATCTGTTACGCATTTATAATTTTTGTATATTACTTATTATGACTACATACATTCCTTCGTTATTTCAAATTAAAACTTATGTAAAACTAGCTGCGCTCCACGGCTTCGCCCGTGCGTAAAATATGTTTTGTTGTATCCCACGTGAACCAGAACGATTTTCTGGATAAAAAGTAGCCCAACTATGTCCGTCTCCGAATCTATCTACATAGGTACCAATTTTCATCGAAATCGGTTCAGCCGTTTAGGCGCTGACTCTTAACAAACACACACACACAAACTTCCGCATTTATAATATTAATAATATGATTGTTACTAGTAGTAGCTATATAAGTAAGTACTTCCTTTAAGTACCTACTGAGATAGGGAATTAATTTCTGCCCGACTGACGCAGTCAAAAAGGGTAATGTTTTTCGAGCATATGTATGTAGGTAGGTAGGTATGTATACATAGTAAAGGATATTTAGGTAGTTTTTGTTGTGACAACCCTGACCCTTGACTGCGTTTCTGTGCGTAGGTATTCGCAATGGCGGCATGTAATCAACAACGGAGTCGGACTACTGGTAGGTGCATAATAATACTGTGACTGAACTACTGAAACTTGTAGTCTCCATAGTTAAGACGTCATAAACGAACTAATGAGAAAGGGCTCAGTAGTCCGGGACCGGATCGAACAACCGTACTACTGAGACTAGAAGAGGGCGAACGCTCCGAATCTATTATATTTCTACAAAACGCGATAACCTAAGCGTCGGCGCTTAATATTACATGTAGGTACATATTAATATGATTTTAAGACAATAAAACTAAAATTTGTTTAGAACCCATGTTTATTTTGTTGTAAACTATTTAATTTATACAAATTAAAATACTTATAAAATCTTGTATCTATTATGGGTAGGATAATAATTAATAATAATACTCACCACATATTTTATAAAAAAAAATACAAATTTGTTTATATTACATATTATACTTAAGTATTATGACTGAAAGAAAGATCTAATTCTTCAGACACACGACTTTACAGCGAGTACGCGCCACACAAAAGAGTACCTATCTATACAAAATTTTGTAGATACTTATTTAGGAAAGTGAATACTTATTTTTACAGTAATAGGAGGTAGCAACAAAATTATAAAGGTTTCAATGTACAGCAATGTAAGCATCGGATTGGCATACTATGTACTAATAACATAGGTACTCATACTACTCTTAACATGACTATTTATTACAATAAAATTTACTACTTAGGTATCTATACATTATGTAAAAGCATTTATAAAAAGAAGTAATGACCAAACACTACCTCTATGTCCAGTTATTGTATCTAGACGTAGAGCGGTCTTATGTTCTTATAGCATAAGGCCAGCAATTCACCATGGCGCAAAAGTTGCCAATACCATCATAATATACTTAGACAGTCTACTTTCCATGTAATCATTCGGTGTTGATTATGTTGGTATTGGTCTTCATTTGGCAACTTTGGGCCAACGTGTACTTACCTAAGGTAATTTGGAACCGGAAAATATTAATGGGTTATTTAAGTATAACACTTAGGTATAACACACACAAGGGCCTCTCAGGCCATGTATAAGCTTAAAATATTTTTGTGTTATGAAATATAAGCACATTTTTTACACGAAAAATATAGATTTGTATCATTCGTATCTTCTAATCTAACCATCTTAATTTCTTACTTAAAGTTTTTATTCTATAAATTTTAGACCTGCCGTAGCAGTTTTAAAGATATGAGCAGGTAATGCTCTATCTTAAGTAAGTTATCAATAATCCAAAACTATACTTACTTACATTTTAAAATCACAAAAATATATATCTTTAATTTGATGTGTAACACAATACTTCGTGAAAAGATTTTACTTTAAATCTTTTATTTTGTCATTTAAATTATACATTTGTTTTTACTATAAATATAATAAGCTTAATATTTTATGACATATTTCAATAATTTTATAAAGTTTTTATCTAATGAAAAATTACTCAATGACATACTTAGTAACTATTTCGCCTCAGACGCAAGATACCAGAATCTCTAAATACCAAATTCGTCTTAAATTATACCAGATACCCATAACACCAGAAACGCAAAATAACAGAAGTACAGTCGAGCTGTTGCTGTATATACTTTATATTATTACTTTACTACTATTCATTTAGTATGTAGGCAATATAGGATGGCACACAGACGTCGTCATGTGTGTCAGGTTCAAAGTAGGTACCTATTAATATTCTGCCATTAATGACAGCACATTAAGGCAGATTACTATTAGGTACCTACTTTGAACCAACTTTACACCAAAGTTATGCTATGATACGTTCACCTTGTATACCAATAAATTTATATTTTGGCCTCTTTAACCTTGTATACCAATAAATTTATATTTTGGCCTCTTTAACCTTGTATACCAATAAATTTATATTTTGACCTCTTATGGAAAACCGTAATTTCCGTCTTTTGCGCAGGGTTTACGCAAATTAGTGTCATATTTCATGGTTTTAAATTTTTATCATTTAATCTTTCTTTTTATATTTCTATATAATCTATATTTTAAAAATATGTTCAGCTTACGTACTAGAAATATGTGACAGTTGTATTAACCTTTAATTAAGGACATATTTTTTTTGTACGTACTAGAAATATGTGACAGTTGTATTAACCTTTAAGTATAAACGGACATATTTTTTTTGTAACACTAACTTGGACGTGGAGCCTCTGAGGCTACTATATATAAATGTCTTTTTCGTAACTAATATCGATGGTCCCTATTAACAAAGTCGAATATACATTTTTGGTAATATTCACTTTTTATATAAATAGAATTACAATAAGAAGATCCATGGTACACAATATTTTATTTTATTGAAAATCATGATATTCAGTCAGTTTCTAGGGTAATATTGTCGGTTGTAATAATTTTGTCCGCGCAATAGTGTTGGTAACAGAACTGACGTAGTTCGTGGAGCGTAATGAATGATTCTTCTTTAATGATTTATATTAGTAGCCACAAACAAGTGAAGAAGAGGAGCACCATTTATATAATTACTATTTTTTAATAAACCATTTGTACTTTGCATACTATAATTATATTCCCTTTAATAAAGTCGGTTCCGGTAGATACATCTATTTTCAATGTACTTCAAGCAGAAAATTTTGTTGGATATACCACTTTCGACATTATTACATGTACGTTTAATAGATCATTTCGTTGGATGTACCACTTCCGACGTTCATAAAGCAGACATTGTGTCAGATGTGTCACTTTCTACACAATTAATTGCAATATGTGCAGATTTTTTTGTCGGATGTACATATTGACTTGCCATGACTTCAAATTCAAATAATTAATATTATAATATATTATAATTTGTCTATGTCAATACGTAGTTATCAATACATTAAACAATCAGTGAAAATTTGAACATCCAGTCTTTTAATAATCTATTTATTGTCAAAACAAACTATGAACTGCTCTACTGAAAAGTAGTCTTTTTGCAGAAACGACTTTGTTAATAGGGACCATCGATATATTCTTATTTGCTGGGTTTTTTTGTTATTTATCAAGTAGAAGGTTTCTACGAATAATAAAACGTGCATAAATAATCAACTTTCTTTTAAATATTTATAAAAAAATAAAAATCAAAAGCTAGGTACATTTTGTTGTAATTTCTACTAGTAGTTAGTAGTAGTTTAGTTTCAAAGCTAAAAGTATAACTTGACAAACTTTTTTAATCATTTTGACTTTTAAAATTGAATATAGATGCAGTAAAAAAAACTTGACATCAACTTCTGGATATCAATAACAAAAAAAACGACAACCGACTTTTATGAGCAAATTACTGGCAGTCGTTACATAAGGCACGTGAACATTGCAGTGATACGAGATTGCTGTAGTCAATAAAAACATGGTTGTTATTTGGTGTGACAATGTAGGACAGAGTCTGCATATAGTTTTAGGTCTTAAGGTGGCTTCTGGTACCTGGTCTTCCAGTGCAACGATATCTATAGGTATCTAAAATACGAGTCATTCTTATCTTGGACTCTCTTGGCAAGTTTCTGATGGTAGTACTCGTACGCTGTTGCCCATGCAACAGCGTACGAGTACACCAAAAGCAAACGAGCCAATGTTTTGGTGAATTTTCTCATAATAGAAGGCACTTTGCAAAACTGACAGTGGTATTATACCCTCTGAACTGCCACTGTCGACTCCACCCTCGAGATCTTCGCACTCCGTCGAAGAACTGCCTTCGTTGTTTTCATAGTGACGTATCAGTTCGGAATCAGATAAAAAGATCTGTTAAGTTTTCTGCTCTCTATCTGTCTCGTTTGCAGCTAGCAAAAGTGCAATAAATTCTTTTTTTATAGATGGATCGGTAATACGAAAAGTTGACCAGTTGACCATAAAATCGTTTTTCTTTTGCTGGCCCCTAAAGTGAATTTTGTGATGGCCGCTTTGAAGGAGAACTATCGCCAATCTACACAACTATACAATTTTCAGCCATTTCATATATTTCAATCTTTGTAGAATATTCTAACCTAACCTTAAAATATCGTAAAAATAAAATATCCACAAAAATATTTTTGTATGGCATTTATGGACGTGGAGCCTATAGATATTACTCACGTCCTAAGCAACTAGCAACGCAGCATCCTTCCTCATTAGTCGTTTTAGCACTAAAACTGAAGCTACTGAGCGGCTCAGCAGCAGGAAGTGGGGGGAAGTGGGTAAAACAACAAAACCGACATTGGCGCGTAGCCTGAGAGACTACACGTCCATACTTAAAGGTTAAAACTAAGTAACCTTATTTTACTATGAAAATGTTATGTGCATCTTAGCAATAATTTCTTACTTTTTACACAGCTTTTACCTAATTCTAACATTTAAACAGAACATATTTTTAAAATATAGCTCCGATTACATGATAAAAATTGAAAACCACGAAATATGACACTAAATTGAGATGCTGCCACTCATGACGCGTAAACTCTCATAAATAGACTTACATACATGTGTAAGAGTAGTAAGACAGTGTGTGTATGCAGTTTAAAATTTATACGTCTTGGTTGGTTGATTACAAAATATTAAATAAGAAATTATTGAGCGTTTAATACAATAATCATTCAATTATTATCAATATTAATATTAAAAATAACAAATACCTACGTTCTTTTAGTTTCTTCGAAGAACAACTAAGTTATGTTGCTGCGGCGCACGAGGTAACGTGTAAAGGAAAATTATTTAAAAAAAATTGACATTAGGCATCCCAAAAAATTTAATAAAAAAAATTAATAAAAAATTCAAATGATAAGTCCGACTACACCGAGAGAATAGTAAGCAGCTTGAGCAAAAATTACATTAGATAAATCTTGCACAATCACATAAAGTGTGTAAATAATTGCTGTGTAGTCAGACGTGTAAAACCTAGGACTCATCATTTCACAAAACAAATCTTTAGTAAATGAAACTTTTTTGCAAAACTTTTATGATATTATAAAGGTGTAATAATATTTTAAATTGATCTACGCTGATTGTTAAATTTATGAATTCACAATTTTGATTGGAGTTACCGAAGAACTAAGCATATTTGCATACGCCATGTTAGCTCTGAAAAATAAATAATTAAGATTATATTTTTTTGTTTAATAGTACAGTCATTTGGTAGTTTTATCTGGAAAGTTATTCAGGAATTTAAAAAATTGGTAACTTCATAGATTTTGATGTCCTCTTTAATAATTTCGACTTTGCTGGCGCCTAACAGCAGTTTTTGACAATATTTCCTTTCCGACTCATTTTACTTTTAACGTGTAATTATGACAAATTAAAACTAGAGAAAATTGCCTACAATTTATGTAAGTATTGAAATTGTTTTCATTAAAATGACAAATAACTGTACTTATGCATAAACGTTTTACAGCCATCTTTTCAACAACTTTTAAAATCAAAAATTGAAAATAAAGTGACACAGATACATCGGCGGCGGCGTGAAGGAACCATTTATGTAAAATGATGGCTGCCCTTGTAACCACAATAAATTTTAAATTAAAACAAAAGCAAAGAAAATAAATAGTCTGGATATTCTCATCTGCTTCCGTGGCGCAGTGGCAGCGCAAAGTATTTCTGTGCACGAGATTGTGGGTTCGATCCCCACACGGGATAAAACTTTGTGTGATCCATAAATTATTTGTTGCGGATCTGGGTCCGTTATTTGTATTTTTGTTAAGTCCCTGCGTAACTAGACTTGTAACCTAATGCGAGAGTTGTCTTTAAAAAAAAAACATACGACCCGAATTGATAACCTCCTCCTTTTTGAAGTCGGTTAAAAAGGGGTATTTCTTAACTTTAGAAAATGTGTACAATACCTGTGTTGTTGATAAACTCTTGCAAAGTGTATTTTGTGAGTAATGTAAATTGAAACGAACAAACACAGGCCGATGAAAAAGGACGCACCAAGTAGCGATGGGAACTGTAATGTAACAACAAAGCATTTTAATATATAAACGGCAGAAGCGATGCAAAATATTTACGATCACAGTCTACTTTAATAAAGTTGATAAAATAAGCCAAATGGTCCTACATTAATAATTAGGTATTTCTGGGCGAAAACTACACTATTTCAGTATATTAGGTACATACCTACAGAAAGAGAAAGGTACGCAAAGCAAGGTCCGAAACAAGCTTCTTCGTTCTCAAAACAATTTTGTTACTAAAGCTTGGTTCACTGGTCCTACAAGTCCGAAATATACCATTTTTAGTCGTACGAGTTGCGTAAGTAAGTACTCGACCTATACGGGTGAGTACTGGAAGATTATTTCGCATCTGCACTTTTGTATAAGTATGATCTAGTAATAATAAATTTCAAGTATCTTTACTGATGTACCTACCTACGTATTTTACACTAGTTGAATATCAATAATATAATATTTACCTACCTATTGTTTCGACATAAAAAATTACGAATTAAAATTATTATTGCTTCTAATTAATTAAATAATAATTCGGGTTCTACTCAGTGTCCTACGAGAATGAATTATAAAATCGACTCGATTAGCTGTACCTAGACGCTAAATTGGTAAATTTTTCGATAGGTATGTTACTAGGTTATTTAGAAAGCCAACCTTTCTTACACAACAAGATACCTATACATTTACATATCATCGAGATAAGAGGATTACCTAACTGACGATTTCAGTCACAAATGCGTGTAAATAAAGTATTATTTAATTTTAACCGATGCAGTATTTATAAATCAGTATAAAATATAATTTAAATTTAAAACAAGATGCCAAAGAAATTTACTTATGTTAAGTAACCTATGTATTGCTGATTTTTGTATTGCTACGTTACATTGGTTCACAAATTGGTTAAAGGTTTAAAATTAGCCTTATATTGTAAAAGTTGGGATTAATTAGTTTTATTTCGTTTAGGAGCTTATGGTCAATAGCGCAAAATGACAAACGATCGCAAATTGTCAAAAGAGAAGAATTTACATAAGTTAACCTATGTATTGCTGATTTTTGTATTGTAACGTTACATTGGTTCACAATTTAAAGGTTTAAAATTAGCCTTATATTGTAAAAGTTAGGATTAATTAGTTTTATTTGGTTTAGGAGCCTATGGTCAAAAACGCAAAATGACAAACGATCGCAAATTGTCAAAAGAGGAGAATGTCAAAAGCGCACGAGGGGATACGGGGGATACTCAAAGGCGCAGATTGTCAAAAGCGCACGTAGTCAAAAGCGCAGAACGTCAAAGGCGCACAATGTCAAAAATCCTAATCTCGTATACTGGGTAATTGCTTGACATTGTTATTAAATATCTAAACGTCGTTATTTTTGGTCAGTCAGAAAGTCGGTCAGTCAGTCGCAATAGGAAAAGAAATACTATCTTGATATTTTTAGGAAACATATTTACTTTTAATGTAAACTAAATATAAATCAGCATAGCAATATTCAACTTTCTAAATAATATTTGTTTTTTTTACAAAGAAATGCTTAGAATAATTATTATATAAATAAAAATAGAGTTATCATTTATCGCAAGTTGTCATTTTGCGCTTTTTACCTGCTCCTAAACGGTTTTATTATACGACCCTTAGCGATTAAAACGAATGTTATTCTGGATTTAACCGTATTAAAATAAAATAAAGTAGGGTAATGCATGACCAGTCGGGTCATGCATTACCCTACTTTATTTTATTTTAAATCTTAACTAATATGATGAAGAGAAAAGATTTGAGTTTTTGTATATTTTTTTCGATTTAAAAAATCTTTTTATTGTTTTAGAAAGCTACAAATAGGACGGATAACATCCATACTAATATTATAAATGCGAAAGTAGTTTTGACTGTCTAACGCGTTCACGCCTAAACCACTAAACTGATTAGGATGAAATTTAGTATAGAGATAGATTAGACCTCGGGAAAAAGCTATGTGCTTGTGCATCCGTGGTGGATAGTTTTACAAACCTATATAATGTAATATTGTGCGTAACTTGTCTATCGTGTGTCGTTGTGTGTCGTCAATAAAATTTGAAAACCAAACTTCTAATGCCATTCAACTTCCTCAACATCTAAAGATATGTGGTAAGTTGATCCTTGCGAACGGTCTGTAAATAAAGTAGTAAACTATTTGAGTTTGTTGTTACTACAAGTCAAGAACATATTGTAATATAGAATCTGTATGAATATAAAAAAATATTTGAAATCGTGTGGTACTTATTGGTAGGTAAGAGGGTTGACATTAGCAGATATTTTTTTAAAGAGGTAAGTATGAATAAAAATCTCTTAACTTTCAAACTCATCAAGCTATCTGGAGTTGTGTAGTAAACACAGGTTTTAACTGAATGTCCTGTTACTAACAAAAACAGACATAAAATTATATGAACTATAAATAATTGTGCCGCCGGACCAGTTGTACCATTGGTGGGACAATTAGCACTGATTTGTCCCAGTAGTACCATTGATGGTACAATTGGCACGTGTACGATTAGTACTAAAGTGTTGTAACTCCCACTAGTAACATTAATGGTAGTAGTGGAATAAATCAGCACCAAATATACAATTGCACAAATAGTACAAAGCTCCTCAGTAATTCCTCTTTCCATTTAATTTGCCTGGCCACATTTAATAATAAGTAATTATTTATTTATTTATTTATTTATTTAGGGAAAACAAACAGTTACACATTCAACTTATAAACTAGCATATAAAATATATAATATTATGTAAATGTGTAGCTCACAACGTTATCCACGTATTAACCATAGGAAAAAAAAACAAAATAAAGCAACGCAAGAAATAAACCCAAACTTTAAGAAATATAGGAAAGAAAGAAAGATCACTAAGGAATATCGGTTACGCTAAGTTCATTGATTTTTTTAATTAATGCGTTTCTGAATTTAGCGACAGGCAGTGTAAATATGTCTAAATCTGTGAAGAATTTATTATAATTGTCAGTTATTCGATGCAGAGGTGCACGAACACCAGCGTTGCTGCGACAAGTCGATACAAAAAAGAGTGGTCGTGCACGAATCTGGCGTTTTATGACAGTTCTAGGTACAGTATAGTATATATTATTCGATATATCTGAGCAGTCATATCTCTGATTGCACAAATCATAGAGAAACATCATTTCTAGATACAGGCGTCTGGTCTTCAAATCCCATAGTTTTAAGTGGCCCCGGTCTCGGGTAGTTAGGTTGTAATGCCGGCAGCGATAATTCATTGCCCTTAGAAACTTGCGTTGCACTCTTTCTAGGCAGTCCGAATATTTCTTATACAGAGGATTCCATATCATCACGGCGTACTCGAGTTGTGATCTAATCAATGTGTTGTACAAGTGGATGTAGGTATTACACCTCTTAAAGTCAGTCGTGGAACGCATGGCAAAACCATACATGCGATAGGCGTTTGCAACGATTTTATCAACATGTAGGTTGAGGTGAAGTTTATTGTCCAATAACACACCCAAATCTCTAACAGAAGAAACTTTATTGAGGGCTACCTGTGATAATGTGTAATTATTGGAAATAAGGTTTTTATTCTTACTGAATGTAATAGTCATACATTTAGATAAGCTCAGTTCAATCTTATTTCGTATGCAATATTCAGCGAGCCGGTCTAGATCGTCTTGTAGTAAACAACAGTCGGAATAATTGTGAATTGATCTAAATATTTTAAGGTCGTCAGCGTAAAGTAAGAATTTAGAATTTACAAAACAACTTTTTATGTCATTAATAAAAATGATAAATAAAAGTGGACCCAAGATTGAGCCTTGGGGCACGCCAGAAGTTACTGTAACAGAATCAGATTGGTATCCCTTTATTACAACCCTTTGTGTTCTATTTATTATATATGATGTGAACCAACGAAGCAAGTTTCCACGAATGCCGTTAAACGCCAATTTGTACAGAAGCAGCTCATGATCTACCCTGTCAAAAGCCTTTCTAAAGTCTGTGTACACTGCATCTACCTGAACCTGTTTATCCATTAATTATGATTTTGCTTTATTGCTTCGAGTAAATTAATAATAATAATAATAATATGTGGACATTATCACACACCGTCATCTAGTCCCAAGCTAAGCAGAACTTGTGTTATGGGTACTAGATAACTGAAATATAATACATATACATACTTTTTTTTTTGTAAATACATACTTAGAATACATGAATTGCAAATTTGAAAATCTATGTAACTGATTTAAAAATTCTTTCATTTTTAGAAATTAATTAATGAAGCGGGTAACATAGGCTATATTTTATTATGTTTAATATTTTTTTTATCAATTTTCAGAATTTCAATACTATTGTTGCAATACAAAAGACAGCAAAAGTAAAAGTATAGCAATAATATTTCGCAGACGTAGATAATATTGCAATCATATTTAATTTTTATATAGGCGTTTGTTTATATTTTTTTTTAATTTATTACCTTCTTTTCTATAATTTAATATCATGAAGGTATATTCACTTCTATGATCCTTATCGTATGAAGGAAAAAGGAAAATGCCCAAGTATGGGTCCATTTTATGGCAGCGTGCAGCAAATTCAATAAATAAAAAAATTTAGTTTTATTTTTGTATGTTTACTTGTGATTTAACCTTTTTTACCCTTGTATTGAAATTCCAAATAAATAAATATTGAACTAAATTATAATATCCTTCACTCAACATTTGTTAGGAAGAATGTTGCCAGATGTCAGATTTGTTTTGATTAAATAATTGTAAACAATTTAAAATAGCGATATATATCAAATCGATTCTGATTATTTGATGTTTTATTTTAGAAATAAAAAAAATAAAAAATAACGTTTCGTCATGTTTGGTTTGTGTAGAGTTGAATTACTTTGTGTTTGGGCAGGACGCCTGTCCTGCAAGACACAACATAAGGTGTTTCATCATTTGTGGAACGACACTGCATGCACACAAGTAAGGTTCGTATCATCGATGTAACCCCACTATAATATTATGCACATTAGGTTGATAAGAAGTACCGATCTACGATTAGAGCAAGGTTACATGCTCAGCTTGGCGTCAGTCTGATCCATCAGTCTGGATTGACTTGACTGAAGCCAGAATGATGGATGATTTTCACGACTACACGGTCAATCTAGACTGACAGCATACTGATAAAAAGTACATTAGAGACCGATTAGACTTTAGGCAATGCAGAAGATTGCGTCGCTGACGGGAGTGAACTGAGCGTGTAACCTTGCTTTTAGGCACCTAAGGCCTTTTTACGGGAAATATCATTTTTAATGTTAAATGTGAGATATCTTCTTACCGAGGACCTAAAGGATTTTATATCATTAACCATGATTTCCAAAATGAAACCCCAAATAATCGAATCAATTTGATGTAAGTATCGCTATTTTAAATCGTTTATAATTATATTGAAACAAATCTGACAACTGGCAATATTCTTCCAAACATAATTATGTTGAATGGCGGATATCATGATTCAGTACATATTTAGTTGTAACTTCAATGTAAGTTTAAAAAAAATGGTAATAAATCACACGTAAACATTAAAAAATAAAACCTATTTTTTTTAATATTGTATTTACAAATTGTAAGTGAAAATTAATTTGGAAGGAGTCAAATCGTATTTAATAACCGCAATTTCAACAACAAAATAATTGATTTCTCTTGAACCGGCATAAATAATTAGGAATTATTTGTAGAATATAAAACAGTAATTTTTTGTCTATGAAATGAAATTAAAATCACCAAGACACAGCATTTTTTTATATGGGCCTGAAGCTCATAGGACTGTGGGCATTATCCTTTCTCTGAAACCTTACTGTACGGGGCTGAAGAGGTTCTAAGGTATGAGGATGGGTGTTCATCCTTACACCTTAGCCGATGGCGGGAGGTGCGACGATAAAAAGTGGCCGTTAGCACCATCCTAAACAATTCTTCAGAACACAGTACAGGCGATAGAATTCACATAAGGAGGCAACGTCTCTCCATAAGCCTAGTGATATAATACCGCCTGTTAGCCTGGGATTGTTGACAATTATTATTACATATTATTATCTCTTTATTTATAATTTTTTATATTTATTAAATTTTAAATATATACATAAAAACCTAAAATACACTTTAAAAATTTAAATATAGAATACCACCGGCAACCGTCCGAGCTACCGCGGTTAGGGTTTCAGAGAGAGAAACCTCCTAACAACACGTGCCATATCGAGCAGCCTTCTGGATCTGGACCCTTGACCCATCCACCTAAAGCGAGCCTCTTTAGATGTTGGTCGAGGCTCTTTGCTATTAAACCATTTGCGGTAACGACTATACATATTATTATTATTAATTCTTACAGCACTTCCTTGGACCGCGTCAAGGGGCCCAAGCTAGTATCCGGGTGCTCACGCCCAAAGATGGCAGAAGTACTCTATATAGGGACGAACTTGAGCTTTGTAAAGCAATAGTCTTTGCCCCGCACTGAAGTACTGCTTCACCCTTTTGAGCACACCGAGCTTTTTGGATGCCAACTTGGCTTTAGCCTCCAAAAGACTGCGGAACTGGACGCTGCTGAAGATGTTACAAGGATCCCAAGGCTTTCAGATGTTGTAAGGGCTGTGACTTGGAATTGCGGAGTATCTACAAATGGAGCTTCCAAAGTTTTGTCTTGGTGTGGTTAAATTGGACTAGATTTAGTCATCCCCAATCAGAGACTCTTTTAAGAGTGCTCTCGATTTCAGACACAAGTGTTTTTCGGCCTTCCTCCACAATGGAACGAGGGGTGTTCGCCCGACCCGTATAATACGTATCCCCAGTGCTGTCGTCTGCATAACAATGAACATTTTCGATGGACAACATATCATTGATATGCAGCAAAAACAGCGTCGGGGATAGTACGGAGCCTTGCGGGACCATTGGCATTTATGACCAGGCTATCCGAGCAACAACCGTCGACGACAGCTCTTATGCTTCTGACGGTCAAAAAGCTGGCAACCCATTAGCACAACCCCTCGGGGAGTCCGTAAGATGGTAACTTCGACAGAAGGCTCCGGTGCCAGATACACTAGAAGATCACCAGTTAAGCGATTACAGCGAAAGCCGTACTGACAGTTGCTAACTAGATCGTGATTCTCTAGGTATCCCAATAGATTACTTTATTAGTAGATTTTTATTTAAGTACCTATAACAAAATAAGTGAGACCGTGTGCCACACTTATAATTTTTGTCTCAGTACTAGTGGGACAAATTAGTGCTAATAATACCATCGATGGTACTAGTGGGATAAACTAGTGCCAATCAAATTGTACCATTAATAGTACTTTTCAATGGTACAACTGCTCCGGCGGCATAATAGTGTCTTGCGGCACTTGTAAAGTATGATCTTTACCTAAACACAAGTAATGAGTCTCATATTATCAGTAAGAATTTGTAAAGAGACTGACTATTTTAGTGGCCGTTGCGTAGCGTCTATATATTATAAGTAGAATAACATTGAGATGTCAGCATGCAAGTCAAATAATGGGCTATTGTCAAATTATACTGCGTCTTGGTAGTTATCTATAGGTACTATTATATAAAGCGAAAGAGTTTGTTTTTTTGTTTGAATGCGCTAATCTCTGCAACTACCAGTCGTTTTTGAATTATCCTTTTTGCATATGATAGCCCAGTTCTTGAGGAAGGTTATAGGCTATGTAACATCAATTTACTGGCGACGAGAGCGGAGCAGTAACCAAAGACGCGAATGAAACCACGCTGCGAGAAGTTAGTGTAAGTATAAACATTAAATTTTATTGCATTTCGTTTTCATGCCACCACATAATAGTAACGATTCGCAGGTAAATTATTCTTATTATACGCGCTTATTACTATTCTAGCAAATTTATAAAGCGATCATAATGTGAACTAACATTAGTTGGTATAATATTTACCTGTTTGTTACATTCATATTCCCAGTTGACGTTTAGGAGGTTCTTATATAGTTTCATGAATCTAGTAACGGGACATTTTGTGCCACAATATGGTATATCCAACACAACTGGTTCCTGTATATCAGTCGAGTTCCTGTATGAAATTCTCACGTAGTGTGTTGAAGTGGAATTGTCTGGAAATACAAAAAACATTTTGTAGATATCAAAAACCGAGTTGAGCAAGCGTGGCGATCAGTACAGTTTGAAATCAATAAAATCGTTCGCGGTTAATTGGCTGATTGAAAGCGCTTTGACAGGTGCCTGGACCTGACGCCTCAGTGCTGCCACCTTGTGGGCGCCATTTTAGAAAACTGACTTCCTGTACTTAATAAAAACCCTGAGGTTAATACTAAAAGCTACTTTGCCCAAGTGGCGAATCAAATTCTTTCAATAGACTGACATTAATATCTATCCGCTTTAAATTGGCACTTTTATACGATCTAAAGACCCACAAATTCAGACTATAGTAATGCCGACAACGCCAAAGTGTTCAAGCAGTCCAGTACGAACAAATAGTGACCATTAGTTTATAGGCAGTCCTGCCTGTACACAATGTTCTTATTTCACGCAAAACCAACAAACTGTGAATTACTAAAATAAATATGAAAAGGGTCGCTTTTCTTGACTTCGCAACAAGATTGATTTGGTCAATATTTTCAATTTACCGCTTGACTAATAGACCTTGTCACAGGGTCATGTTCACTCGAAATGATTTCCTCGTTCCTTACAGAAGTGTCTCTGTATGAAACATTTGCAATCATTATGTTGTGTAGTTACCAACTAAATATTAAAAGGAATTTTTAAACTTACTTTGTAGCTACATAGAAAATTACTCACATAAGTTAAAGATACCCATATTTCGACGAAACCTACATAGTTATGATTACATAATTATTAAGTACTAGCTTTCCGCGGCGCGGTTTCACCCGCGCGTAATATGGTTTGTTGTATCCCTCTTGAACCAGACCGATTTTCGGGATAAAAAGTAGCCTATGTCCGTCTCCGGTACCGAATCTATCTACATACCAATTTTCGAAATCGGTTCAGCCGTTTAGGCGCTGAGTGGAATTGCAATTTATAATATTTGTAGGATATTTATTAAAAAAGAGCCCAAAATTGTAATTGCGTAAAAACTAATGTTAACTTACGTCTTTTGTGTAGGATAATAGGTCTATTGCCTACTGTGGAATAACACTAGGCCGGTAATAAAATATGCTACACTTACCAATCAGTAACTCAAAAAATATGGCCGATGTATAACAAGGGCAGATTCCATTGTACATTCCTAAAGCGTTGAGAATACTCCCCACGGTCAAGTCATGACCACTGTACAATTGCACTTTCCGGTATTGAGCTGTGTCATTCATTGCATTGACAAGATGGATCAGAATATGTTCCAATAAAGGACCCACCTTCAAACGGGCCAGCAACGTTGTTCCGGTTGGTGTAATGAAGCTAAAAAACAATTTATAATTCTATAGTGCTACCAAGCGTCAGCTACGCCGGGTACTCCGTGCCCGCTAGCTTTAGATAAGGCATCACTAGTACTACCATCACTTTTTCCAGAACCGTTCTGTAATATACTTTAAATAAAAAGAAGATACTGCGTACTGGTAGGATGGGAAATCTTTTAAGGCAGTAACAATCTCTGTTTGATAATAGATACGCAGTATCTACCCTTTACATTTTCTTGGCATTCATCAAAGCACTAAATATCATAAGTCATTAAACTGCATAGCATGACCCTACGGCGGTTGGCACACTGCCCCACATCACGCAGCGTGGCGCGGAAGTCACGTGTTCTTACGTTGTTTGTAAGTAGGTATCTCTCTTTATATTAAAATCACGTTTGGTGCAACACACTAAAAACGCCGTAGTGTAGATGTTCCTTCACCACGCACCC
This sequence comes from Parascotia fuliginaria, assembly GCA_963082885.1. Lineage (NCBI taxonomy): Eukaryota > Metazoa > Arthropoda > Insecta > Lepidoptera > Erebidae > Parascotia > Parascotia fuliginaria. Next base: position 19,107,334 of record OY720170.1, on the reverse strand, counting down.
CGCAGCGTAGTCCGGGGCAGTGTGTGGATCGCCTAACTATGCGTATCTATGTACACTTGCAAAGGATAACTAGTTTTAAACTTCTACTAAAATAAATACCTACTTACCTATAGCATGCCGGCTCTTTCATTTTATCAGGGTATACCGAATGCGTCCAGTTAGGCAGTGTGAAGTTGTATAGAGTTTCGATATATAAAGTACTATAGATGTCATCGATGTCATAGTACGTTTTTACTTTCATACCGGTGTATGCGGATAAATAACTGGAAAATATAACAACAAATTTATTGAATACAATTTGGTGACTGATATTAATTTCTTAGTTTAGAATTTGTACGAGAAACTAATGTGAATCGTTCTCCTCTGTAAGTGGACCAGTAAACATTTGCTCTTCATAGTCGTAGTCATAGTCGTAGTTCTTTATTGGTAAGGGATTCTTCATTTTTATTTCACAAAAAATCTTTCTTCTTTTTTCGACATTGTATGTATGTATATTAAACCATTTTACAAAGTTATATAAAATAGGTAGGTACATTCAGTATAATTACAATACAAATTATTGAATAACAAATAGAGGGCACTAATGTCTTAAACAAATTTCAATGTACAAACAATGATAGTAACATAGACGTACTTTTGGATAAATTAAAATTGAAGTTCAACAGACATAGCCAACACCTGTATCTACGTTAGCGGCATATATATTACCTACTCGTAGGTAGGTATATCACTTGTTTTGAGGAATTATCCCGATTCCCTTTTGCCTAAATCTATAAACAGTAGGTAGGTAACTCACATTGGTTTTAGAGGGCGTACACTTATTTAAGAATGCAACTATGCATAAATGCCACTATGTAGGTATGTAACGTATTTTTCAGAAGGCACAAGTATGCGACTATGCATGTATTCAAATGGCATGAGTTACCTAATCTAGGTCATCAAATTTGTGCCGCCAAAGGATTACGTGTCTACAATGTGCGTTTTGTTGCACTCTATATCCAATTACTAGAGATACAAACAAATGATTTCCTTTATTTAGGTAGGAATTTAAAATAAATAGATATCGAGCCATTATAATTATTTATTATCTATTAATTGATTTGTAGAAAGATAAGTCGAAATGGTCCAGTGGATAAGGCCACCCGCTTCGTAAACACGAGGTCATAGGTTCGAATCCGGGCGAGTATCAATGTGACTTTCAAATCATATACGTACTTTCTAAGTTTATCTTGGAATGACTAACGGTGAAAGAAAACATTGTCAGAAAACCTGGATTTCTGAGGAAGTCTGAAATCGGCAATTCGTCTTGGGCAAGCGTGGCGATAAATGCTCATGCCTTTTCTGTATAAGAAGAGGCTTTCCCTGCAGTGAAACGTAATAACTAATAACCCCAAAACAAATAGATAAAATTATCGTCTAATAATATTGTAGTTAAAAGTAAACAAAGTGAATGAAGACTATGTTTATCAATGCAGTCGCCATTAATATCTTATATAATATAATTACTTTATTCTCCGAATGAGAGACGCTTTTCCCTGTAGTGGAATACTAATGGGCTGGTATGCATGAATGAAGGAATGATTATACTATGAAAAGACTTACTCCATCAAACCCTGGTATTTGCTCAGTCTTGCTTTATAATCCTGGGATGAGATATACTTTTCAAATTCCGTTTCATAAGCTGGACAGGGTTTCTTCATTGCTAAAAGTTCATCCTGTGTCTCAGGGACAGTGTGTACAGGTATGGGTTGCCACATTAAATTAGTGTTCCACACTGTATTACCATGAGGTGGGTATAGTCCTAGTTGTGTAAAAACAAAAATGTTATTTAAAACTCTCCAATGATTCTGATTGATAGTCAGAATGTGTGTAAAATAAAATAGACAAAAGGTTTTGTTTTTTTTTCAATGTAATCAAATGAGGTACCTATGTCACCACACAACTTGTCAATAGTTTATATGGTTACATAGCATAATGCGTTTAAAAATAATGTCTACACAATAGTAAAAAATATAATGTGTATTATTGACAAAGAGGTTGTGTTTCCAACAAAAGAAGTAACTAATCATAATAGAGAATGCCTGTATTTCTAAACAACACCTAGGTTGTTAGTGCTGAATAATAGATTGAAGTAGCTCAAATAATAAGTAAATTGAATAGACAATATCAAGACGGGTGACAAGCATAATGTTTTTTTGAGTAATGACAATGTAGTTATTAGATATCCGAACGGCAATTCAGCTAAATAACATAAAACCTCCATACTCAGTCGCCTAGAGCTCATATGTCTCTACTAGAGGGACTGACAAACGAATTCCCTATAATAGACGCGGCAAACGACCGCATACCGAAACAATTTGTCTTTGACAAGAAATACAAAATACAACTGCATGAGGACCAGAGTTGCGAGGGATTGCGACTAGGGGAACTCAGGATATTTACAGACGGATCAAAAACAGGCACGGGGACCGGAACCGGGATCTTCTCTGAAGATTTAAACATGCACATATCAGCACCGTTGGGGGCCGAAAACACTGTCTTCCAGGCTGAGTGTATGGGCATCTCCCTGGCAGCCTCGGCGATCCTAGCAAGAGATGTCAGGGATCATTCCATCCGTATACTCTCGGACAGCATGTCTGTCCTTCAAGCGCTAGGAAGCCATACAATAAACTCCAAACTGATATATGACTGCCACCAAAAACTATGTCAGGTAGGTACTTACAACAACATCACTATACAATGGATCAAAGGGCATAGCGGCTCCCGAGGTAACGACGCAGCCGACGTGCTTGCGAGGGAAGGCTCAGCTATGAATGCCGTGGGACCAGAACCCACTGTTGCCATTCCCTTTGGTCACCTACGCACCCTGGTAAGAAATCATACCATAGATCAACACAATAACAAATGGAAGAACCATACCGAGTGCAGGCAGGCTAAGGAAGCACTTCCAGAACTGAATGCTCGCTTCACGAAACAGGTGCTCCGACTGTCAAAACAACAACTTCGCACAGTCACAGCCGCCATCACCGGTGGTTCTTTCAATAAACACCTATTTGTCATGGGAATTACAGACAGCCCGCTGTGCAGAGCTTGCATGCGGGCAGACGAAACAACAGCACACATATTGCTACACTGCCCTGAGGTCGCCACATACAGGGCAAGATACTTTGGCGACCCGGATTCACTCCACGAGATCGTTGGGGACATCACAAGTCTGCTGGCCTACCTCGAGGAGCTGGGATGGATCGAGTGATCGCCGCCCACCCACACGCAAAATACGCGCACAGTCGTGCAGTTGCGGAAAACAGCCCGTTTATACCTTATCTGCCCACCAGAGACTAAAGAGCAGTAACAGCCCTTTTGTGATTTTTCGTTTTATTAGTGATTCTGAAAGCGGGTTTCTTAAGCTTTCTATTGAATTAACTTACTTATTTCTAAGACTATTAGAATGGTTTTTATTTAACAGTTTTCACTTACTGCAAACGAAAAAAATTAACAATTTGGCGTGATTTCCCAACTAAAATACAGTATAAATTATACTGCAGATTAAATTTTAAGGTTTCATAACTAAAATGCAGTAAGCAATATAATTTTACAGTTCTTTAGATAGTTTTATATTTCTGGAAAAAAATTAAAAAAAAAATTAATACGCAGTAAAATTTACCGCCATACAAGCTATTTTTACTGCAAATTAAGAAAATACAATTTATTGTCACGAACTCCCAACTAAAATGCAGTAAAATCAAAGCTTGTCGCATTTTAGTTGTGAATACTTAACATTCTTTTATCATTATAAACTGACTAACACGCAGTAAAATACAGCATTACTGCAGATTAGTTTGGATAGCATAATGACACAGATATGATTATTCCTAGCTAAAGTGCAGTTAATGTTTTATGTAAAATAAAATGTGAACTAGCTATTTTTCTTACTGCACTAGTAAATTGAACACTTTTTTCTTAAAAAACTAACTAAAATGCAGTATTTTTTTGACCTTACTGCATGTTAGTTGGGTTTCTTGACAAAATAACTGATCCAAACGCAGTAATAGGGCTTTTTGCTGCATTTTACTAAGTTTAAAATGGTATTTTTTACAAAAAAGGCTATGCAGTAATAGGCACCAAAAAGAATAAATGGCCATAATAAATTCAGTTATTAAGATATATTTTTTTTTATTGCTTTAACGTGTGAACCTATGCCTTTACAACCTTTCTGCATTCAAATTTTTTTGCTTATACATTCTGTTGATTTTTTAAAATCAATTCTTAACTTTAAATGCGTTTTACTCGAAATCGTGATTTTGCTGTTACTGCACTTTAGTGTATGGTGGGCAGTTATACCTTACCTCCATACTCAGTCAACAGAGAATTAACTTTACTGAAAGGCATAAACACATAATGAGCAAGCAAAAAATGTTTGGAATTGCAAAGTCTATATGATTAGAATACCTACAAATAATCAGAATGAGGTAGTAGTGAAAACATCTGGAAAAATAGTCTAAATAGTCTTTTGGTTGGGCTCTGACCTCTTTTTGGTTTTTTTCTATTATCATCATTCTCGTTTAAAAGGTATTACAGCATCTCGGGCTATTTTGGCTAATGTGCTTTATATAATATGTAGTTAATTAACTCTGGCAACTCTTTTATGGTAGATTGACTGGCGCTCATACTTTTCGAAAAATAGATGTTATTGTTAATGTCAATAAAGTAACTATGGCATTTTAGATCCAGACAATATCCTACTCTGTCATTTAACGCTCATGTCTTTTTAGTGACCATAGTATTTTTAAATTTAGACAATTTGCTAATACAAGTATTTAGAATTAATAGAATATTTAGCATACGTATCTATGACCTAACTATGGCATTCAAATATCAAGACGTAAGAGCGACATCAACATTTTGCAAAGTGGACATTATGCTCATTACCCATAAAGTCAAATAGCTTTTAAAGCTTATTTCCAATCAATACATATGGTTTTACAGACTGATAACCTAATCCAAGGACCACCTCCACAGAGAGGATTAATCAGTGAGTGTTGAGGAGAGATTTAACTTAACCTGTTGATGTCTTCAGTACTTATATTAATGATGATTTAGTAAAGTTAGATAAAACTAAAGACATTACTCACCAGCCAAATTAGCCTGTGCAGACATAAGTGTGCGGTCTACATCAGTTGAACGGACATAAATTTCAGTTGGGTCAAAGTCTTCAGAAAGTAAGTGCTGAAAGTGACCAAAATCGCTTAATTATTTTTTTTAATTCTGAAGTCTAAAGAAATTTCTGTGTTGCAGAGGGCTTCACAAACTTCATAACTTTGAAATTATAATTTCAAAATATAATAAAATTCATGTCAATTTTGAAGTCATTTTGAGGACCAATGTACGGCATGTATGAAACGTAATATAATAAAGGTCGGTCCAAAAAAAAGCCAAACATAAACAAATGCAAGAAATATCATCTTACTGAATATCTTTGCCTCAGCCATTGCCCTAAAGCATAGTGTTGCATTTTTCCAATATTTGTAAGTTCTCCAAATTTTACCGGCCACAGGGATTCGTTCTTCCAAGGGTCCGTAGGATAAGGATTAACAGGAGTTCTATCACCATGTCTGAATATTACGGCCGCATACTTTATGTTTTCCTTACCGAAAGATAATGTGGCGCAAAGTATCAATAACAAAATTGGAATCATATTGTTTAAATTTTTGCTCTAAGTTTGTATAATTATTTAACAAAAAACACCTTTTTATACAGAAATATACATTTTTAAAATTCCGCAAATTTTTGTTCTGAGTTTGTTTGTTTATTTAACTGTAAAAAACACAAATTTTTATAAGTACAGAAATATATATTTTTATAATTTATTCTGCTAAATAAAGATTAGAATAAAAACGTGTACAATAGTAATAGTGTACAACAACACAATGAATATAATATGTAATAGTTCACAGAATGTACTCAAGTCTCAAATGTACAGAACAATTCTTGCTTGAATGACAGCAGCAGACGGACAGACAGCTGACAATCCGTGACAATCACATTACCATAGATAGAAATAAAAAGATTTAGCAGTCTCTGGGCCATAGATAAAGACAGACAGTGGTCGCCGGCGTCATATGGTAAAATATGGTTTTATATAATGCTGGTGAGCGTGTCGCAGAAAGGGACAGTTAGTGAGAGAATTGTTAATAAAAAAGATTTACTTTGGGTCTAGATGGCGTTTTGTGTAGTTGTTGAAATATTATTATTATTAAATATTATTATTATTATTATATTATTTGTATTTTTTTATGCAACGAATAAACTCAAAAACTATTAGACCGATTTTAACTACGTTTTTACATTTTAAAAGTTAATAGAAATACCGATCAGAATCATTCCATGTTATCCCCACCATTTTAATCATTCTTAGCCAAGTAATGTATTTCGTATTCAAGACTGTTTCAATACCTGCTGACTACTTTTTGAATTATTGAAAACAGACATTTCATTCAAAAGATATTATGAAATAAAAAATGTCAATACAAACAATAAATACCTACACGCCGCCGCGCCGGTGTGGCTCTACGCAGCGCAGTGAGCAACGTGGCGAGAGAGATTAACTTAATTTATTCCAAAATGTTAAAAAAAAATGTTCATCCGTGCGAAGTCGAGGCGGTTCGCTAGTTAGTTATAATGTATTTACAGACGAGCTAGCTAGTGTTAGTAGCCACGAGGAAAAATACCATAATTTATGTCTTTACGGATGCGTACCTACCTATCTCAAATTTATGACAAAATAATAAAGTAATAAACTACTAATATTATAAATGCGTTAGTTTGTGTGTGTATGTATGTTACCACTCATGACCTAGGCAACTAAACCGATAACTGAACGATACCGAACCGATAACTGTATCAGCATAATTAGGTAGGTAATGAGTATTTAATATTAATAATTTAATATAATTTAATATTACCCAACAATATGGAATCTTTTCCCCAAAAAGATATTGAACACCAAAGCAAATACTTAAGTTAGAAATTAATTTTAACATTATGTTAGCCACCTAGAAAAACCGACAGGCACACATTTTTTTTATATTAGTCTACCAAAGTGACTCCACTCCAGGGCTGTAGCCTGTAGCTAGAGTCAAATTTGAGGTAGTGCAGCATTAGTTACAAGTAAGGTAGCAGTAAGAAATTTATCATAATTGATCTGCCCTCGAAGCACGGGCTCATAATCAATTACCATGTATATCATTGACCTCTATGTCAGTGATGTACATTCGGTAGCTATCTTTGAACGCCTCTCGTTGCCTGTACAAAACTTGCAATGTATTTTTCATTTTCTAGTTTCGTTCGCGATCTAAGGCGCTCCATCCACTGCAACGCGCCCCGTCGCATAGCGCGGGATGGCAGATTTTACCATTGTATGCAAGTATCTTAGGCGCTCCACCCACTGCACCGCACCCCGTCGCGTAGCGCGGGATGGCAGATTTTACCATTGTATGCAAGTATCTTAATTTATATTAGAAATCACGCCTAGCATAACACACTGCCGTCGCGGAAAAGCCCGCAGTTTCTGCCAATATGCGCGGGAACGCGGGGCGTCCAGCGTTTATATACATTTTTACATGAGTTTATTTAGCGCGAGGCCGTCGTAATCTGCATCACCGCGCGGGGAAGCAAATTATACCTCTAAGTAAGGCAGATCTGCGCCTCCGTCGCCGCGCGCGTTATCCGTCCGTATCGTTATTATTATTTCTTTATTTATGTTCACTCAGACTAATGTTTGTATTTTTATAGCTGTTATATGCAAAAAAAATTGATCAAAATTACGATAAAATTTAGCATTTTAAGTATTGCATTGCAGTGTTATGAAATCCATGAATAGCGCGCAGTAACACCGCTTACGGCCGCTTCCTATAGACAATCTCAAATTGAAGGATTTTTTGAATCCGGATTTAATACAATCTATCGTTCGTCACAAAATCGCTATTCCTCTAGCCGCTTCCTACATACAATCTCAAATTGAAAAATTATTTTCTTTTATTTTTTAATATTTTTATCTTTCGTCCGTCACAAAACCGTTATTCCTTGTCAATCTTCTTCAGAAACCGCCTCCAAACCAAAAGAGAGATTTGGCATAGAACATTTGGCCCTCCCTAAGGTTTTAGTCTACGTAAGTCCCACAAAAGTACATTATTTTATTGATTAATAAAGAGCAGATTCCTGTACTAAACTAATTTATTTTTTATTTGTGCACACTACTTTTCACAGAAATGAATAATTTAAATACAAATTTCCTCTGGTCTGGTAAAATACCGGGGCAGTAAAATAATTAATTATAGGTATTGTAGCGTCATTTGAAACGTTAAAATATTGACAAATTGTCAATATTTTATGACAATAGGCATGAGTAACCGAACACTTACATATCTTCGGTTATATATCCCAAAACTGATATATATATATATAATATTACTCCTTTACTTTTTAAAACATTAACATAATATCTAACATATCCATCTATCCACGTAACTCCGGTGCGAAATATCAGAACCAAGAAGGATACCAGTATGTGTTCCTATCTAAATCACGCTCGCTAAAAAGCGCTTTAAAAACGTAGTAGTAGTAAACGCATAGAGCAGGACGCAGTAGTAGTGGGTCGTTCTCGAATTTCAGAAGGACGAAACGCAACCGTTTTCCTGCCGGCGAAAACGGTTACAAAAAACGGTCTTCGTTGCAACTGGTTTAGAGACGTCATAGAGGACGAAACTTGTCGTTGACTGGAACTAATTGCGACCACTGAAACGATTTACGGAGTAGTTTCTTGCAACTGTTTACAGTTTCATTCTATTTATTTATTGATTTCACGGACTAAGGACAAAATGAACTTCTCTTCATACTTTACCAGACTTTAACTATTAACAACATGAATTGAATATGCAATTGTAAACAACAAATCAAAACAAAACTAATATTTCTATTTAACTTATTAGATATTATCGAAAAAAAATTACACTTACAAGATATATACCTACACCGTACAAGTGCCAATGCAACGTTCAATGCCCAGCGACTTTGAGCTTTATATACACGCAATCATGAGCGTTTTGTGAACGAAAGAACGCGGACGAAATGACACTGAATGACGACGACGACGACGACTTTTGACGACGAGGGCGCGACTAGTTTGATAGTTAAATCATTATATTCTCGACTTTATTTGCATAGGCATAAAATAAAAAATCGCGTGCGACGACGGTTTGTGCGACGAAGACTGTTTAGACCTAGGACGTTATAACAGTTCCATCGTCGTATTACATAAAACGGTCTTTGCAAACGGTCCGTCGTCGCAACGCCCACCACTAGGACGCAGGAGTAAGCAATAAAACAGTTAATACTACTTTATTTCAAAGTTTCAATTTAGAAACTTTTTGTTATATATTGTCATATTGTCCTTGTCCAAAGTCAACAGACATATACCTCGGTCCGTGGATATAGAAGCCGAAGTTGCCATTCTCCGATATTCATTCTCGCTCAGTTGCTCCTAGGTGAGTCCGCGAAGATATGGATATGTTAAGTGGATATGGATATACTAATCAGATATATATCTTGAAAGGATATCCAATCTTTTGCGGTAGTTAGTAACCCTATGCCTGTATGACATTAATAGAGAGCGGGATAAAAACGAGACAAAAATTGACGTCTAATATTATTGGCCTTTAATGATATTGACCTCTTATTCGCTTTAATTGTTATAAAAGTATTAAAATTCCCACACTTTATTATAAAGTCTTTCACTGTCATTATTTCATTTAAAATGGTTACAACGGTTAAACGTAAACGTAAAAGTTTAAGTTTACGTTAACTTTTTTAACAAATAGCTCTTTTCTGTTTACTGTCGCTACTATTCAAACCTGAGAAATCTATTATTACTTTAATATCATTATCATCATCTTGTAAATATCTTTATTTTCAGATTTCAATTTACAACGAATCGGTCAATTGAAAATGAAGGATTGTTCCAAATTACAGTTTTAGCTCTAAAATATATTTGTCAATCGATTCTGTCATTTTAGTACAAATTCTGATCTAAAATTTTATAGACAATCCGTCCTCCCAAAGATCGATTCAAAAAACACAGGAATGGGTTATGGTCCACCTGCGGCTTGTCATATCGAACCAAAGCCCACTATATGAACACCGATTTTAATAATTCGATTAATCAGTAAGCGAAATATGGATTGGGTACCTATTTATGAAGCGGCCGTAAAACTATGTTTTGTTCATCTTAATATCAGTCTTTTATATTGTAATACAAACATACGAAAAGCTAAGCAGTTCGGTGAGGGTAAACTGTTTAAGTACTACGGACGCAAAGGACTAAAAAACGAAGTGTCTGTCTACAAAGCCTTTGACTGCTTCTGTGGTTCGGTGTTACTGTGTATGGACTGCCACGCAGAGGTCGCGGGTTCGATTCCCGCTCAGTGCAAATATTTGTGTGCATGAACATGTTTATTTGCATTGGTCTGGGTGTTTCTATGTATAATATGTATGTATTGTTAGGATCTACTTACATATTGCCTTGATTGTCGTACATTTTAGAATATAAACAATACTTACCTTTATTTAAGAAACGTACTGTATCAAATTATAATTACCAAAGTAGACGTTATAATTTATTTGTTAATTAATTAAATGATGATTATATTAATTGTATTAGCTTCAATTTATTATTACTTTAATAAGTTACTGATCTGATCCATGAGGATAGCATTGGGTTCGGTCGTCATGGCAACGTAATAACATAGAGGGAATTTCTAGAAAAATGCAGGGCAATGGATGTCTAACGATATTAATATTAATAAATGTAAAGTTTGAATAAAAACCAGTGTGAATTGAGTCGTTACAAGTTTTATTTCCACCTGACCTAAAAGGTCAGAAGAGGGATAAACAAGAAATAATTATATTTTCTTGTCACGCCCGCAGCTCGGATAAACGAAAGGGTTTAGGACTGTTGGTTCCATTGGAAAGTTCCATTGATGGGTCCAATAGGTTTTTCAAGATTTCATGGTTCCATTGGTGGGTCCAACAGGATTTACAAATTCCGATGGTTTCATTTAGATGATGGAGTCAATAATCGATATTTTAACAGGTCCATATCCGGTCTCGTGGTTCCATTGTCAAAACTTACAACTTTTACTTAAAAGGTGTCAAAATTAAACTTATATTGACTTGACTGCCTCCGTGGCGCAGCGGTAGTGTGACTGTTACGCAGGATGTCTCTGGTTCGATTCCCGGGTCGGGAAAAGTGTTATTGGGTTTTTCTGTAAGGAAATTCTCAGTAGCAGCACGGAGACTGGAAATGTGCCCGGTTCACGGCAAAAGGCTCACCTAATTTTTATTACGTGGGACTTAAACATAGCTGGCGAAACGTGGGTGTATTATACACCTCTGCCTACCCCTTCGGGGAAAACAGGCTTGGCGCTATGTTATGTTATGTTAAACTTATATTCTAAACGGGCAGTATGGAGAAACAAATGGAAAAAATTGAAAATTGCAAAAAGAAATTAGTAATTAAGTATTAAAATGCATATAAAAATGAATGTTTATCGCACTTGCTCTAAGAAATGTCCAACTGTTATTTGTTTGTGGACCAATTTCATCTGAGCATTTAAAATAAATGCATCCCTGTCTTTTTGTAGAATGCTCCTGTTACTTTGCGCATGGTCACTTGTAGCATTACTAATTTTCATTTTATTAATAGGCACATCCTTTTCTAGAACTGAAAGCAACTTAGCGATCGTGACATAATTTTTATTTATCCTAATAGCTCCACCTATTTCAAACAATGGAGACATGAGTACCGTCAAAATCCTGTTGGACCCACATGGAGACATGAGTACCATCAAAATCCTGTTGGACCCACTCACCCTAAGTAGTGGAGACAAACAGATTCGAAAATCCTGTTGGACCCATCAATGGAACTTTTCAATGGAACCAACAGACTAGAATCAACGAAAGTAACGTACTTTTCTTCTATAATTTTGTTATTTAATAAGAAAATAGTCTAAAATACTGCTAATTTTGAAATTTAAATGGAGCTATGATTGATATTATTTATTTTTACCGTATTACTAGCACAAACTCATTGTTTAATAAGAAATAAGTAAATGAAAATATTATTTATATACCCGTTTTATGATGTGAATCCCACATTTTTTTTTTCTTTCTCTTTAAACCATGTTGAAGTATATAATAATGGGTATACAACAAAATTTCTACAAATGGTACTTTTTAGTAGGTATATTGCAGACGGAATAAATTACTGGTATTATATTCAAAAGCGGGGATAGAATTTAAAATTAATTTTGTTGCTATAAGGTTATGCTTACTATACTAGTTGAAATTAAATAATTAAAATTCATTCTCCTTTTCTCCATATCTTGGTAAAATAATATTAGTTGGTTGATTGTCAATTTATTTTTTATTTTGTTTGGTGTTATGGTTACGTCAAGTGTAAAAAATTGTAATTCAGACCAAAACTGTGATTTATATTATCTGGCGATTAAATAGAGTGGCCTGAGTCTTTCGCTAGTTTGACTTTGTAATTTTTAACGTTCACAAGTGTTAATTCAATAAACCGAATAAATATAAATATGAATAAATATCTTGGACTTGGATGGATACTAAGCTTTATATTTAAAAGTTTCAGGTTACGCTATAATGTATAAGGCCCGAGGTAAAGGGTCCAATGAATGGAAGGTCCGAGGTGAAGGGACCAGTGGAATGAATGCCCGAGGTAAAGGGTCCACTATTATTGGCGTCCGAGGTAAGGGCGCCGATGTGAACCAAACCCGAGGTATAGGGTCGGTTACCAATAGAACCCGAGGTAAAGGGTCGGTTACCATCAGAACCCGAGGTAAAGGGTTGGTTATTATCAGAACCCGAGGTAAAGGGTCAGTTACTATTAAAACCTGAGGTAAAGGGTACACTAATAGTGTGATCAGTCGAGGGGGAGGACTGGCACACACCTTGGAAGGTGGACTCGAGGTACTGAGTCAGGATCTGGATGGTTCAGATTGAAATAGAAGTCTGTACCATGCTAGGGAAGGCGTAATTACGCTGCTTCAGATTAAGAAAAAAGTATTATAATTGGCAAAAGTCGATCAATGTCACGTGGTCCGAAAACGACACCATCAAGAAACAAGTATCAATGCTCTACATCATCGGAATCTTGTGATAAACCATCATTACCTTAAAGAATAAGTACACGGAAGGAAGCATCAAGTGATAGGTTTCTGATTGATACATTTCTTAATATTTTAGAAAAGGTTAAAAGCTCGGATAAACCTAAAATGACATTTAATACAAATGTGATACCGAAGTTTGACCCTCTATCCAAAGACCAAACAATGTTGACATTGTTGACTAAAGTTGAAGAATACGCCGAGATTTAAGGATGGGAGGAAAAGGAGATTATCCATTACTTTTTGCCCAAATTAACTGGTGTAGCTAAGACGTGGTATCAGGGTCTGACTTCGATACTACAAACATAGACAGAATAGAACAGAAAACTTATAGAATCATTTCCGTTTAGAGGATTATGCCAAGCTTTTAACCGAGATGTATGTTATGTTATGTCCAAATACGGGGGTCATTGGAGCATTACTATTACACAAAAATTAATTTATTAAATAGTTGTAACATATTTGGTAGAAAAGCAGTAGATTGTCTTTTATATAGTATAGAGGATCGCGATGTGAAGGTTGGTGCTCTGGCAGCTCAATTTAACGAACCAGAACAGGTACTTAATTATTTTAGGACTATTAAAATTGGTCAGACCACGGAGAACTATGATTCGATGTGGAGAATATATTACCGACGTTCTAGGAGCAACCCCAGTCAGTCAGGTCTATCAAATCAAGGTAAGAGTAGCTTTAATCTATACATATAACAAAATTGAAGTTTCTGTTTGTAATATTGAAATAACCGTTTTTTTTACTACATGTACCTATATGAATATATATACAGTACATACACCAAAATATTTTTTGGTATTTATGTGAATGGTACTTTGCGAGGTCCCGTAGGTAAAGAGTACTATTTATTTCCTGGCCAGTATAAGATCCTATCACCAGTTTCTGTCTATTTTAAAAACGGGACTGTTTTAATAAGAACCGACGAAAGAAACTCAACGCAGTCAGGCAAAATTTTGAATTCATTTAGTGTGACATATGATGATGCTGAGATGGAAAAGTCAGTTAATTGTAGTCCCAGTTTGAATGAACACCAGCGTCAATGTTTACAAAGTTTGCTTGCACAGTATAATAGCTGTTTTTTTTAAAGGGTTATTTGACTTAGGATATACACAAATCACTGAAATGAGAATTGAAATTACCGGCGCATACCCAGTAGTATATCGGCAATACCGCATGTTGTATGCCGAGAGATGACAGGTTAGGAACATGACCCAAGAAATACAATTGTTATGGTTCAGAAAAAAACAAGGATGCTAGCAGTTGTAGCCTGACTGAATCGTCTTCGTGTTTATTTGGTAGGTATACCATTTAAAACCTTGAAAGATTACTACGCACTAAGGTCCACATTAGTAAAAAGAGATAGTATCCCTCGGATTGCACGCTGGTGGGTGGTTTAACTTCAAGAATTTGACTGTGCTATTGAGTATCGCCCCGGAGCTCGAATGGCGTACGCAGATGTACTTAGCAGGAACGCCGTGGACGACTCGGTTAGTAAGTTACATATTTTAGATGTCTTATCAATACAGCAAATAGTTTAAGACTGGATATCTACGGTTCAATCTGCCGATGAAGAAGTCAAGAAAATCAAAAGTATTTTAATAGATTCCTCCGTGGAGGAGACTTTTGAGGTACGTAAAAATTATAAAATAAAGAAAAATAGTGTTTACCGTAGCATAAATAATAATTAAAAAAGGTTCGTTCCACGAACTGTACGTTGGAAAATCCTGAAGATGAACCACAATGACATCGGTCATTGTAGATTTGAGAAAACACTACAGCGTATTAATGAAGATGTGCCGACTTGTAAAAAAATATGTCTCATCCTGTCTGGAATGCGCTCATCACATGGGTCCAGGTGGCAAACGAGAAGGTGAATTGCACCCTATTGAAAAAGTTAGTACGCCCTTTCATACCTTACATGCAGACCACCTGGGACCATTTACAAAAAGCAAGAAAGGTAATCGCTACTTATTAGTCATTGTTGATGGCTTCACAAAATACGTAAGTATCTATCCAGTAAGAAACACCAAATCTATTACTTCAGTAAAGATAATCAAACAGTATGTTAGTTTCTTTGGTGTTTCCACTCGTTTAATCATCGACAGAGGTACAATTTTTACTAGCAAAACATTCCACGATTTTGTCAAATCTTATGGTTTAAAGCATACTCAAAATTCCGTCGCAACACCAAGGGCAAACGGACAAGTAGAAAGATTTAACAGAACTATTTCAGATGCGTTATCTACTTCGAACCATGGTGATAATAACAAATCCTGGGATGATACAGATAGGCATTAATACCACAAAACATAAAACAACTTTGAAAAGCCTTTCAAAATTACTTTTCGGTTTTAATGTTACCAGTAGAACTGAAGGTAAGTTGCACGATATCTTTAATGAGACTTCATATAGAATTTTAGTCGAGGAACTAGAAGACGTAAGACAAAGTGCAGGCGAAAAAAATAAAAGAATAACATGTTAAGGACATTATTCTTTATAATCAACATAGAAAGGCTCCAACACAGGTAAGAAGGTGACTTAGTAAGCGTAGAGAGACAGGTCCCGCATGCCGTTAATTTCCAAAAACTTGCTGTCAATTATCAAGGTCCATATCTTAAAGTAGGTAGTAATGCTCCCCAATGACAGATTCCTTAACAGGGACACACCGATAACTTATTAGTAATGGTATTCCATGTGTACGTTTAATGTTTTAATTTTATATTTTTGTTTAGTTTTTTTTTATTAATTAATTATATTTCATTTTTATTTTATTATGTGTTTACTCCAATTATAATTTATAATTTATTTTAATTTATTTTTAGTGTGTTATAAATGTTACCTCCTAATGCATGTTGTGACACCTTAAAATGTTGTGCACTTAGTAACTATATAAGTGTTTTTAAATGTAAATTATGTCAAACAGTGTAACAACTTCACAACTACTGGTTGTCCAAAAAATAAATAAATAAATAAAATAAATAAATAAATAACTCGTAAGCGTGGTAAACAGTATGAAAGTATTGTTGCTATAGGTAAAATTAAACCTTGGATGAATTTTAACAGAGACTTATAGTCAGGTTCATCTAACAATGATAGTACAAACAAAAATGAGGAGGTATGCTCCTGGTTTAATATAGTCATTAGTATGTAGTAGTTATAATGTCATTTTTTTTGTAAGCCATATTTATATATATTGTCATATGTTATGATAAGTAGTTATGTAAATTCAACAACTAACTTTATTTTATTTTTTATTTTTGTTTTTGTAATAAGTTAAGAATGATGTAACAAAAAGCGAAGGGACTCGCTTCAAACAGGATGGCCGAACTGTTAGGATCTACTTACTTATTGCCTTGATTGTCATACATTTTAGAATATAAACAATACTTACCTTTATTTAAGAAACGTACTGTATCTAATTATAATTACCAAAGTAGACGTTATAATTTATTTGTTAATTATGATCCATGAGGATATCATTGGGTTCGGTCGTCATGGCAACGTAATAACATAGAGGGAATTTCTAGAAAAATGCAGGGCAATGGATGTCTAACGATATTAATATTAATAAATGTAAAGTTTGAATAAAAACCAGTGTGAATTGAGTCGTTACAAGTTTTATTTCCACCTGACCTAAAAGTATTTACAAAAAAAAAACAGTATTTAAGTATGTATATCCGCATTCTAGAACCCATAACACAAGCATATAATATGCTTACTTTGGGTCTAGATGGCGTTGTGTGTAATTGTTGAAATATTATTAAAATATTATTATTAAAAGCCTTGTGTACGGGCGCTTCTAGTGTAGGTATATTTTATGTTTTATGATTTATCACATCAGATCACACCCTCTGATATTGAGTGAATTCAATAAAAAAACCGGGTTGTCATTTAATTTCATCCACATTTTTCTATTTTTATCATTGTATTATACCATTAATAACATCAACAAGAATATAATTCTAAACTTGACGCTGGCAGAAATAGCTGACACAATCGTCGGCTCTGTTGCCAAAAAAAAGGAGAAGAAGAAGAATAAAAAAACCTAGTGGTGCAGCATATAAAAGGCTGAGGATAAAGAAATAAACCAACAATAAATAAAAAAAAATAAAAAACAATGTTTTAGAAGCAATGCCTCTGCTACCGCACCTATTCAATGCGAAATTCTTATTTATTTTATTTTATTTATTAACTTTATACATACAATAAGTAATGGCGGACTTAATGCCTGAGGCATTCTCTGCCAGTCTACCATAGGGCGATGCAGAGATATTTCGAAGCAGGTGCACAAATAAATGAATTTAGAGTTGAGTAAAAAGTACACTATTTACATAATATATAAATATATACTACACGTAACTACATAATAATATATATACCTACATATATAAATATATACTTTAAATATATAATAATACACACATTAAATAAACATATTAATAAAATTAACCTACAAATATATAGAGGAGATGTGACAATACAACAGCTGTGACGAAACTGCCATTTTAGCAATGATATTCTATTTAACAGATATGTTATTAATTACCGCGTAATCGTGAAGACCCGAAAACGTCCTAATTGGGACGTATCACGGAGCAAATATAAAGAGGAGATGCCCTAACAACTGTCGTCCTAACACAAATAGTGTCTCCGTCGTGCGGGGTGCGGCCGTGGGTGCGGGGGGAGTGGAAACAGGGTGAAGCCACATAGTGGCCAGTAGCCAAAGCAAATCGATTTCTACATGGGCAGATGTTTTAAGAGTTTTGCTATATTTCGCTAGGTGTCGCCGATTTCATAACAGGGCCGGATTAGGGATATATTCTTTATACATTTTTAGGTTCCTTTAATAAAATTATATACAATTTTGATGGTACAAAATAAATGTTGCTTTGAAAAGTAGGTACATCATAATATTTAGGTAAATTTATTGAAAGATATAGGTCAATTTTTCAGATGTTGTGATGTCCTGCTTAGTAAACACGAGGTTGTAAGTCCGAAACCGCGCAAGTGCCAATGTGACTTTGCATTTTCTTATGTACTTTCTAAGTTTACCTTGGACATTACTGAGTAACAATGATGGAAAATATCGTGAGGAAATCTGGACCTACAAAAAAAACTGAAATTGTCAATCCATCTTGAGCAAGCATGGCGATCAAGTCTCATGCCTTCTCTGTATGAGAAGAGGCCTTTCTCTGTAGAGGGATAATAACGGGCTGGTATGATGAAATTTATCAAATCCGAGGCAGTTCGTGCAATTCCTAAATTTATTATCATCATTTCAGCCCTTAAACGGTCCACTGCTGAGTTAGGGCCTCCTTAAAGTACAACGGCAAGGGGATTGGCCTGATACACCACGCTGCTGGCCAGACGGGCTGGTGTAGGTCATAAGTAAAAAAGGAAAGAAAGAAAAACATAAATTTTATTGCCACAGCACAATACATATTCACGCAACACATATTTACAAACAGTTCACGTTTTTGCTCACGTGGATACAATAGATATACAAAATATAAAAGTCTTGATTAGCATAGCTTTCTATTGGTGAAAAAATTGTTGTAATTTCTTCTTTTAATTTTTTTCCTTTTGTGTATCATTAAACACCATAAACTCACCAAGAACATAGGATACTGGCGTTTTCGTTCGATCCTGCATAAAAATTGAAATAGCACATTATCAAAATAACATTAAAAAAGCCCATATTCTTATACACTTTACCTTAATTTTATAATAATTCAAAATATGACATAACCATTAACATTATAAATTTTCAGTTATTACAAACCCTAAGGTTTGTTGTCAAATTTGGGCACGCTCCTTCTTGTAGCTTTTGGTAACACTTTTTTGTGGTAATAAAATCGTTCGCAGCAAAATGCAACGAGCACATTTTAGTATATTTGGTCGGAGACCAATCTTTTTATTTAATGCGTCAATCCATTTTTTTTTTTAATTTTCTTTCGACGGGAATCTGTAAAATTATACACATAATAAAATACCTTTATTAAAAAAAATACACTACCTTGATTATATGTACCTATCTATGTACTCATAAATGTGAGTTTGAGTTCACATTACAGTCTCACAGTTCTCATTACGTCAAAATAATAATATAGCGCAAAAAATACTGAGTGCGTCTCTGGAAAGCCTCTAGCGGCATATGGAAAAATTACTTGTTTTGCCACTTGCCGCTAGAAGCGAGGTAATCACCGAACATTCTAGACTAAATATGTCAAAAATTTAAATTAAATATTACTTACGAGTGGAAAGATATCTTATTTTCATTTGATTTTGATTTGCTGGAGGAACTTTTGCACGATACAACACAGCACTTCATATTTACTTGGTTTGGAGACCGATAATATATTTTTAAGTCTCATGTGACGAAGCTGTTACTCGCCTGACGACAAGAGTTGTACTGACGAAAGCGACACCTGGCCGTCAGTAGTTCAACTACGATATGACGTCAGTACCCTACATTTGGAGACTAAGCTACATTGATTACAACATCTCCTCTTTATATTTGCTCCGTGGGACGTATTGTCTTTAGTCTGCGTCATGCTGTGTCGACTTAGTAGTACTTCAGTTCGTGACAGGGGTTAAAGTATGGAAAGTGGTGCCATCTAGTATTTATATTGTCACAACAAAATCGAGAGGTTGCAACCTTAAAAAAAAAATTTTTTTTAATTATTTTCGATAACGCAGAACATTAATTTTATTTCAAAATTAAAGCACAAATGTAATAAATAAATTATTAAATATATAAAAAACTATTTTAATACATTAATAATCGTTTAATTTCTCATTCGAATGAAAATTTTATTATAACTAATAACAGCGCGTTTGCGCTTACCACCCTGAGAAAACATGTCGGCTCGTCTCTGATGCGCGTGCACATAGTTTTTTCGCCCATATTCTAAGTGATTATATTCCTTAAAATATTACTGAGTGTGTGAAAGTTATTTCCCTAGTATCGTCGAGTTGACTACCGTTCGCGGATCCTCCGTTCTAGTGTGAAAACTTCGCATTTTCAGATTTGTGGCTTGTGAAAAGTTGAGATAGGACTCGTTAAAGTTAGAAAGTGTGCAAAAACAATGTCTTTTCTAGCTTGTTGTGTACCGGGCTGCTCTACCAGATTTCCAGATGGTAAATATAAATAATTATTTCATTTTAGTTCATGGTTTTCATAGTTGACTTGTCCTAAAATATTCTGTCTAATTTATTAGTAATGCACCTCAATTCATTCAATACATTTCAAATAATTTTCTTAGACTGCCTACTCACTAAAACTTAAGCTAAAGTTGTTAGTTTTTGGATGTTTTGGTCATCTGTGGGTGGTCAGTTATCATGCCCATTAGGGCATGATAACTTACAGAACCTGTAAGTTTATTTGACATGATAATATGTACTCATTACTTACTCACATACATAATTAATTTTGTTCACATATATATTATATGAATTATAATGTCAATATCGAAATCAAGTGCCAAATTAAATAAATAATTTCAATCTATCAGAACTGAAATTATTGATCTGGATGAATGTTCTAACAGCCATGTAATAGTTTCCCTTAACATGGTCAGCGCCAGTGTATACTTAAGTATACACCAAGGGGTGAGTTGTCACAGGCCGGTGTATACTTGAGTATACACAGTACTATGCCAATTTCGCGGGCCAGTGTGTAGCTCAGAATACACCGTTCCACACATTTTAGATGACTGACACGAGTAGAATCCAAATTTGCAATAAAAAAATATATGAAAATCCACACATTTTTACAGAAGTGGCTTTGGCGCTGACCGTGTTAACATAATCATTGTTGAACAGTTAAAATTGGCTCCCCTTAGGTCCGTTTACTAAGGAAAATGAAAAAATTTCAGGTCCTCCATTACATCGCTTCCCAAATCCAGAGAAAGATCCTGAACGTTTCCGTTCATGGGTCATGAACATAGGCGGTGACATTGTTGGATTGGATGAAAATTTTGTATGGAAGAATAGGAGAGTGTGCCATAAACATTTTCCTGAAAATTGGCATTACACCAAAAATCGATTATGTCCAATAGCTATTCCCATGTTGCATCTTACAGGTGAGTAAAACATTTTTTTTATATATTTGTATTTAAGTGACTTAAATCACTGGTCTGATGATAATAACCTTACATGCTTATAACACCTGCAGAAAAAAATTGTATTTCAAAGCTTTAGGGTCACTTCGCTGCACCTAAACACACTACTGCTTAATGGCAAAAGATCTGTCATATTAATGTTTTCTATGTACAATTTCTGTCACTTAAAAAACGGACTCAGTTTAATGTCATCTTCATCCAGCTTACATATATATAATATGTATAAACTGGTTGAAGGATGCTGACCTATATTATAGGTAATCTTCACATTGTCATTTAAAAATAGCAGCATTTGCTTTAGCATGCCGTTTGTTATAACTTCCCAGAATATGATTTCAGTTTTCATCAAAATCAGGCTTATAATTTCGGATTTAGCCGGATGGTAAAATTTTAAAGTGTGTGTGGATACGCATTGCTTGAAAATTCACCATGTGTAACCCATTCACTATGAATTTAAAATCATTCTAATATTGGTTTTAGGAGCTGCAACCATGGCTACTATACAAGATATCATGTCTGTTGATCAGCCATCTACCTCTATGCAGCACCAGGTTCCAATGCCTATAAGTGATGTGGGCCCTCAAACACAATCTATGCAGACTCAAACTGTGCAGAAAAGTATGTATAATATTCTAGACATGTAAAGTTTTAGATAAAAATTAATTTAGATTTTTTTATTCTTATTTCAAAGTTTATTAAGATTGTAAATAATTTATTTAAATAAGTTAATCACGCATAATAGTTACATATTATGAGTGATTAACTAAATTTAAAACTAAATCTTTCAGAAATGAAGATGACAAAGGCAGAACTGCAGATGAAGAAAACTGTTGCAACATTAAGAAAAAAAATTCATGCAAATGATAAATTAAGAAAGAAATATGTGGAGAGATTAATGTTGGCAAAAAAAGCCTCCGTGGATGTATTGACGAAAAAGTTATCTAAGCCAGCCAAGACTTTTGTGAAAATGCAAATCTCACAGGCTGGGAAATGTAAAAGAGGGAGAAGATTTACTCTTCGTCAAAAAATTTTAGCGCTGTCACTTTATAAGAGTAGCCCAAAGGCTTACAGAGTGCTCAGCGAAATCTGCATTTTACCAAAACGCAGTACTCTCCAATGCCTCTTGAAAAAAGTTTTTATTAAACCGGGCATTAACAAATTTATGTTTGAAAATTTAAAGAAAAGAGTGGATAAAATGCCCCAGTCACATAAGTTTTGCTCACTGGTGTTCGACGAAATGGCTATTGCAGCACATCTGGAGCTAACAGGTGATAAAATAGTTGGCTTTGTGGATGATGGGGAATATAGAAAACCTGAGCTAGCTGACCATGTGCTTGTATTTATGGTGAGGGGTGTAGTAAAAAAATATAAACAGGCAGTCCAGTATACCTTCTGTGCTGGAAGTACCACAACAACCAATTTAAAAAAAATGATTGTAGAAGTAATAAAAAATCTGCAAGACTGTGGACTGAAGGTGGTTGCGACAGTTTGCGATCAAGGTGCAACAAATATGGCTGCAATGAATTCTTTGCTCAACGAGACAAGAGCCAACTATTTAAGAAATGTAGAAGAATATACTGGAGGCTTCTTCACAATCGGGGGCCAAAAAATTTTTGCACTGTATGACCCCCCTCACCTTATGAAAGGTATTCGCAACAATATGCTTTCAAAAGACTTGGCATATGTCATGAAAAATAAGAAATGTGTAGCCAAATGGAAACATATAATAAAGCTACATGAAAAAAGCCCAGGGTATGGAGGAGTGCGACTAGTTCCCAAATTAACTCAACACCATGTGCTGCCACACCTAATACCCAAGATGAGGGTAAAACACTGCACACAAGTCTTCAGCAGCACTGTTGCTACAGCCCTTGGTTTTGTGGCAGGTGAGTTATTAACTATACATATTTACTACACAAAACAAAGTCCAAGACACCACATAGTTTATTATGTCGTTTTTGTTTGTCTGTGGTGTTTACTTAATTTAATTATTTAAATGATGACTTTTCACTTTCAGATGCTGGCATGCTACCAACAGAGGCAAAGGAAACTGCTGACATACTTTTATTTTTTTGATCGCCTCTTCGATTCCGTGAATGGCAGCTTTAGCAGACAGAGGGGCGGGAAGATTTATAGGGCAGCCGTAACTCCGACATCACCTCACCACAAATTATGGCGGGAAAGCATACCTGTACTCAAAACAATGTCGTATGTGGACAAAAATGGTAAAGCATCTGTGGTGCCAACAATCGCCAGCTGGATTAAAACTATAGAGGGGTTTAAAATGTTGTGTGCACATATGTACAAATTAAGGGAAAATTCTTTATTACTGAGGCATTTCAACCAGGACCCCCTTGAAAATTTATTTGGAGCTATACGTGCTCATGGGCACAGTAATATAATGCCAACTGCTGCAGGCTTCCAAGCCGCATACAAAACTCTTCTTATCAATAATTTTACCTCAGCACATTCGGTTGGGGCGAACTGTGAAAAAGATAAAAACACCTGTCTGCAGAACCTTCAGTACTTTTTCCAAATTGAAGGTCCTGCAGAACAATCTCAAAATCAAACAATAACGATTGAAGAAGAGCATCTCAACATTACAATTGATGTAGATCTTTTGTTGAGAAGCAGTTCGCCCAAACATATAGAAAAGTGTGCGGCTGTAGGATACTGCAGTGGTTGGCTAGTAAGAAACGCAAAAAAATATATATATAAGAACTGTGTCACATGTAATAGCCAGCTGGAGAGTAAAAAAAAGGAAAGTTTCCACCACTACATAAAGATATCAGAATACGACGGTAAAAATTGGCTATGTTATCCAAGTAAAAATGCTTTCGACATTTTTGTCCATATGGAAGTAATTGTTATGGAAGTAATGAAAACGATGAGCCACAAAGAACATATTATAGCATACGTCAAACTGATTGTATCAGTTGTGGTTAATTTCGGGTTCTTAACATGCAATGAACACAGAAGTAAACTAATAGATTACCTTATAAAAAAAATTATTGATTTTTGTATGAAAAATTGGTGCAAGGAGGTGAACCGAATATTATCTGGAAAAGCCACCAACTGTGATGAAACCGATCCCATAAAAACAGCTGCACAAAATCATCATAATAAACATAAATTAAAAAAAAGGCAAAGATTAACAGGTGTGCAGCTTACAGTTTAAGGTTTTTCCAGATAGTACCTATCAAAGTGAAAAATCCAATCAAAATTAGTTTCTATTCACCCCTGTATTTATATTCATCCCATTTTACCTGTTAATAAAATGTCTGAAAGTATAGATTCACTGTAGGTATTTGGAACAACGAATATCTAAAAGCAACACAACTTTTTCCTAGATGTTCTTTGTTCCGAAATAAATAGGTAAAGTAATCAATAATTATAAGTAATTATCAGTTTACTTCTGGCGGAGTCATTGTATTGGATGCCCTGGATAAAACTCACTGATTACACTTCAATAGTATATTGAAGTGTAATCAGTGAGTTATTTCTGTTAATGTACAAAATAGTGTTTGATTTAAAGATCAATGAATAAATTAATTACCAAAAAACTCTCTTTTACTTATTGCTCAAAACCCATTCTTTGTTTTCCTACGCTGTATAAATAATCGTAATAATGTTATTAATGTGTATTGTCGAAATAAAAACGCTAAATTGAAGTTCACGACTATTCAATTTAGCGGATTTTTTTGACAATAAACATTAATTTCAACAATTCAAGTTCGAAAATACAAAATTATATAGACAGCTGCAAACACACATACACACAGCCACACACACACCTGCACATAATACGCCTGTCAGTGAGAGTTTAGTTCGATTAACAGCTACCAGGGCGGCGCTGCTGCCGCGTGATTTAACCTAAAACGTGAAGTTAGCACTCTATCTCATAATATATATACTGTACTCTTTGGTCTGCGTTACGCACAGCAACGAGTAGGTACACTATTGATGCAATTTTCAAATTTAAAAATGCCATCTTGTGTGTTCCGTAAGTGCACCAATTATGATACAAAATTAAATAGAACACAAGGAATCTCATACCATATGTAAGTACGCAATACTCTTTGATTTAATAACATATTTCAATTATTTTTCTAATAATTCGAATATTTGGAGGTTAGAAAAAAGAAAGAAATGGAAAATACATTTTTGTGGTGCGTGTGACAAGGACGCGTACATCCCGGACATAGAATAAAAATACAGATGCGAAAATCGTAGGCAGAAAAGTCATCGTTCTTCGCAGTTCGGTTTTCCTTTTTTCTAACCTTGTATTGTTTCATAATTTTGTTTTATGTAAAAATGCATATACTTAATTAGAAATAAATAAGTGTGTGTAAAAAATTTGAATATTACCAGATTATCAAAAATCATAAAATAAAGCTATTTCTAGTTTAACCCAACTACAATAAAGCCCAAAAGGAGGGTTATGTGTTTTTTATCGTATTTTAAAATTTGGGTTACAGAATGTAACCCATATTAGGTTCGCTATTTTAGAGTTAAATAATGTTAATTATATAACGGGTGGCGCAAAAGTAAAGACCCTATTTGGTTCAGCTATAACATTTTTTCTAAATTAGAAAACTAGATTTAGATTTTTTTAAATGTATATTTGTGCCATTAAATTTCGTACCATTAGGATTTAAAGATGATGTCTTTTAAATGGTGACCTCCAGAGTTGATACACATTTGAGCCCTATTTATGACATTTTGCATAACTTGCCGTAACACTTCCTGCGATATGTTCGTTATTTCTTGACGAATGTTTTCTTTTAGAGCTGCGAGAGTCTGTGGCTTGTTCACATACACCCGAGATTTCAAAAAACCCCAAAGAAAGAAGTCTGGACTGGTCAGATCGGGTGATCTTGCAGGCCAAGGCAAATCGCCAAAACGAGAGATAACTCGGCCTGGAAAAGCGTCCCTCACTAAGTCCATAGTGTCGCGCGCTGTGTGTGCCGTAGCGCCGTCTTGTTGAAACCAGATGTGCTCCAGCCCCAATTCGTCCAAACTGGGTATCAAAAACTCACGTAACATGGTTCTGTAGCGTTCTCCAGTGACAGTAATCGCATTGCCTCCAGCGTCTTCGAAAAAATAGGGTCCGATCACTCTGTCAACACAGATGCCACACCATACAGTAACTTTTAGTGGGTGTAGAGGTGTTTCTTGAACAATGCGCGGATTATCAGTGCCCCAGAACCGAGTATTCTGCTTATTGACATGCCCTGAGAGATGGAAATGGAAACGCAGGAAGTGTTACGGCAAGTTATGCAAAATGTCATAAATAGGGCTCAAATGTGTATCAACTCTGGAGGTCACCATTTAAAAGACATCATCTTTAAATCCTAATGGTACGAAATTTAATGGCACAAATATACATTTAAAAAAATCTAAATCTAGTTTTCTAATTTAGAAAAAATGTTATAGCTGAACCAAATAGGGTCTTTACTTTTGCGCCACCCGTTATAATTGCATTGTCAACAGACCATAAGATGTGTAAAAAGTTTCAGTTCAATCGGCCGAAAATTGAGTTGCATGATTCCACCCGTTATAAATATAGTTACGTACAAAAAAGCTTGTAATTATGTCTATCGCAGTTTTTATTAAAAATGTTTTAATTTTTCTGTAAATAAATATTTATTTTCTTTCACATGTTTTATTTTTCTACCTTTAGTAGTTGTTATAGGTAGAAACTGCGGTACAAATTTTGTACCTTCTCTCGCGTTATATTTGTTAGTTTATGATACAGCATGCGGTGATTGGTAACTAGAGTAATGTTTGTTCAAATTCATACGCAATTGACAACACTAGCTGTCACTTTTTTTCGTATTTGTTTTCTCAAGTCATCCTTTTCTATCATTTTGACATGTAGTGAAATGTGAAATGAATGAAAAAGGTCTATGTGTGCAACGGGTACTGTGCGGAACACTTTTTTCTGTTGTTTTGTGAGTGTATAACATATCTGTTAAATAGAATATCATTGCATTTTAGTTGCTCAGAAGCAAGTTCCGAACTTTTATTTTAAATGCATGACGGTTTGTGGACGTCCTGATTTCCAGAGGGAGGGCGTTCCAAAAAAGAATGGATTAAATAGGGAAAGAGGAGTGAATAAAGTTAGACGTGTATGAAGGACATAAAAGGAGGAGATTATTGGCAGAACGAAGGTTTCGTTCATGAACAGAGTTAAGATAAGAAAGTAAGGCGTTAAATAGAGAGGAGTCTTACTACATCTAAAAAAGAATATTGTCGGCCGGAGTCGTAAGATATTAGTAATAGTCATGACATGAGGTAGGTTTATGATAGTAAAGTCTTGCGCTTTAATAAGAAACTGGTTAGGCACTACTTAAGTATCTATAACAATTTCATTATTAGATACCTAATTGAAATATGAAACCGTAAGTTCGCTTTATAACTTTTTACATATAATGTACAATTTTTTTCCATAACATTGTCATAATAATGTTGTCATACAATATATTTTATTTAGTTCGTTAATTTCAGGAATTGGAGCAAGAACTTGTTAAAGTCATAATATATTATTGAGAGCTATAATAGGCCGTACCTATAATATGCGTTTAGTGATATGACAAATTATTTTAATAAGCTTACTGAGCGCAGTAAATAGGTATAGATACGTAGCCAGTTAAAGCAGTTTAAGCCTAATTTTAAAATACCTACAGAATTTAATTGCAATGTTTAGAATTTTATTCGTGGTTTGTCGAGAGATCACGGCCGCGACTTTGACACTTGAGCAAATATTGACATTCTGGGCTAGAAGTTTTATTTTAGTCCAGTATCTATATGTACCACTAATTTGTTTATCTACTGTAAGCAATGAGGTAGTTAACCCACCAAGCTACGATAGCGTCTTCTCTCCTAGGCTCCTAAGCTTGCAGCCAAGTCTCCTAGATGGGGTTAGTGAAAATTTTAGATCACGTTATAGGTTTAATAGGTACCTTAGTATGGACTACAAATTTCAAAAATAGCAGCAAAATTTCATCTCCAAGAAGAATTTTTAAAAATATGCTGATTTCCGTGTTCGCTTTGAACATTAATGCCTCGTAAAATGTTTTAATTGATCCAATTTCGCATTTCCAGAGGTGGATTTGCTAAAAATTATCTAATGATAATTTTAAAGTATTTACTTAACGACTAGTAGGTACGTAATACAAGTTTTAACTAAATTTTATCTAAGTGCAAAAAAAAAAGCGCTATACAATCGTTATAACCTTTTATCACATCCTAAGGATTGAATTTAAAAAAAATCCCTTGAACGGTTACGCTATAAAACTAAACTATGTTTTAAATTTCAGCTTTCTGGACTTCTGAGGACTCCACACTTTCTGTTATTTTTTGACGCTACACTCTTCCAACATACTTTTAAACGCTCGAAGCGCCCTGAAGCTACTACAAGAGCACAGTCTTATTATTACTAACAGTCAGCCGAGTCATGTACTTGCGCGGGGCAACGATGAGGGGATGCGGGGAAGTGAGCGGCAGGGTCGACGAGCGCAATTTCACTTCGTTTGCGCTCTCTAATGTAAAGGGATATCAGTGTAACGAGTTTAATAAAAATACGCTTTCAACTACTTCGATGAATCGAATTTAATTACTTACATTTGCGCGGACAAGTGTGTAAATCTAGTCGTGATACGTTTGGCGGGTGCCTCCAGCTGATTGTGTGTGTGTGTGTGTGCGTGTGTGCGTGTGTGCGTGTGTGCGTGTGTGAGTGTGTGCGTATGTGCGTGTGTGCGTGTGTGCGTGTGTGAGTGTGTGTGTGTGTATGTGTGTTTTTTCATTCATAATTTTTAAATATTACGTACTTATATGACTACATATATATTCCTTCGTTATTTCAAATTAAAACTTATGTAACATTAGCAGCGCTCCACGGCTTCGCCCGCGCGTATAATATGTTTTGTTGTATCTCTCGGGAACCAGGCCGATTTTCGGGAAAAAAGGAACCAATTTACATTAATTACGGTTCAGCCGTGTAGGCGCTGAGTGGTAACAAACACACACACACACACATACACAAACTTTCGCATTTATAATATTAATAGGATATTTATGTAGTTTTTGTTGTAACAACCCTGACCCTCGACTGAGTTTCTGTGCGTAGGTATACGCAATGGCGGCATGCAATAATCAACAAAGGAGTTGGACTATTGGTAGGTGCTTACTAATACCACAGTCTTATTATTACCACAGAGTAGCCGTACAGAGGCAAAGCTTCCTAAGAAAGTGCAAAATTGTTACCTATTCTGGTAGGGTTGTCACAATAGGTTAAGAGAAACAAAACATTTGTTAAATAGTTTATATATGGAGTTATTCCGGTCCGATCCCCCAGATCTCATCCCCTTAGGGTTATAATTATTCTTTAATTCCGTTCAGATTCTCTGCAAATTTAGTAATACCGGCCTGATCCCCTCACAGTTTTTGATAGGTAAGTACATTCAAGAGAACAGCAGTTTATGTAACAATGAATTAAAAACATAAAAATAATAAACACATTTGTATAGTCTCTGCTTACCCCATTAATGGAAGGCAGAATAATTAATAAATATTAAATTTGACTTAAGATTCGTGTTTGGTCATCGCTGGGATAGGTACCCAGATGTCGATTTTGAAAGAAATATGTACAAAACAGCAATATTTTGCGCAAATGTCTGTTCGCGCAAATATCCACTCGCGCAAAAGTCTTTCGCGCAAATGACGATTCGCACCAGTGCCTTTCGCGCAGATGTCTATTCGCGCAAGTGGTTTCGCGCAAGTGTCTTGATACCTTGTAGTGTTAGTACGGTATTTATACTTCTTATGTAAATAATATATGTAACGAACGCTATGGCTCGCATGGCTTTTTATAAAGATGTTTTTGGATGTTGGATGTGACAGTAAAAGTTGATGTACTAGATGTATAATAGGATACTGTTACTACTTAACTGTAAAAGCACTTTATCAAAATTCACACTTAAAAATTAATTGTGTGTTACTCAGAAATGGCAAAATCGATTTTTTTAAAGTTTCTGCATCGATTCTACATGTATATTCGCATAAGAATTCACTATATAGTAAAATTAATGTGTAGTCATAGAACGACACAGTCTACCATTTGTATTTGTTGTGTAGATACTATTAAGGCTGAACACTGTCTCTCAAGATACAGGTTACCCTAGTTTGAGAGGCAGGGTTAAATTTATTGTACAGTTTTTGAATCATACAACAATATAAAATTGTAAAACTTAGGTTATATTCACATCAGTACTTACTTTTTTTTTCTGAAAAATAAATTATTATTATTATTATTATTAAATTTAACAACAGAACTCTAAAAACATCTAAAAATAAAATAAGTAGAAAATATTTATTGGTTACGCATTTATAATTTTGTATATTACGTATATGAGTATAATTTTGTATATTACGTATATGAGTATATACCTTCGTTATTTCTAATTAAAAGTAATGTAAAATATTTAAGTCGTTTTTGTTGTGACAACCCTGACCCTTTACTGAGTTTTTGTGTGTAGGTATACGCATTGGCGGCATGTAATCAACAACAAAGGCACACAAAGGAGTCGGACTACTGGTAGGTGCATTATAATACTGTGCTAATACTGTGACAAGAGCATGCACGCAAGTACTCCAGTCGCCGCTGGTTTGCGCCCAGCCAGAATTCATTACTCCAAATTGTTCTTTTTCTTTTAAATTTTTCTTCTTCTTCTTCTTCACCTGCAAGCGCAGCAATAATAATCATGTCCCAGTGCACATCCATTATGAACGAGAGCGAGTTGTCTGTACAAAGGAACGATCAGCACTAAATGTAGTAGCTTGGAGTAGCTGCGCGTCTCTCCGCGCGAAGGCTCTCAAGGGCTCGAGGCGCCTAAAACCGCTTGCACGGAAATGCGCTCCGGCACCGCGCTGCCAGCATTGCGCTGGGTCTAAAGCTGCGTGTTTACGTAAGTAACACGATCCACTGACGCAGTCTCGGCCACAGTATTGCGAAAATGAGTTCCATGCGCAATTCTGCTACCGTGTTTTGCTCATCCGCGGGACTTGCCTTAAGAAACACGATGTCCTTCAAAAGGCTGATAACGTCGACGTGATCGAAGGCGACGGTAGGTAACTTATTCAAGCCCTTCGCCACAAACATCGGCACGTCATCTGCATCGGTTTCCTTCAGCAGAGTGAGCATCTTCTACAAGGTTTTTTTTGCCCATCCCGCCTGTGAGAAACCATCTTGAGTAATAGCTTCGCAGCAGTTATGTCTATTTCGCTGAGCGATCTCGTGGCGCAGATCTAAACAGCGGACTCTATTCACAATACGTCACACGTCCGCTTTAGAGCGCGGCGCGAACGCTAGTTGTTGATGTGAAAGGTCAAATCGTCTCACATTTGTAATACACAAATGAAAGTTACAAATCATATTTATACATTATTACTGTACGTGCATAATACTGGTATTGTGATTTGTGTCTAAATAAAAAATAAATGTAGCACATCTTCAAAATTTTTTATTACCTAAGTAATTAAGTATTTCATCTATTAGCCTAAACTATCTGCCTTCTTATGTGTTGTTCCCTCAAAAGTATTACAAGTCTAATTACTTGTAGTAGTTATCCTCAAAAGTAAGTCAGTTTGATGAATGTGATGGTTAAAGGGTATTCGCATACAGGGTTTGGATCTAGCTATTCACCATTAGATAGGCCGGGCTATAGGTATAGATACCATCTACTTGTTTACCACATAAATTGTATAAAAAAACATACATTGTAGGTAACTGTATCTGTAAATTTCCGCTTTTTGACGATCACACATGTTACGTAGACATAATTATTTAATTCATATTTCATCACTGTTTTCGATTTTAGACAATAAACAGCAATGAAGGAATAGGCAATTTGATATATAATATAATTATGTTATTTAGTTTTAGTTTATATAAAATATGTATTAGTTTATAATTTTTCTTATGTATGTATTGGCATGTTATGGGCCTTAGATGCCTGAAATAAATGATTTATTATTTATTATTATTATTATAAGGATTATTCTGTTTAGGCTTGCAAGCAGAGTCGTTGTCAAACGTTCCTGGCATTTATTTTGAGAACGAAATACTTCCTCAGTAAAGTATAGGTTATGTACGCTGTCACCGGCGAATTAAACGCATGTTCCCTTGGTAAACCTATATGAAAATGAATCACCTAATACGTAGGTACCAAACGTTAGATAAGTACTTACTTGTCTCTAAAATTTTTCTCTTTCATTTCGAAGGACAGAACCAGTAGTAGTAAGTATTCAATTAAGTATTTAAGAATTTACTAATAATAGTATCGTATCACTGAAGATCCGGAACACATTAGGTAAGTAAGTAAGTAAGTAAGTAGGTAGTATGTTAGTTGTATTTTTAGAGCATTGCCGCATAACTTCTTCCGTAAAGTAAATACCTACATTACCTACCTAAGTATCTACTTTAATGCAATGATAATGTTCGTTTCGGTAGCACTTTGAAATCATTAATATAACAAAATCAAACTGTGACCTTCGAATCAGTTTCAAACTAGCGTTTTATAGTTTGAACCCGCCCTTAAACAGGTACAATTATGT
This sequence comes from Parascotia fuliginaria, assembly GCA_963082885.1. NCBI lineage: Eukaryota > Metazoa > Arthropoda > Insecta > Lepidoptera > Erebidae > Parascotia > Parascotia fuliginaria. The sequence goes on along the minus strand of OY720170.1, from coordinate 19,074,342 downwards.
AGGTAGGTATAGATTGGAGGCGCTCATAGCTCGTTGCACTTACTGATCAGTAAACGATCAGCGGGTTAAATAGCTAAGAGTGCGGCTAGCCCATGGATGGGTGACCGCATATTGCAATTTGATCTGAGTGTCTTTGTGCTTCTTCGGAGGTAGGTATGTTAAAAGTCGGTTCCGGCTGTTACCATGTTGATAACAGTCGTTAGGTCAACTCGGATGGCTGTATAATAAATATGGGCAACCTAAACAAATCCTTACACTAGGTTGATCACTAACCACCCGATAAGAAGAAGGTATAGATTACTCGCATAAAGTGTCATTATAATTACACTACTTAATATAATATAATAATTTATGTACGTAAATTTTGGCACTAGACATTAGTACATTGAAGTTTTACTTTCATACACTCTAGTTCGTTCACACGTAATGCCGTATGTTGAGAACTATTGAGAACTCTGTAGGTAGAATGTTTTATGGAGTTGGTACCTAAATACATAATACATTATAGGTAGATATACGAATTGATATTAGCTAGGTAGGTACCTATATTTTCTAAGTCGACACGTTCTTATTTGATGCTAAAACCTACTAACGTGGCCTTGAAATCACGACTATACTTATCTAGTTATAGTTTAGCATATCGGAATGTTTAGACTTTTAAATGTTTTTAAGAACAAACACAAGGGCATTGGCTTTTTGTTATTCGACCAGGGTTTAAGACCCACGAAAGTTTCTTTACCAAATATATGTGTAGGTACGGATAATTCCTAACGTAGGAACAATTTAAAAATTAAGAAATCGTAGGCAATAAGTAGGGGATAGGACCGGAATAAATAATTTGCAGGGATAACATATCATTTAGTAACTTTGATAGGAATTATTCAAAACATAAAATTGTAATTAATATTGTGTTCAAAATACGTTTATTATAAATAAACAGATAAACGAAAATGATAGCATTATTTTGATTTCATTTTCAGCTTAACAAGTTACTTAGTTATTTCAGGAAAGTGTAATAAACAAGGTTTACTTACTTAGTTATTTCAGGTAAGTGTAATAAACATTTTAGTATTTAGATAATTAGGTACACGTTACATAAATAAAATAACGTTAAATAGAATATGAAAAAGAAACCTACGGCACCTAAGTACTTCTCTACAACGCAATTTCTACTAAGTAGGTAGGTAATAAACAAATTTTTGAGCTTTTCTTAGTAGCATATCGAAAAAAAGTAGAGCTAATCTGTGATAATTACTGATAATGATCAGTAATTATCACAGATTAGCTCTACTTTTTTATATTGATTTCGATGCCGACATCCTATAAATTTATAGATGAAAGTGATCTGAACTGGTTGGAAACGAAATTTATATATTTAACTCGAGATGAATATTTCAAGAACAAATAAATTGACAATGGTAACGTCAGTACCGTCTTTACCATAAGGGCACAAGAGGGACGTGCCCGAGGCCCCCAGGGGGGCCCCGAAGGAGCCACAATTTTTGTCACACATTATTCTTAAAACATTTTTGTCTGGCACATTACATTTTATTCACAAAAAAAGTCACAGATCTAAATCAAATAATCGAAATCATTCCTAAATTTAAATATCTACCTATTTTTTACGGGTAAAAAATGAAAGTGTAAAGATTTTCTCTTCCACCTTCTTCACGCACTTGTTTACACATTAATTTAGTCCACTCAGTGGATAATTTTACCTGGGAAGTTTTTGGGGTGTTTTGAAAATTGGAATGTATATAGATTTGGAAGTGCTCTTTCCGAATTTCTACTTTGCTACCATATCTTATCTCTGCCGCTTACGCCGTCATATTGGAAATATGGTGCCAGGAAGCAGTTTTTTTATAATATTTATTTTCAGACTCAAAGACGTATAGAAACATAGGAAAATGTGGTGTGGATCCTTGCCGTCAGATGTGGTTTAATCCTAATTAATTTTCTTTACTTTCAAAAGGGCCCAAATTATTAGGTGCCCAGGGCCCTCAGCATAGCTTAAGACGGTCTTGGGTAACGTATTAGCCGCTTCAAGAGTAAAGTTATTTAGGTGCTTTTTACTTGAACAGCAAATCTAGGACAGTTATTAAATTATCGATTCAATTTATCAGTTTAGCGATTCTACTTATTTATTATCTAATAAAATTCCGTTGATTCGTTCTCACCTATGACCCCATTGAAAGTGGTCAACGTCACATTGCGCATTTATTTAACACCTATCACGTCAGTACAATCATTATTCTCACATCTTTTTATTTAAAGATATATTATATTATACCCCTATTACGTAACGAGAATATGCTAAAATCTACACATTTTGTCCCATTTGCATTTAAATTATGTGACCTGTTTAAAATGTAAAAGTTCACAATGCTAAGCAGGAAACTAGAAAAGGTCAATAACGACCTGCTCATGTCTTATTATTCATAATTATGATATGCCCTGTAAGTATTAGCACTTTAGCATAGTTTCCTAAAATGTGTTTAGTACCCGAGGCACGATGTTCAGTAGCGACCTCACAGAAGGCTTTGGTTAATTACAGTGGTAACAATTTCAATTTCAATTCAATTTATTTCATAAATATAAATTACATTTTATTACAAATAAGTAGTTTCCCTTTGGTCCCAAACTAAGCTAGTGCTTGTATCTTGGGTACCATCGGGATTACAATTTTCAATATATATCTTACAGACTATCATACATACATTATAATATAAGTATACTACACACTATTTAAATAAAAGTTAATCAATAAATACCGTAACCTAAAATATATATTAAAAATAACTTAAATCTATGATGACACTTCTCGTTGTGCCTGTCGGTCGGTGTTAGTTCCGTTGTCTCGCAGCCTGCCCCGGAACCGCCGGAACACCACGCCCTTCGGCCAGAATTCTTCTTTGGTGAAGGTTTCAAGAGCCTTTGTCGGCACACGCGCTACGAACGACTTGAAGTTCACGCTGTGACGTGACTCCAAAGGCTCTACCCTCACGATGTAAGTGGCCTTGACCTTGATGTACTCCACGAGGTCCTGAGTCGTTGTGGAGTGATGCAGGCGCGAGACATACAGTAGCGTAGTGGGTACGGCAGGTTTCAACAGGAAGTTGGGCCCTGTGGGTGCTGTACCACACTTATTTCGGCAGGTTTGACTCCTACGTTTCTTTTGGACTTTCACAAATCCATCATCATCCGGAACACAGCTTCGAGTGGAGATGGGTGTGACGTCCTCTTCTTTATTGTTCCCCGTTTTGGCACCCTGATGTTGTACTGCGGCGAGTGGACTCACGGCGCGCGCATAGTCACGTCGAGAAGATGACGTAACGGTGACACGTGCAGCGAGCGCGGGCGCAGGCGCAGCGGGGACGGAGGAGCGCGCGGCAACGACGGGGCGCGCGGGGACAACGGGGTCACTGCGCGCAGTCGCGATGACGTGCGGCGACGTTTCAGATATCGCTGATGCGAAATTCGCTGCCGGCGAACACACGAATGCTCCGCGTTTCGTATTTACGTTTGAAGCCTCTGCTGACCTAAATACCGATGTAGTATTTCGTAACTCTTTTACTTCGTTACGTAGGTCAGCGATGGTTGTTTGTGAGGCTTCAAACTTCAGCATCACATCGGCCAGACTTGCTTTCAGCGACGTTATGTCCTTTAAGAGTCTGGTAACATCGACGTGGTCGAACGTGATAGAGGGCAGACTCCTCTGCTCCTTAGCCACGAAAGTCGGCACGTCATCGGGGTCGGTCACCTTCAGCACGTTGATTATGTCCTGAAGACTCCGCGCCCCTTTTTCATCTCTCCGACGAGATGGCATTCGGTCGCTCATGTTGAACGACGTATACAGCAGCTCCTTGGCGCTGCGGATCTCATCTTCTGTGAAATTCGAGGTGCAGATCTGCGTGACGCTGACCTCGTCCATCACATCCAGCTGACACTGCAGGAAGGCCAGCAACTTATTTGCTATGAGTTTGTCGCTCATAGTAAATGTAGGTCGGCGTGGCGATTGCCACACACAATGCTTGAACAACAATAATTCACGACGTAGTCTTAACACGTCCGCACTGTAACGCACATAATGCAAGACTCCAACGTCGCTATTTAGACAATTATTATTTATTATTTATTATTTATTTATTATTATTACGTATAACAGCAAAACATACATGTATTTGTAGTCCCCCAAAACCATGACAATGTTGGTATGTGGTTGCACGCGCGCCACTCCGAATATAAATCAGTATAATCAGGCTAGTGGTCGTGGGGCGGTGGCGGACGGCGCCGTGGCGGCGCGGGCGGACACTGCAGCGATACCAGCTTGGAGTGTACCGGAGGTTTTCGTGTTTGAGCCGCAGATCAAGCGTGGCCTCCGTCGATTGTGGACCTGCACAAAGCCGTCCCGCGGAGAAAGGACCGACAAAGTGCGTCTTGCATCATCAACACAGACACCGACAAGAACACCACACATTCCCACATAATCATGAAGATCCTACTACCCTTGTAAGTAAACAAATTTTTCATATTTTAATTTAATTTGTTAAACCCTTTATTAACGTAGATGTCCCTTGCAACAATTGTATTGATGTTGCCTGACAATTTTAAGCTCTGCGACTGCTTTTGCGATATACTTATTATGTATACATTACCAGTTTTAAATGACCTAAAAGGCAATAGGTAAATGATCCAATCAGTAACAAATAACGGTATGGATTGGTATTAACATTAAACCCTTCTACTTCTACGTTGGTATTTCGCACGGCGATATAATTTGAAAGGTTTTTGTATTGTGTTCAGTGATTGTATTCATGAGTGAATTTCAACCAGACTTTACCTACGAATACTTACCTATTGCTATACAATATAACGAAACATAAGAACCTAATCATAAATATTAAAAAAATAATGATAAAAGCTCAGAAATGTATATAGCGTGTGCTGCCTTTCTAATGTTGTTCTCAATGATCAAACGTAATAGTCAATACACCCTTGTACCTACTTATGTAGGTACAACAATTGATAGCTTGAGGTCATTTAAATACATTAATTTAAGCGTCGAACTGTTCAGCCGGTGTTTCTTGAAATTATTCTACAGGCTTAAAAATAAGTGATGCATTGATCAGCACGGTGACCGCAACTATTATTTCATAATTTGTTGACTTATAAACCTCAATATAAAGACAGCGGACTGACCCGGCATAACATACTAATTAATTTTCAAATTAATTGAGCGAAACTATAACCGGTTTTATGAATGAGTCGGTTCCATGTTGAAAGTTGCGACCTACGATTAAGCAATGTTACGTTATGTAGGATTTAGAAGACTCAGCCACATGTTCTGCCTCCCTATATCCGCACGACGCACGATCGACTACTAGGTAGGTATACTAGTTACATACATATGTAAAAGCACCTCCGTCCTATGTCGGGTATTTATCAAGCTTGTTACACTTTTCTCCATAATAATATATTGTAACCATATACTTTTTCATATTATATGTCTATATGATCATATAATATGAAAAAGTATACAAATACAAAGGTACATAATAAAGAAGCAACTACAAGAATTGTAGTTGCTCAGTGTAGTTGCTACTTTATTATGTGTAGTGCATTGCCTAAACGCATACCAGCACTTCATCGTATTTTATCGTTTAAGTGCATCGAATACTAAACGTTCACACATTTATTAAATACTTATAACATTCTACAATAAACTCATGTAAAAAGATTTACAATAAAGATTTACAAATTTCGGCCCGTAAACGAACAGTCTCTGATATCACTAACACTAACATCGCGTGGACTTTAGTGAAAATTCACAAAATACAAAACAAGAATCCTAATTAAATATTGTCATTAAGATTTACATACACTGTCGTAACTCTTGAATAATATTTCGAAAATCACGATTGCAAATTGCAACAACTGTGTTACTTTTTAGAATTCATTGTACCTATTACTTACTTTCACATGTCTGCATTCAAATATTATATATTTTGCAACAAACAAAGTTAGTATTTAAGTCTCTACATCGATAATTGAAACAATGTTTATGAATAAAATTGGTGTTTCCATATTTTGCAATATCGGCAAATAATTATTGATGATGAATGCGTGCTGTCGCTGGCTGACCTCAATTAATATAAATTATAATTTATTAAAATTCTGTACAAGTTTTAGTGCAGTTTTATACCTTGATGTTGCAAGTTATCGTAGACAATAAGGCGCGTGGGCGGCTGTATGGTACTCGCATATTCACTAGACACGTTGTATTTCCCACGTACAAAGGCTTTCGTTACTTCGAAGAGCCGCTTCATCACTAAGGTCACGTGAAATATCCGAGTTGCACGTTGCATCTGCCAGGCAAAGGCGTGCCAAGATGTAGATGCGCTCAAAAACACCTAGCACTTACTCAATACAGGCACTACAACTGCGAAACTGCGAACTTAAGACATTTGATAATAAAACATAGTTGCATAACGTAGGTAACGATTGACATTAACGTATAAAATGAAGTTGCAAGTGAATATTTAATGTTTCACAGAAACTTCCTAAGTTGTGAATGTGCTTTCCTTGTTAATATGTAATGTAATGACAAATGTTACTTTGCTATTTTGCTTGCTGTTAAAACAGCAACTATATAGCTAGGATATACCTACAGTTTCTCACCGTGCGTGGCAGTCACTAAGATGTGTCCAGTAGTGGACAGATGAACTCAATAGATAAATTAGTAACTTTTTACGAGTATATATTCTCATAAAAAAGTCTTATTTAATCGAATTGCCAGTGCCATTAAACTGAATAGGCAGTGAGAAGATTAAAAACAAAAGTAACTCATCACGTTCTTATAGATCAGCATCAAATTGTGTGTAATTATATATTTTTATCCAATTAACATTTTGGAACATTGTTCTAAATCGCAATTGTAATAGTCATAGTTCGTGAGAAATATGGTGTAACAGATAGTGTTAGAGGTGACGACATTAGTTAAGGCCGCGGTCACCATAGAACTGTCATTCCCGTTAAAAGTGCGTAGTTGCGTACCTAATTCCGTCACGGGCCGATACGCCTCAGGGCAGAGCGCTGCCGCATTGCACTGCGAGGTCAGCCTACTTTTTACCACTTCTGGTTTCTGCCCGACTGACCTTGACGTGATATGAGGTTAAAATTACACATTCGTTGCACCTACACACGTTCGACATAGTAAATTATATCGCCTAGTATAGAAAGCTCACTTTTTCTGACGTGACTGGAATTGCAATGAAATGATTTCTACTAGCAACACAAAGTAAAAACAAAACAATGAAATTTCCTTTCACAATTGATTTTACAAAATGCAGAGACACGTTTAATATACGCAATGAGACATTTGTGTATTCATAGCAAAACCCATCGGCGTCGATAGTAATGTATCATGCGTGAAGATACATAAATTTGAGGAACAATATCTATGCGTGTGCGTAAATTACATAAAACAGAGAAAGCAAAGGGAAACTGTTGTAGTATTGTCGGAAGCGGATATGTCACCGAAGTGGCGTCGGCGACAATGTCCACCTGAGTCGACCCTGTACGGGGACCTGTTATACAACTATCTATTGATCTGGTAGAGTGACGGGTTGACCTTTCGATCATGTGCCTGCCATCACCATATCTCGGAGCGTCTCGTGCGCTCCATAGATCCTTTGCGCCGCAGACCCGGAGGTGTCAGTGTGGAACACTGCATAACACGACATTCACCCAACCTCGGCATGCCATACTTTGACATTTAACGCCACTGAATCAAGCAATAAGCACTCATTCGGCAGACTAATTTTGCCGGCTCTTTAAAAACTCATTCATCAACCTGTTATTAGCGGCACAACCCGTTACTTATTTGTAATGCATAATGTGTGTGTTTCCATCAATTCCATCAATATTTTAAACTCAACACCAGACCTGTATAAAATTAAAATGTTAATAAGATCAGACATATTTATCTTCAATGTAGGTTATATTGCATTAGAATTGTAAAATAACATATATTTGCCCCTTGAACTTAAAACTATGTGACCTTTTTGGTTGACTACTTTTTACATTTTGAAATGTCATACTATGTTACGTGATTCTTAATGTATACGTAACTCGTTAATAGACAAGTATGCCGCATGTCCTATACCTAACTTGTTATGTAAAAATATTTATTAATTTACGACAATTACATTGAATAATGTGTCATTTTCTTACTTTTTGTAATGTGTTGAAACTAGACAATTGAACCTTACTGTTTCGCCTACTTACCTACTTTAATACCTAACAATACCAACCAACTTTCTTCAGATTTTTACGTATTTTTGCACAAGGCAGTTATATATGGTTTTGAAAAGAAGTAGCCTGACCATATTGTAGTAACTGCAATACGGCCTGACTATGTTGCTAATCCTGTATTGTGTGTAGGCATTGTGTGGCATAGTCAATTAAGATTTCTTATTTAACACAGCAGGACGACATAAGTACTGAGTGCGCGATTTCAGTCACAAATTATTAAGTACCTGCATAAATAAGTGCTCGTTGTGCCGACGTCTACCTAGAATTTAAATAATAATGCAGTAAGACCTCTAGACTATAGACTCTACTAATAAATTGTAGATACTTACTGTGAAATCTAGGTAGGTAACGATTGTGCTAAACTACATTTTATTCAAGGAATTCTACTCTAGGCCGGACATCGATTACAAGAACTACGGACATATTTTGATTTTAAAGTTAAACTCGTTTACTCCTTTAGGTACCTAGATGATAAATTTTTGAAGATCATCGTAAAATAAGTACAATATATGGCGTATAATTATTGCACATTGCAGAACAGTCTTATGCCTTAGTGTAGGCAGAGTGCTATGTTATCACCGATTTATAGCCCTATGTAGAGGCTTTAATGTGTTAGTGATGGTATTGTTCTAGTTTTTGTAAGCTTTGTTTTGTATTAAGCTTAACAGCCTACCCAGGTCGAGATCTGTTTATACATACGTATACCTACACGAGGTATGGTATACGTATACGTATGTGTAAATTTCGGTGCTGGTACTGTGTAGAGGTAAGAACATAATAAATAGGCTGGCTATTTAAGGATCCGGAACTAGCCACTGGCCACACAATTATTACATTTGAAAATGGAACTGTTTGGATGTAGAATTTAATTGTGTGGCACATTTTTTTTTAAATTGTGTGATTTTCACAATGGATATAACTCGAAAAAAGTTTCATCTGTTCCCCTGTTATCAAGGGGGGAGGGGGACAGATGCAACTTTTTTCCCATCTGTCACCCTAGGGGTACAAACAGAGGGACAGATGGGAATTATCCGTTCTTGGGCATTAGTATGACGAGTATACATAAGATATTACAGGAACACTTGGTTGCAAAAAAAGTTTGTTCTCGTTGGATACACGCCCAACTTGACAATAGATCAAAAACAGGCTCGTGTCGATTGGTGCAAAAAATTATAAAAAATGCAATCGTGGTTCATCAAAAGGTGTTCATAATATCTACACAGGTGATGAATCCTGGATTTATGCATATGATCCCGAAACTAAGCAACAATCAACAGTTTGGGTGTTCCAAATGCCGAACCCAAAGTTGCTCGTGCGAAAAGCACTTTGAAGCAAATGGTTGTCTGTTTTATTGGTACAGATGGATACGTGGCTACTGTACCACATCGAAAATCTGTTAGTTTTGGAGTAGTTTACTAGAACACTTGCAAGAAGTCTTTGCAGAAGTTAGGAAGAACAATCCACAATGCAGAATCATTCTCCATATCGACAATGCAAGCAATCACACTTCGAGTGAAACGATCCGATATTTGGAGGGTGAAACGGTAGAATTAACGGGTCATCCGCCTTAAAGCCCTGATTTGGCACCCAACTTCTTTTTATTCCCAACCGTGAAAAATAAATTTCGTGGTCAGGGATTTTCAACCCGAGAAGAAGCCGTTGAGACATTAAAAAAATATGTTTTGGAGATACCGCCTTCCGACTGGAAAAGTGCTATGAAAACTGGTTCGAAAATCACGACGAATATTTTGAAAAGCAATAAAACCATATTTAATAGGTAATGTTTGTTATGTTATTTTATTCCGGATATATAAATAGCAGCCCTCGTACCATATCTACTATGGTACTGTATGAGTTCTTTAATAGGCACTACTCGCTAGCTGAGGATTACTAAAGAATATTAATAGCATAATAGCAATCAGGTAAATTAATGTGTTAACATTGGTCCATAATAAATGCGTGGTTATTTTTTAATTAAGATTTCATAGGTAATAAATAAGCGCTTTAAATAACCTGTACTTATTGCGTGTTGATTATTGCAAGTTGAGACAAGCCTGGGTGCATTTTAACCAACACGACAACGAACGATCACCAACTAACCGGGCTGGAACAAAGTCAGGGTTGCATTCATATAAACTGACAAGGCCTAACTTGGAAAGTAACAACATATTAGGAATATAGTAAAGTATCAAAATATTACATTAAGATAAAACCTTTATTTTTCGAGTGTTGATATTTTAATTGTGGACAAAATGAGCATGTTTAAATAACATTAATAACACACATAGCACATGTGAGCCGGAGAATTATGGTGATCTATCGGATAAGGTCGCCACCAAATTATCGTAATTCAAGTACCTACGATTTGTTGACGATGTTTAAAAAGTGGAGGACTTTTTGCCATACAGAGTTTATTTTCTAGTGCGGCAGTTTCCATGTAAGTAATAGCAATAGGTACGGTACGACGGATTTTTCTTTGATGACGATACACACGTTTTTCCTAACAAGACCTTTTCTTGAACCTTATCATAAGTTGGCCTTGGGCATACGGTGAAAAAAATATCAAGAAACTATATAAATAGAGTGAATTCGTTTGTTAAGAACGACAGTGACAGGTAGTCATTGCGTTTTGAGCAGTCACCGGGATGGAAATTCCGAGTGTCAAACCTGTTGGATAAGGATACTTACCTGTTAATCCTGGCTAACAAGATTAATAGTGACAGGCATGTTAATAGGATTGTCCCGAATGGCAGAAAAAGATATGAAATATGCCGTCCCAATTCCATACGTCAGCGAACTCATACTTTACACACAATGCCTACCATAAGGATTGACTACGACACATGGCGGTTATTTCTAAGTATTTATGTACAGCGCTTAATTCTCATCTTAATTTAAAAAATGTTGTTACTTTTGTAGGTACTCATAGTTATGAGTTTATGGTTTCAATTATAATACGTACTATTACCTGCGCCTATGCTTTATTTATGCTAATTCATATTAAAACATTATATAAAAATACTGGCTAATTTAATATGTGGAAGCTTGCACAGTAGCGATCGGTGCCAGGCTTTATTGAAGGCTTTGGAAATGTCAAAGCTGATAGGCAGAGAATCTGCATGCCCGTCCAAAGCCTCACCCCATAGATGCGTGATATACGCGAGAAGGTCACCTGTAGACCGTTTCGGCCTAAAATCATATTGACGATCACTAATTAAACAGTGACCTTCTAGGTAACGGACTAGTGAGGAGTTAGGAGTTTATTATTAATTTAAGCACCTTGTAAAGAAATGAAAGAACAGCTCTGAGTCGATAGTTACCTGGCTTGGACCTATCCCACTTTTGGGAATTGGTTATACATTTGCCTTTCTCAAAGTTCATTATTGTTTTAGTTCTAATAAATCAGTAACTCACATATTTATTGGTAGACATTCGATGCTCGATTTCGTTGATGAGTACATAATACCTGAGACAAAAATTCCGATTAGATAAGTCCGATTTCGAGAAAGAGGTCTTCGTTTTTCACTCACTAAGTGGTACCTACTTATGTATAATTCTCTCCTAAAGGCCTAAAACGCAAACGGCGTCCGAAGAATGTAATGTAGTCATTAATAAAAGCATTAAACATAAGTTTCATACTTTTCTGCCATCACTTTTATTTCTGGGTATAAGACAGAGATAACAAGAAACTTACGTTGTATAAATGAATATTAGTCACTTACCGATGTAACAGATACGATTTTCTTTTGCTCATTGCAATTTTATTTACAGCCTCATATGTTTTAAGTGCAGATTTCAAGAAAACATTGATTGATTAACATCACCTTTTATAAAAGAAAAAGGTTGGCTGACATTCAATATCCACATGAAGCACAACCATAACTATAAAATCACTGAAGGTGACTGAAATTATGAATAATCATCAAAAACATCATCCCAAGACATAATTATAATAATTTTATCCACAAGCAAAAACACCGCATATGTAGCATAGCTTCACTACTTCCCAGTGACGAACTTGCCCAGGCATATGTCTCTCTAAATGAGGAACGTTTTAAGATTAATCACGTAACATTGTCATCAGTTTACTTGCAAATGTGTCATCCCTCAGTCATCACTTCATCAATGATAGCGTAAAATAATAATATCATCTGGTTAAATAACATTTATTCTGGGAACTAATTTTTTTCCTTAACGTCAAATAGCACCGTAGGTACAATATTTTTACAACTTCCAACTTCACTGATGCTTTTCCCCTAAGGCTCGGAGCAAACGGGCCACCGATCACCGCCACCGGTGGTCAGTGACCCGTTTGTGCTGAGCCTAATTGTCGTAGCGAGAATAAAAGCGTTAGGTTTTCGAGCAACGTAACGGGACTCGGTATAAAGAAACTAAATCTTGAATTATAACCTAGAAAGAGCACTAAATCTACGTAATGAATTTCTAAAGTGTTTTTTTAGGCTAGAATTTAATTAAATTACGTAGTAGGTAATAAATTATGTATTTGCATAATTATATTGTAATAAGTTTGTTTAATTAATCATTATAATATTATTTTTTATAACCTTTATTTTATTTAGAGTGTTAACAAAATCGAAATATTATGCAAGCAAAAACTGTTAATTTGTAATTGTTTTTACAAATAAATAAATAAATAACAATATCGCAAGACTCAAAGCTGCAACAACAATTTGAGAGGAACACATTATTCTACATTTTACTCATAAGCTCAGGTGGTGAATCAAAATGGTAGATCCAATGGAATGGAATGGGACAGAGCGCAGGTGTAAGGTTGCCTTATAAAATTCTTTGCACATAAAATGTTGATAGATATTCATCTTATTAGTATCTGGAAACAGTACACTTTCTAACTATATGTGTAGTCTTGAGACTATTCCAAATTCATGAACATGTCTAATAATATGTAAGTTTAGAACGAGTTCAATAATTATTAGGAAATACAATTAATATTCAATACCATACATTATTGAGAAATCAATGTAAACATTTACACATTATACAACATTAGAATCACAGAATTAGTAGTTTTTGCATAAATATGTACTTTAAGAAGATTGCATTCTATACATGAAACAAAAGGTATCATTTGCTTTGTTAAGGACCACAATGTCCAGTTCCCAAAACGACCAAATCGCATAGTGACTATTTCCAAAACGACTACTTACTAGATCGCCCACTTCCCAAAATGACCACTGCTTGTAATTACTACTTTCTCAGACTGGCTACTTTCCAAAAATCAAACGTATCACCGACATCGCACAACAAACTCATTAGAGACATTTCGACTGCAAAATTAGGCGCTGTCTATTTCAAGACTACTCGAAAAACAGGTGTAAACGGGACGTGCTATTCGATCAAAAGTACGAACGATTATTATCATCGCTTTGATAGAACAAGTTGTTCAGTTTAAATATTTTGCGTAAATGTATAAATTTCTAAAACTAAAAGATTGAATACTTTAGTTTGGTAATTATTTTTAATATGTATTTTGAACGGTGGAATTTCTGTTGTTTCATGTACTCTATTTTAGGAATGGTACATAATATTTTAATGTAGCGTCACTCATAATATTTTAACTCCCACCTGAAGAATATTATCTTAATAATATAAAATATAACCGTTCGCGATTTGAATATGGTTTTCACTATCGTATAATGATTTCTTCCGAAAGGTATTATCTATAGTAGTGAATAGGCAAGATTTATGATAAATTTATTTTCATTTTGGTAACATAGCCATAAAATATATTAGTACTCTGGGGCGAAGCCGGGGCGGGGCGGGTAGTTAGTTAGTTATAATTTGAATATGAAATACGAAACTGTATTACGATCAACTAGCTAACTTGCTATCAGCAAGGTATTATTGCAAAGTAGAAAAACAATACATAACAAACTGGTTCGTTACATAGTTGTAAATACTTGATTTCTCGTTACCATAACCCATACTTACTCGTTGTACGGCAATATTAAATTATTCAACAAAAAGTTCACAGTAAATTTGTCTGTGCTGTTTATTCACTTTCGTATTTACATGCTTATACAGTGGGTAAACAGTAGGTGTTTACTACACCTAACGGTAAATAATATTTATGTTGTTCTATTTTAATTATATCTGTAGAGAATACAGTAGAAGAAGCAGAATTTTATTGACATTTAGAGTCTTTATTTGAAGGGCACCACTTCGTCGAAGTGACTTACTATATTGTCAGACTGCTAAGATCAAGGAGGGTAATATTTTTCATGCGTATGTATGTATGTATGTCTATTTCTTTAGCACGCTCTACAGTGTAAATGGCTTGATGGATTTTAACCTATGCGGTGTCATTAGATTCGTATTGATTGTGGGAGTGACATAGGATACATAAATTTTCAATGTAGCGTCAGCACGAGAAAAAAATAGATGTCTTTCTTTTCACTTTGTTTTGGGCTTTTTGTTTTTTAATAATATATGTTGCTTGTTGATATTTGTTTATCTTATCTTTCAATAATTCGTTTTCTAAATAAGAAAACGAATTCTTGAAATATAAGGTCAAGAACAAATTCGTATCAAGCCTTATAAAAGGTTAAATGTAAGCGTCTATGTAAAAGCCTACTGTTATGTGTTTCACGGAGTTTAAACTCAGAAATATGTGTTTCAGGTTGATGCTGACGATGAGCTTGATGTTTGTGGTGGCGCAAGATGAAAATGAACAGCCGCGTGCCATCAGCCGAGGCTTGTTAAAACGAGGGCCATTAAAAACTAAGCAGACAACCACAACGACCACTCCTGCTCCACTGGTACGACTATTTTTCTTCTCTCCTTTTTTAATCTTCTATCACGCATTATATTCTACCCAGGAATCAGATCTGAAAAATCCGTTCTTAAATGCTGTGGGTACGAGTAATGTGTATGAAATTTGTGAGTGCTATACTTACGTCTTATTTGTAAGAGCTCCTTTGCTTTCTTGGACGCTCAAATCAAAGTCTGCGACCTTGAGAGATGAGATTGATACTTTAAATAGGTTCCCTCCGGCCACATTGGCAACTGAGATTCGCAACCAGTTGTTAAAAAAGAAGAAATAATCTTGCTACGCCACTAGTTCGTGCTCAGTCATGTAGCCAAGAGCTAAATTGCTACAATCCCTAATGTAACTATCTGGTCTGCCAAGTCTATGACTACAATACGTATACAAATTTCTGTGACTTAACTGAACTATGAAAGGCTTTAATTCTGCATTAATTTGCAAAATGTTTGTCGAATGTTCTTCATATCTTTGTACCTCCAGCTGCCGATACTCACTTATAGGGTGGGTGGTATTCTCAATCTATTTTATTTTGTTTTGCACAAAACAAACTGTGAGCTAGAATAACTAATTTTATTTGTAACAATTAGGAGCACTGGACAAAATTGTCACAGAACTCGGTTTTATTCAAATCTGCCACAGAACAAATAATTTGTGCATCTTTTTGCTTAAATTCCATCACAGATATGACTAAATTATAATAAATTCTAACATTACTATGTACCTACAGTTTGTTAGCTATTTACAAATTAGTTATTCAAAGGTCATGAAATTGCAACAAATGCACACAATGTGGTCATTTTACTTCGTTAGGTTTTCATTTTCATGTCTTAAATTTAGGTCATTCCTAAAATAATTAATTGATTAACACGAGCGAATAGTCAAATTATAAATCCAGTCAAGTTTCCTAGTTTGTTGATTGAAGACTTATGTTTGATCTTCACTGCTATTGATTTTATGTCTCAGGTTAGTTTGTTTCAAATGATCTATGTACTTATAAATTTATTAGAAAAGTAAGATTTTTGACATTAGGTTATAGTGATTTTTTTGGTTCTTAGCCGTATAGCATTTATTTTCTTGTTAATAGAAAGCTATTATTTTTGGTAAAAATTATTGTGTTACCAAACTGTTGTTTTAGCTGGCTTGTGGTTACACTCACATTTAAATATTCGCGTATAGATCAATGTTGTTTGCTGACATAATGTATATTACATACATGTATACATATTTTTAAATATTTAATTAATGAATTTTCATCTCACGAATGACAGCACAATACAGTATAGTTCGCAAAATATTTATAAGGGGCTTTGTTCTTTTTTTATACAAATCTGTATAGTTATCTCACACAAGTGATTTTATATATATATATAAAAACATTTTAAATGCCTGTAATTCTAGACAAAAATAAAGCAATTTCATAATCTTGCAAAAATATTCATCTCCAGCAAATAATTACATAATGTACACACATGAATTTATGAAAAGGTACGTTCAAAATATTTAGGTGTATGTAAAAGTATAGTATATAATATGTATAATATTATATTAATATATATAAAATATGATTTATATATCTAAACTAATATTATAAAGAGAAAAGATTGGATTTTTTGTATGTTTGTATGTTTAGAACGATCATACTGAAGATATACGTTACCGATATAAAAATTCTTTCACTTTTATGTTACATGGGCTATATTTTATTATGGTTCACATTATAATTTTTAACAATTTTCAATTTCATTTTAATCGCCTTTGTAAATCTAAATGATTCCAATACGGCACTATTGCAATGATATTGTGCCAATCAAATGAACTAACCTACTCGTCGCACTTAGAAGCTCAATAAGAAAAAATATTACAAACATTCCCGATCAGAATAAAAATACCTACCTATCATTCAAATAAATTTTTGCAACTTGACCTTTTAGAAATCATAAGTCTAAGTAGGTTTAATAAATTCTAAAGGTTAAAGGTTGCCTACGCTCAGATTTGTAAAAATAAGTACCTACCTAAGTGCCTGCACATTAGAATTCATATACCTACCTAAGATGATAATATATAAAAATCTCGTATCAAATTTCATCTTGGTATAATTATCTAAAAAATGCATAATATAATTTGGTATGACGTCATTACTACGCACTGGTTGAGATCTAGTGAGATATTGTTATTTCGCAAAGGATGTCGCTGCTGGTCATCTGGTTCAAGGCGAGTGGGCGACCGTCCGATGATCGAGCCACCTTCACGAATGACCTTTGTGAGACCTCCCTTTCCTTTGAGGAATTTCTACCTGCAATTTTTGACAACAACTCGTTCGGTGCGACTGGTTTTCCAAGGAAATATATTTCTTAATGCAGTTGTTCGCATGCGGAAAATACAAAAATAGATCATTACTTGTAAAACTTGATTGTTGGAATTATTCTAGTTTAAAAGAGTTTGTAGTTCTAATTAAAACGAGGATATTAGGTTACGTCTGGTTTATATACAGGACTTTAAATGAAAGGTCAGGGCTATACAACTGCTTACACTGTAAAGGTGAATCCATTTTTCTTCTTTGAAATTTGCATTTAATTTAGCAATTAAGTTTTTTAACTATTTTAAAAGTGTGCCAACGTTTTGTAACTTGTTAGCTAGGTAATTGGACGTAGATTTTTAGACCGATAATTAAACATTATCCTTTTTAAAAAACCAATAATGTTGCGATGGCCTTAAGACTTTAGTTTTCGGCAACACTGTGTTTTTTAAACACGATTGTTGTAATTGAACTACTAGTATTTTACTAGTGAATTCATACTTTTTAAAATAATTACTTTTTAATAATAATTATAAAGAATATGAAACTAAAGTGATAAGTAGTCTAAGACAAAGTCAAGCGCAATAATTTTATTCATTTAGATAAAATAACTCCAAAAATATTTTCTTAAATTATTATAAATATAAGTTTTAATGCATCATAATCCCACTGTAGGCTAAAGACACCTACTCGTACAGAGAAGGTATGAGCAATGTTTACCACGTTTGCTAAATAAAGGCCTATCTTAGAATAAAGGCTTAAAGGTATTATTTGTGTCTTGGTTTTCTCTTGATGTTTTTCTAAGCCATTTGTTTACTGTATAAATTATTTAGGTACAATTATCATCTGCCTGAAAGGCACACGACTGCAGTACTAAGGTTCCGGGCAGTTATTATGTACAGGGCAAAAATAATATAATACTTTTTTCTTCCTCTGTAATACTCAGTATTAGTATTAATATCACTCCAGAATTGCGTCTATTATAGATATTGCCCATAAGCTAACTAGGGACTTAATTTAGGTGACAAATAGAGCTTAATAAACATACCTACATAATGATGCAAGACATCGCACGGCGCCCTTATAAAGAAGAAAAATTATATTTATCTAAACTAATATTATAAAGAGAAACGATTTGATTTTTTGTTTGTTTGTTTGTTTGTTATGGATAAACTCAAAATCTACGTAACAAATTTAAAAAAATCTTTCATATATAGAAAGCTAAAATATCAGCGGATATGTAACATAGGCTATATTATCGTGGTATGCCTACACATGCGGGCAAAGCCGCTGACAACAGCTA
The DNA here is from genome assembly GCA_963082885.1 of Parascotia fuliginaria. NCBI lineage: Eukaryota > Metazoa > Arthropoda > Insecta > Lepidoptera > Erebidae > Parascotia > Parascotia fuliginaria. The sequence continues at coordinate 19,055,625 of OY720170.1, read as the reverse complement.
GTAATAATTATAACATAGGTTGTATTATAATGCTTTTCACAATTTTATTGATTAGGACCTACCTGCTTAAGTAGGTACGTATTACATACACCGACTAAATTATACTAGGTCACAGAGTGGAATAACGACAAATTAGTTCAAAGCTCATAGAATAATTTTATTGTGTAATGTACTTTCCTACTACCAATACCTAATTGTTTTTCATTTCTTGATATTTATAGGATGATGCTGAATACGAGGACGAAGGTGACTACCCTATAGAAGGCGAAGCGCAAGAGGCTTCAACTGAGGCTCCAACGTCTACCACCGAGGGCAAGAAACTTGTGGGGTCAGGCGTCAGACCTTTCAGGAGCAACGCTGACCTACTCGAGAGTCTAAAGAGGAGAAGGGCTCAGGCCGCAGAAGGTAATAGAACCATAATTGCATAACAATGTGAAAGCTTCATAATTATAACTGTCATTAAACATTACACAATAACATTAAACTAACATTTAGTAACACAAAAAATAATTATTGACAAAGTTGATTGTCAGTAGGTGTAAAATTACAATCGACTGGCCGTGCAAATAACTTCATTACTCTTGCGAAGTTTTGTGTAACTTTAACTATAAAACACTATTAGATACCTATCGATTGTATTAAAACAAATTTCAATAATAACTTAATTGTGATTTGCTTATAAAGTAACCAACCATACAGACCTCTATCTTGGTTCTGATAATATATAGACGAGAGTTCAAGCTGGTTACTTTAGACACACCTACAGTTCAATAACTTTCGAGTTATGTAACTTACATTCCATCGCTTTTATAATAATTACGTATAAGAAAGTGATCTTAATTTTGGAATCGACGTAGGTTTAAAATGTTCATATATTACTTAATCGTCAACACCTAACTCGTGAACGGGTGCTACCTGGGATGACTGGTCAATCTTGGCATGGCATACATTTTATACTTCATTCAGTATTTAGTAGTTCAATATGACTGGGAAATGCATTTACTTTTTTTTAATTTTAATTAAAATACGTAGTCAAATTACCATACTAGATGAAACTAAATAATTGATATATATCATGATATATATATATATATTTTCGTTTCTTTTCTTTTTTTAAAAATGTTATAAAATAATTAGTTGTTTTGTAATAATTACTTTGTATGGTTACATACAAAAAAAATGTAATTATCTGGCGATTGAAAATAGTGGCGTGAGTTTCTTGCCAGTTCTTCTCACAGCTCTACCTCGTCAGCGAACTGGCTATAACTTAATCAGCTGACTTCATGTAATTTGACTTTTCATAAGTATCATTCTTTATGATCAAAATGAAATAAATACTTTGAATTTGAATTTGAATTTTGAATTTGAATTTGAATAACTGCTATACGTTCTATTGTTTTAGTAGGAATTAGAAATAACTTTATTGATTGGTGCCATTCTTAAAATAAATGAATAAGTGTATATCCATTACGTTTTTAAATGGAACACTAACCAAGCAATTCGACTTTGATCCGTTTTGAACCGCCCGCCGACGCGCCCACATCTGTAATTCGATTTACATACCAACTGTGGCATCTTTACTTTCCTTGAGCATCTTTACCTAGCATATCTTATACTACTTAATAAGAAATATTTTTATATCTGTTGCAGTGGGTGCAAACTTTAACGTATTGTAGATTTTATGATTTACAAAAAGTTTTAAACTAATTAAGATAACTTCGTTAAATTTCAGATAGTGTGACTTTACATTCCCTACGTGGCCAATTGTCAATTTCAGATCAAGAAAAATGGTAACATTATCTTACCATGTATAAAAACTGTAGACTAGGTTAAGTTGCAAAAAATTAGTTAATTTTACCTAGCTCATAAGTATAGATATTATAATGGTTCGCTGTCCGATTTAGATGAGTTAATAAAATTCTAAGTGACTAGCTCTGTGTTGGAATAGTTTGAATAGAAATGTTGGTATGTCAAAAAATATAATAATGTAGCCGCAGTTAATATAGAGAATGATTGCAGTTATGAATCATTTAATGACTTTTAACTCTATTTTGTAAACTAAGAACAAGAAAATGTATCATTAAATATGTTAGACATATGCAGATGCAAGATATGTATCTACCTAATTTTAAATTTAAGTAGAAATATAATTGTTTGTCGTTTTCAGCCAAACTAAATGGCCCTACATCATCGACTACTACTGCCGCACCTGCTCAAGACTCTCTTGACCCCACCAAAGTTAACTACAGTAAGTATTTTTTATATATTACTTATACTATAAATAAAGCGTATACAGAACTAACAGGAAGGAACATTAGTGATATTTTATACATTGATATAATATGAGAGATTATTTCTAAGTGATAACGTCATCTACGCAATTTACTATACCTACTTATTAATGTTAGAAATAAATTAGGTAAGTATTTATATTGGTTATTAAGTATAGTTCGCTTGAAGGTCTCTTTGCTATAGTACTACGTTTACTGCAGATGAACAAAAGTTTGGAAGTTTGAAAGCACGTGGAAATTTTATGTTTGTTAAGTTGTATCATTTCTGAGGCACTTTTGGCACATGTATGACAAAAGTAGATAAAGCCGTACAAACGATGTGGTATCGGCCACAAAAGTTGAAGAGGCTGTCGGACAAAATTAATTCACCTACTTACTTCAGGGACTATGAAAAAGGCCTATGTTCAGCAGCGTTTTACGGCTGAGAAGATGATGATTTCATTTGTTACAGTTTGCAAACTTGAAATTTGTTAATTTCCTTCTAGACTAAAAACGTAGTTACCTCTTATGAATTATGAGCTCATATATTAACATTTCTGATAGGACCACTGCATTTTTTATTTATTGAAAAACGTCATGAAGATTCACATGCTGAATGAATATCGTACTAAAAACATCCTATTAAGTATGTCAGACTGGCCACTTGTATGATTTGTACACCTTCATAATTTTGAATGTTTTTCATTTCACATCATACTCGAACTTACATGCATCCTAGAATGTGATCACATGCAAATTCAATCGTACCTATAATACTTCCTCTCTTTTACTTGGGCTTCAATATTTTAAATATGTTTATATATTATCTATCATACATAAACATACATTTTTCTATAGCCACGAAGAGTAAAAAGCGCTTTAACAATGCGCCTGTAACTCGTGAAGTTGCCAACGAAGATGCCCCGGCCGCACCCAAGCCTAGCAGAGGACGATTTGGCAGACGTAAGTACCAGAAAATGATTGCAGTGCCACCTACTGAACCGCAACGTAATAAAGAAAATTGAAAAAAATATACCTACCTACTGCCTTTCTATTACATCTCGGATTCTGTCACGCAGTATGATTTCGACTATAGCTTTCTTTTCGATCAAACAATGTTTTTGTTTGATCTGTTTAAATTATTTATTCGGCTTATACATAGTTATAGGCAGAATAACTATAGGTTCCTTTTCCTATCTCTTACAATGGCCACCTTTTTAAAAGGTCTATGTGCAGCAGTAAATATTAATAGTAGTTTGCACTGTTATTTTCTGTCCATAAATCTCAGATCAATTTATGCAAGTATCATAAATAATTTCCAAATCTTTATTAAGTATTTCTTTCGATTGGTTATGGATCATATCTCAAGCAATGTCGTGTCATATCATTCATTATGTAGGTTACATACTGCCTGCAACGATTTATTATTTTATATCAGAAGTGACATGTCACCTTGTCATGTAGTCATTTAACAAGATTAACATTTGAAAGAACACAATAATTTGAATCGTAGACTTGTTCTACTACCCTATAAATTTTTATCATTTACAGCTGCGACGCGGTCAGTTCAGGAGCCTGAAGAGGAAACAAACGACGCTGCTTCTCCCGCCAGACCTTCCAGAACATTCAGGCGAGGTGGCAACTAAGTCATATAATCTGAATCTACCCAATACTGTATATTCCTTGCCCACCTTCCTATCCCTCAATATCCCATTCATTTATATTTTCGAACTGAAGCCATTTAAATTCGTTCTGGTTGTTACCTATAAGACAGTCCCTAAATTAGCGAAGTGATACCTTTCCCTGTGATATTGTGATTTGAGTTTGGCCTTTATAATTAAAATACCATCAATATTATGCATAACTGTAATATTTGAAAGCAAGGCGACTTTAACTACTCTGTTGTTTTACAGACCATGATCGATAACAGTTTGATATAATTTCAAATTCATCGCAATACATTTATTATCCAATTTATCCATTTTTGTATAAATTATAAGTTTAAGTAATTTTTAAATAAAGTAATTATAAATTTGATGTTGTTTCCATTTTACGTTGTACGTTCTAACTCTTGGTCCTTGCACAGATGGACATACATCAGCTTGCCATGAATTAATGGTAAATTTAAAAATTCGGTCAGGATTATTCAAATCTGATCTGTTATTTACTCGTATATATCAACAATTATGTTACAGAATATCATCATTATTTAGACAAAATACTTCCTCTAAGGTTTGATGTTAGAGAACTTTAAGCTTGCCTTTATACATAGATTCTATTTGTATCTTCTTTTCTATGTATCTTTTTGTGTGCAATAAATAATAATAATAAAAAAACTAAAAGAAAAGTTGAATTGGTTTGCTTTTCAAATTATACGTAGTGAGATATGTAGTTTCTCTTTATAAATTAACTGGTGCATTCCCTTTATCGACTCACTGATGGAAGTAGAGATGTTTGGTGTAGGTACTTTGTATAAATAATGATAACATTCTATATAAAGGACATCGTTCTGAAGAATGGTATCTATCAACTCATGTCGATAATAGACTGTATATAAAAAGTTTAATATATTATTTGTTATCGAGATTAATTCTTTGTAATTTGACTTTTACTAAATAAATGGTCCAGTGGAACACCCGCTTCGTAATCACGAGGTAGTGGGTTCGAATCCGGGCAAGTACTAATGTGATTTTTCAAATCATATATACTTTCTAAGTTTATCTTGGACATTTCTGACTGACAGTGAAGAAAAACATCGTGAGGAAACCTGAACTTAAATGTCTGAAATTGCCAATCCGCCTTGAGCAAGCGTGGTGATTAATGCTCATACCTTCTCTATATATGAAGAGGCCATTTGCCCTGCAGTAGAAAAATGTAAAACTATCATCCAAGTGTGATAAGCCTACAACCAATAATATTCAGGGTAATTTATAATATATCGCAAGGCTGGGTAAAAAAACTTTTTATTAAATGCTTCATAAACTTTATTACAAGTTCATAATTAGTTGTTTACAGCTTACTTAGTTAGCCTAATTTACTAATAGATAATGATAAAAATAACACAAAATATATATGAACATAAGTATACTATAAATTAAAAAATGATATGAGTCTTGTTTAAAGCAGTTGCTTGTTGAGAACGCGTGTGACTTCTGCTAGAGGAGTGTCGAAAGTGCCAGGTTTCACCAAGTTAACCAGCTGTTCTGCAATTTCTTGGCCTACACGGACTTGAGCCTCTTTTGTAGATGCACCTGTAGATTTGAAATTTATTAATTTAAATCCCAGTTTTTTTCAGACCACAGAAAGATTCTGGAGTGACCTAAATTTATGTTAATTTTTTAGTAAACAGTAAAACTTTTTTCCTCAACCGTCTGACCGAATTTACTATTTGGGCTATTTTTAATAAATTAAACCATTTCGATTTATATGTTTTAGTCTATATTATTTTATTGCGATGTCAGTATTTCTATAATCAGTTCTATCGAAGACAAACTTGCAAAGCTCAGTTTCACTCGCGTTAGTGTACGTCTTTCATTACTGCTTCGCTCCCGTGACTTCCAGCGTAGCCTATGTTATTCGGTAAAAATTGTCGCTTCCTAATGGTGAAAGAATTTATCAGAGACCTGCAATTCAGGTTTGTTAAAAACCTACCACAGGCTATGGCCTCTCACAATGTTAGTCTCATAGGGTATATTAAGTGTAAGTGTAATACCATTAAAGACTATTGTAAAGAGAAAATAAATAAATACTTATTATTATTATTATTACTTTATGAAACCTTTTTCTTATACTTAAACATTTCAGAGAAAAGCCATAAATGATAAAAAAATATAATTATAGGTACCTAAGTGAGGTGTTGCAATTACTGCTTTGTGTTGAATAATCTCTAGGGTAAGAGGGTCTGTTGGAGGTTCCTGCTCAAATACATCAAGCGCTGCTCCACCAACCTGAAATATCAGTACGAAAGTTAATTTTAATACCAGTGAAAATCATCTGATAGACCGCATTTCATTACTATGCTATCTGTATAATAAAACTAGCTCTCCGTAGCTCAGTTTCACTCGCGTTAGTGTACGCCTTTCATAACTGCTCCGTCCCCGTGACTTCCAGCGTAGCCTATGTTATTCGGTAAAAATTGTCGCTTCCTAATGGTGAAAGAATTTTTTAAATCAGTTCAGTACTTTTGGAGTTAAATCATTACAAACATACAAACCAACTTAATATTAGTTTAGATTAGCTTAAAATCGCTGTCTACTAAGCGTTCTTTCAAAAAGTGCAAATTTCTGCCAGCTATCTCTTGCAAGACATCACACCATCAGTTACCTAAGGTTAACTATCCATAATCAACCAGAACTAAGTTTTTGTAAATTGGTCTTCACTCTAGAACACATTTCGTTCATCGTTATTAGGTACTTATTGTACGCAACTGGTCTTTTTCCATTTATAATTCTGATTTGTTTAATTTTGTCAATAACCTCGATTCATTTAGTTCTACTCATTGCCATTTTTTTCTATTTTCACTTTTTAGGAAACTTTTTAGAGCACTATTCAGCTTTGAAATACACAAGCATTGAAGATGTGTGACTTTAGCTACTATCATATGGATAACGAGTAGCCTCCATAAAGTTAATATGGCCTAACCAAAAGTACTTTAGGACCAGTAAGTTTAAAAAAATTTTGTCGATTCAACACTAATGTCTTTAAAATTTGATAACATGTAAATGTTTTTGTAAAGCTTTCGGAAAGCTCTAATTACTTCAGATTGTTACTATTGTACATTTGTCTTACCTGACCACTCTGTAGAGCAACAAGAAGATCACGTTCCTGAATGAGACCTCCTCGACCTACATTGACGATCTTGATGCCTTTCTTGCACTGCTGCAGTGTTTTGGCATTGATGAAATCTGTTGAAAACATTATCATATTAAATACAATTGGATTGTATTATATATCTCAGAAATAGTAGTAGTGGACTAAATACTTGTAAAACCATTTAATATGAGAGATTATTAACGTGCGTGTATATGTAGCTACTTTATTCGAGGAATCATCCACCTAATGATTGCAACCATCGAATAAGATGGCAAAAAGAAAATCATTGTACTCAGGACGGCGAACAAAATGCAGGATAAGGCTGCGAATATGCCTTTGCGGTTACCAATCCGTTTCGACTATTGTGACCAAACTTCCCAGTGATAACAGTAAACGTACCTATGCTAAAACAAACAAAGCAAGGGCGGACCTCTAGTAATAATAGCCGATGTTAAACGCTCAATTTATTGATTTCTGAAGGTGAAAAAACTTTCAATGCAATAACGTAGGTTTTTTGTTCAATCTTTGCAGACAAACATACATAAATTCAAATCTTTTCGGCATTGAAAAGTAATGCTTCATTAACCTAGTAATGTATCATTAAACCTATGTTATACCGGCATTTCTGTTACTGTGTTACACTTTGAAGTATTGCAATACAAAAAAAACAGCTGAGTATTGTAGTGCAGAGGTGAGCGACTCTTTATGTAAATCGCGCCCAAATACCTACTTATGAATAAATTGGGTTAATGTTTCTAAACAAAATAGGTTTAGAGTAAAACTATTACGACTTTGAAATCTATACTATTATATTATATAAAGCGGCAAAGTTTGTTTGTTTGTTTGAACGAGCTTATCTCTGTACCAATCGCATTTAAATTTTTTTTTTTAAATCCGACTGGTAGTTCTGTTAAAGGCTATGTGTCATCACGCTACTGGCGACGGGAGCAGAGCAGTAAGCGAAGACGCGGGTGAAACTAGTACGTAGCTAAGCGTACTACGTACGGTAAGCTAGTACTATTACATAAAGCAGAAGAGTTTGTTAGTTTGAACGCGCTAATCTCTGAAACTACCAGTCGGATTTGAATATTTCCTTTTGCGTATGATAGCCCAGTTCTTGAGGAAGGTTATAGGCTGAGTAACATCACGCTACTGGCAACGGGCAAAGACGCGGGGAAACCGCGCCGCGAGAAGCTTGTTTGTAGATAACTAATAAATAAAATCTAATGGGAAAAAGATTGACATTGTTGAATCTTTAAATCTTTTTCAACTAAAGCTGTGACATTATGGTATAGATGTAATAGTCAAACTAAGTGTTATCTGTGTGCCACAGTTGTTTTTCTTTGAGTCTTCTGATTTTATTTTAATGTGATCTTTCTTAATCACAGCCGCTTCATGTAAATTGTTGTTAGACTGAAAATATGTGTCTTATTAGCCTAAAGCCGCTGCGAATAAACCGAATATAGTTCTAAATTATAGAAATATTCTTACTCTTTGTGGACTCAATGAGAGGTGTATGCAAAGTGATGTAGTCTGCAAGGGGCCAGATCTCGTCCAATTCCAGTTTTGTAGCGTGGAAGCTGGCGCATTGCTCCGCTGTCACAAAGGGATCGAAACCGATGATCTGCAAAAAAAGGTTATTTTGTAAAAGTTATCAAGTTCGTATGGGTTGCAATTTTATCTATTGTTTAAATTACTTAAATAAAAAGAAAAGTTATAATCACTATCATTTTAGACGCATGAATCCAAGTCCAGCTGAACATAAGTAAAAAGACGACATACGAATACATGCAAAATTATTTAAATCTTTTCGTTATAAAAATGACCATTTGAAGTACTCAATTTCTATAGAGCAGTATTTATAGTACCTATCATAGCCACTAGTTCCTATTTTAAACAAAATAATCGATTAAATGTTTTGATTGTAATTAGACCTACATTCTGATTTCTCCTAAATCAGAATGTAGGTCTAATTAATTAAGGTCATAATGTTCAAATTGAACTAGTATCGTCAGAAAAAATCTTTATTTGTCTTTCATACATTATTGCTGCACATTTTTCACATGTGGCCACGTAAAATAAAAAAATTTGTGTTCTGTTGGACCTAGTTTTAAGTGTATATCACACACACACATACAGAAAATGAACATTTTAAGTATGTGACTACATACTAAATAATATGTACGTAATAACACTTATTTAATATTAATTATGGTTATTTCACGTTTTGTTTGTTGGCCGTAGGTATTTAAATATTTATGCCAATACTGCTTACAATTATTATTACGCAAGAAAGTGAATAAACAACAGTAGTAATGAACTTGCATCAAATGTGCCAAATGAATAATTAAAGTTGTATAATGCTTTAATTAGAGTCATTAACTTTGTAATTTGAACATAAAAGTACAATAAACTTTATAATTTTACGTTGCTGTTTTATTTTAGAATGTTGGTTTTTATTGTTAATAATTAAAAATATACAATCCGTTAGTTAGTTAGGTACCTACTGTGACATAGATACATTAGACAACACACAATTCAACCTAGGCTAAGTAGCGTTACTTAGTATTGCTGAAATTATATTTTTAATCACTTTTAAAATAGTTATGATGACATAATATCACATATTAAGATTACTTTGAATCTAGATAGTTTTGTGTAGTTGTTGTGATATTAAAAAGAATATCCGGTACTTCGAAAGGCTTACCTACACCGGGACACGTGTCCAACGAGCAGTGGTAAATGTGATGGGACAGATAACATAGTTCTTCTTCTTCTTCTTATCGAGTGGTTAGTGGTCAACCTAGTGTCAGGATTTGTTCAGGTCATAATTTATTATATAGGCATCCGACTTGACCTAACGACTGTTATCAATAATAATAATAATAATAATAATACACCCAAAATCCGCCATAGAGAGAATGACAATCAAAAGACAAGACGGAGGAAGAGGCCTTATTAATATATTCTCATTATGGACTACACAAATATTAAAATTAAAAACATTTTTCCATGAAAAAGCCCATAGTAGCCAAATCCACAAAGCCATAGTTAATACTGATTTTAATTACACACCTTTGAATCTAACCCAAGAACCAGAAATAGATAATATCAATAGTAGTAACTCAGAAAGCACAAAAATAGATCAATGGAAGAAGAAAGTACTCCATGGCCGACATCCTAATGACCTTGAACAACCCCATATAGATAAAATGGCATCAAATAAATGGCTCACTCTAGGATCATTATTTCCAGAAACTGAAGGCTTTATCATTGCAATCCAAGATCAAATCATCAACACCAAGAATTATAGAAAACACATCATCAAAGACCCTACAGTAATAGACGATAGCTGTAGAAAATGTCATAGCCAACCTGAAACAATACAACACATTACTGGAGCATGCCCTACCCTTACACAAAATGACTACACACACAGACACAACCAAATCGTTAACATTATACACCAAAGAATAGCTCTCAAACACAAACTCATACAAGACACACATACACCATACTACCAATATTTCCCTAAACCAGTTTTAGAAAACAACACCCATAAAATGTACTACGACCGAGCTATACTAACCGACAAGACTATACATTATAATCGCCCCGACATAACCCTACAAGACAAAACAAATAAAACTACATACCTGATTGATATTGCTGTCCCGAACACACATAATTTGCAAAAAACCATAGCTGAAAAAGTTCATAAATATACAGATCTTAAAGATGAAGTCCAAAGAATTTGGAGACAAGAAAAAGTATATATAGTGCCAATAGTATTGTCAACCACAGGCGTTATCCCAAAACAGATCCACCAAGCTCTGAAACTCATTGATATGAAACCTTATAGTTATATACAACTCCAAAAAGCTGCTATATTAAACACTTGCAGAATCGTACGAAAGTTCCTACAAATAAATGAACAAGATTTTAACACTACCCAAACAACTTGACCGCATCAAAAAAACCGTGGCATTTACTTGACTTGCAGTCCGTAAATGTCACCAAAGTTACCAGCGCTAGCTGAGAAAAAACAAACACACATAATAATAATAATAATATTCTACCACATTCACACAGCGCCATTTAGCCCCAAATTAAGCAATTATATTTGCTTGTGTTATGGGTACTAAACAACTGATATACTACTTATGTACCTTTTTTTTTGTAAATACATACATAATATAGATAAATTACACCCAGACACAGAACAAACAATCATGCTCATCACACAAAGGTTTGTCCTGGGTGGGAATCGAACCCACGACCTCCGGCTTAGCAGTCAGGGTCACTAACCACTAGACCAACAGGCCAGTCAACTTCAACTTGGTAACAACCAGGACCGACTTTAAAGATACGACTATTAGAGACCATAGTTAAAATTATCACATCCATATGACATGTCTGTAGTAACAGTAATTTAGACAAAATACAATTTTATGGATTTCCAAAAATACGGGATAAAGAGTCGGTGTGTTCGGTGGTTCGGTGGACTGGTTATGATATATTATTATTTTACTTTGTTTCTTAGTATTTACACATTTAAATACCTACATATTTGTCTAAAAAATAAATAAAATACACATTTAAAAATATGCATAAACATAGTTTAACCATCGGCATCAATAGTCTGGCAGTTCTGATATTATTATTAGTTTTGCGCTTTTACTGGAATAGTGACAAGTGATATTTAATCTTTCTATTTCTTATGAGAATATTCGCAGATAAATAACCATGACAAGGGATGCCAAATAAGTACATTACGAGTAGTATGTTTGCTTCAATAGTACCTAACACGATACCTTATATTATCTAACATTTTTTGACGGTAGTAGATCCTCGTTGGTTTCAGCATGAATGGGCCGGATCAACCGGAGAAGTACTACCTTCTCATAGAAGATAGATGTAAGAATAGTAGTATCCATGCTACTGCGTTTCGTTCGGTGAGTGAGATTGCTGGAGTCCCAATTTCCCTCTTTCTTATTGCCTCGCCTAGGGAGGTCCTACACGGTAGGCAGCGATTTCGTAGAGTCCGTGACATCAGCCGGAGCAATGCAAGAGACTCTGAGTCATTCATGAGCGACAGTTAACACTTAATATCAAGTGGGCTGTTCGCTTGTCTGCCACTGACGGCAATAAAAAAAAAACTGTATCCACCAAATTTACTTTAATTTTATTCTAATATTACGATTTTAGTTTCGTGTTATCAAAGCGAAGTCATTTGAGATGCATATTTTACCACTTCTACCTATTGATTGTGGATGTTTACCTACATACTCATGTAGCTTTTGACTTTTTAAAGCAGATATTTTGCTGTTCGCTTTATAACGGAGAAAAAAGTGGATATATATGGTTACTTTACCTACCTATTTCTTTTAAAGTTCTACATGTTACTTCTATAATAATAGTGAAAGCCCAAGAACTCGCATGGAATAGATAGAATAGATACTCAATGTAAGGCGTGCAAGGAAGTATGAAACAAACTAACAAACAAGAGACCGAGTCTGTAATAAAATTATGGTTTTGTTACTTTCGATTGAATTTGTTTGGGACTTTAAAATAGTAGATAGGTTAAGCGATTTAGCAGTCTTATTTGTTTGCATACATTTCACTGCTGATAATCCTTGCATATAATAGTCAAAATGGTTTATGTTGTTTGTGGCACTATTCCATAAAATCACATAATGTAGGGTTAATTTAGTTTACCTTCATTCCAAAAGCGTGCATGCGGATGGCAACTTCCCTGCCGACTCTGCCGAGACCGAGGATGGCCAGTGTTTTGCCGTTGAGTTCGGTGCCGGTGTAGAGTGTTCGTTGCCAGAGACCAGCCTTCATTGACGCTGCAGCGGGCACCACATGTCTCGACAGCGACAGAATAAGGTTGCAAGTGAGCTCGCACGCGCTCAAAGCGTTCGCACCAGGTGCACTGGGAAAATGTTTCAGTTTACGGCCTTATTTTAGTAACATATTCATTAAGTTGGCTTCTGGACCTCATTAATTGCTTACAATCAGGCCTACCTGCACATTTTTCGCCAATATAAATTGTTCCTATTAGACGTTTTAGAATCATAAAGGATGTTTTTATTTCGATAAAGCTTGTCTACGGTTACTATATATTTAGAGATGTTTACAATTTACAATAGATCATTAGCATTCTAGAATAGTACTTATTCTTTATCCAAAAACACTGACACTGAAGATAAAGACGCACATACATACTGGGTGGCGCAAAAGTAAAGACCCTATTTGGTTCAGCTATAAAATTTTTTCTAAATTAGAAAACTAGATTTAGATTTTTTTAAATGTATATTTGTGCCATTAAATTTCGTACCATTAGGATTTAAAGATGATGTCTTTTAAATGGTGACCTCCAGAGTTGATACACATTTGAGCCCTATTTATGACATTTTGCATAACTTGCCGTAACACTTCCTGCGATATGTTCGTTATTTCTTGACGAATGTTTTCTTTTAGAGCTGCGAGAGTCTGTGGCTTGTTCACATACACCCGAGATTTCAAAAAACCCCAAAGAAAGAAGTCTGGACTGGTCAGATCGGGTGATCTTGCAGGCCAAGGCAAATCGCCAAAACGAGAGATAACTCGGCCTGGAAAAGCGTCCCTCACTAAGTCCATAGTGTCGCGCGCTGTGTGTGCCGTAGCGCCGTCTTGTTGAAACCAGATGTGCTCCAGCCCCAATTCGTCCAAACTGGGTATCAAAAACTCACGTAACATGGTTCTGTAGCGTTCTCCAGTGACAGTAATCGCATTGCCTCCAGCGTCTTCGAAAAAATAGGGTCCGATCACTCTGTCAACACAGATGCCACGCCATACAGTAACTTTTAGTGGGTGTAGAGGTGTTTCTTGAATAATGCGCGGATTATCAGTGCCCCAGAACCGAGTATTCTGCTTATTGACATGCCCTGAGAGATGGAAATGCGCTTCGTCACTCATAACCAATTTTGAAGGAAAATCTCATAAATAGGGCTCAAATGTGTATCAACTCTGGAGGTCACCATTTAAAAGACATCATCTTTAAATCCTAATGGTACGAAATTTAATGGCACAAATATACATTTAAAAAAATCTAAATCTAGTTTTCTAATTTAGAAAAAATGTTATAGCTGAACCAAATAGGGTCTTTACTTTTGCGCCACCCGTTATATACATATTATATTATTATGCACATTGGTACTAATTGCCAGTTATGCTACTCCTCTCCTATCTTGACACTTCACCTTGATCAGTTCCACTCACTTTATGACTCCAATGTTACGTGCCCCGGCCTCATTGACATCGATGTTGTCGACTCCTGCGCCAGCGCGGCCGACTACCTTTAGCTTAGTACCAGCTGCTAACACCTCTTTGGTCACCTGTGATGCTGATCTGACTACCAAAGCATCGTATTTCTAGAAAAAAAAATAGTTTTTAGAAATTTGCGTCTTGTAGGTATTTGTAGAATGTCTGACAGGCAATTGTTCAACACAAAATTACTTTATTCTATAATAGTAAAACATATTGATAATCACGCTTAGATGTAGGTTTAGTTCATAGCGCTTCGTTATCGTAATCGAAGGTGCCTATATCTAACATTGACACCAAACATAATGGATGACGACAATAACAACCAGTCGCGTTTACACACCATACATACAACAACCTTGAGTAACACTGTGACATGGGAAAACCAAAATCAGATGTTTTTGTTGTGTGTTTACCTAGACAGATAATGAATAAAGAGCGTAATTTGAAAATCATTAATAACATTAACTATCCTTGTTACAATTGTTTTTTGTAAGTACTAAGGAATCATTACATGATCAGCCAGTGGACGTCCACTGCAGGGCATAGCCATAGCCTTTTCTCTTAGTTTACCATAGCCATAGTTAAGCAGGCAGCTCGGTAAGTTGATTGACTACAGTTTATTTTCCGTACACAGGTCCCGCTGTTGCTGTTACCTAGTATTTCCTAAGTACAGCCTCGCATTACGAACGGGATTACAAACATACAAACAGACGTTACCAAAGCCAAAACTCTCAGGCAGTGCAAAACTTGCACCATAAATGTAAATAAGATTTGAGAAAAAAAACTAGTTCCATGGATTAAATTACCAGTGAAACTAATGAGACAGTTCCTGCATTTTATATCTCGTAAGTAGGTTTATTGTGTTACGAGTACACGTATGATATTATAAAGGTTGCTATTATGTCATTACAAATAGTCATAGTGCAACGTTTGTGTCAACAGATGATACTGCTTGCGTTATATAAAGAATAAAATAGAACTCTTTAATACAACTCTCTAATGCATTGTCTCAATAAAACACGCTGAGTATTGAGATAAACTTGACGCCAATCTCAATCAAAGGTTGACGACCTTTTCGTCATGATCGCACCCTGATAAGAAGCTATTATTACCATGTAAGAGTTAAAAATACGCGTATAGTCGCGGAGTTGCGGCAAATAGCCCGTCCATACGTCCAACTCTTGGAATGGTATGGTATGCCATACCATTCCAAGAGTTAAAACTAAAGAATTATTTTAAACTAGGTGATTCCAGTACTTCTTATAGCTTACCAAATCCTTTAGACATGGCTGTTTTCTCTAATATATACAGAAACACAACAAAGTTGCCAACCGTTAGTGAGAAGAGGAGGAGAAGGAAAAGATAGAAACTAAGGGCATACCTAATTAAGCCAAACCGACATATGAGAACAGTTTAGATACTTAACGTTGTTGTAGTGGTGTAGATATACTCGTAGGTACATCTTGATGGACTTGAGAAGTTGCGTTTACACATATCGATTTTCGAAAATTTTCACATGTAGTGTACATTACTTAGCTTATAAGAGGTACTACTGTCACTACTTACTTAATTATTACGTAACGATATTCATTGTAGTTTACCTTAAAGACATCACGACTTTTATACATAGGCTGTCTTCATATCCATACATAGGTACCATACGTATGCGAAGTTAGGATATATAATGTATGTAATATAACCTTTCACGCTGTCAATCATACGGCGAAAATTACATGAATTTGAAGATGTGCGTAACCTCAATAACAGAATGAACTGTGTAATCTAGAACTTAATAAGAATCCTAACTAACTACCTATATGAATACAAAAACGGTGGATTAGAAATATCAATCGCAATTTCTAAATTCTTACCGGGACTTCTTTAAGAAGCTCATCTTTGGAGATCTTTGCTATGCTGGTGGAGGTGATGCCGTGAGACTTGAGAATCTCTCCACAATTGGCACCCACTCCGTCCACAATCAATACTGATTTGATGTCCACGCCCATTATGCAACTGTTGACAGATTAAAATAAAAAATATTTACATAACTAAGTACTCATTGAGGGGCATTGACACAATAACAATCTGAGGTTTAAATTCAGACCAACACAAAACAAAATGTGGGTAACCGGTTTTACATCGCCAAAAGCAAACACTCGCTTAGCATGCTTTAACCTTGCAACGCCATACAAAAGAGACATGTTTTAATCTTATTAATCAATGTAACTTTTAATGTATCAACGCAATAGAAGGAAAAAACATACAACTTCTTATTAGATGTATATATGTAAATAATTGATCAATTTTGTCAATCAATCAATTAAACTATGATTAGAAGTAAATAACGCAATAACAGACTCAAACTCTCAACTTGGACACAAACTGAAATAATATCTGCGATATGTAATTATACTTAAATGTATATTATATAATAAACTCACGTTTTATGTATATTTAGTTAGGCAGCTGGAGTGCTCGAGGGAACGTAGTTAACGCACGAGTGCCGAGTGGATCACCGCTCAGCTCGTGAGTGAACGAAGCGATCACTTATCTAGCAGCCAATGAACGAACTTCACCGATCTTTGTCGTAGCATTCTTATATTATTCAATACGACATCGGGAACGATCCCGTTCCGATAACAATACACGATACAATTTGTATTGTTTAAGAAGGTACTAATGAAAAATTAATTTAACTGGTGCTCATGAACCTTGTAAGCATCCGGAACACCCATAGCTAGTGCCTGGTGCCTCCGCCTATCGCTGCCACCATGTAAGACAAACGCTGTAGCCGTACAATTTTAATTACAAATAAGTAAAAGGTTTTTTTTAGAGGCACCGGGATCTGAACATTACTTACGTAATGTTTATTAACTACGATTTTCTGTAATGTGACAGTTATTCTACCATTAACTAGGTTGATTCAATTTAAACGAAAGATCTTTTAAGAGAAATTCGCTGGAGAATAATAAGCTCTTATCAGTGGACAATGTAAGTATGACGTGCAGTTATGTCATATAATTCAGACGACTATGTAAAGTTTGTAAACGACATTACGTGAGCTACCCACATGCCCGATATCAGACACCTATAGTAGATAGTAGGAGCGAATTAGGTAGGCTTGTTATCTGATAATGAAGTCCCATCAGCATTCAATGTGTTGCCTTCCAAGATTGTAGTTCAGGGTCTTAAGAGGCCGCCGTGCCCGCTGTTTGTCAATATGGTAGTTGAGATAGTGTCCACTTCTGGAATGCTAATATAAAAAAATATCGTATCGTTTAAAAACGCCTTCGATTGATATACCTCACATTCGCTATTAATCAGGCGACTCCAGCTGACAGTGCACACGCCACCTTGCGTTCGTACGTACCTCATGTACACAAGGACAAATACGTTACTATCAAAGCAAATATATTTGGACAATTCCGCTTATAGATAAAACCCGATAATGTTATATTTTTTAAACAATCTTAGGCTCTTAGTGTAGAATTTCAGATATAACAAGATTTATTAACCGACCTACAACCATGACACAGTTTATGTAACACGGTACATTCAACAATTACTAGTTATTAGATCTAGTTGTTGGTGACAGGATTGATATTTGCGCAAGTGACTCGTTGAGCTCTGTTAATAGAATAATAATTATATAAAATGAAAACAACAATGTCCGATGGTCGTGTTATACTCGTACAAGGACGTCATTGTGCCCCGCACTGCTATTGTTCGAGTAAACATGTTTATCGCTTCAGGCTGATTGTTGATCATTAGTTTATTTCACTACTATTTATTTTATCTTCAATATATACAAACGCCAAATACTAGACATTAGCTAATAGCCTTCGTGGTTGTGACTAAGTATTGACTTCGTTGATTTGTCACTAATGTATAATATATGTCTCGTCTATTAGGGAAATGCCTTCATGCTTTCTCTTTTACAAAGGTACATGGCAATTTTCGTTTTCTGTTCTTTATTAGTGTGAGTGATTTTATGATAGGCAGATTGTTTTGGTTTATCTATACATCTATACATCTATACATCTATACATAAATAATAAAAATGTAACCGATCGCTGTCTGTACATGGAAGATATTTGAAAAAAAATATTATTGGGACCTTTATCAACGCAAATAGAACCCAAAACAATGATTGTTACAATTTTTGTCTGTTTGTCTGTGCGTTTGTGCACGCTAATCTCAGAAACGGCTTATCCGATTAAGATATGGTTTTCACTAATACATTGTGGTAAGCTTCACTTAACATTTAGTGTTTGTTTCATGTCAATCGGTTCATAAATAAAAAAGTTATGCCAATTTAAAGAATCACGTCGAACATTTGTTAATTTACTACGAAACCTGATAGAAACAGAGAGTTTAACAGGTTACGGAATAGCTGATAGCGTTTTTATTTTTCGGATTCCTCTCATTCTAAACAATCTTCCGTTTAGTTTTAAATGAGTCCAGTTTCCAGTGAGCCTATGTTTCGCGATGACAATTAATAAAGCCCACAGTCAGACACAACTAAAAGTTGTGGGTGTGGATCTAAGTATTATCTGTTTTTCACACGGTCAGCTTTATGTGGCTCTATCATGTGTTAGCATTCCTAGCAGCCTGTATGCTTTGATCCCCGATGGCTATACGTCTAATCCATACATCCATACACCCATACATATTATATAAGGCTTTGTCCTGACTGACTGACTGACTAACAGACAACGCACAGCCTAAACTGCTGGTCGTAGTGACTTGAAATTTGGAAGGTGTGTTTGTCTAAATGTCTAGAGGTTGTGCTAAGAAAGAGTTTTTTAAAATTTAATTCCTAAGTGTGTGAAAAGGGATGAAAACGATTTTATGAATCTTCTTCATTTTTTAACTTAAGTTTTAAAATTTTGTTTTGGAATACTTCTATTTAAATAAAAAATATCCTTATAATTTTATTTTAACAGGGGTGGATATAGAGGGATGAAATTAGGGATGAAATATTTACAAAGATCTTTAGCTTTTGAAGCTAACGACTTGAAATTTGCAGGGAGGGGTAGGGAGGGAAAGGAGGGAGGAAAAGGAGGAATTGAGGAGAAGGAAGAAGGGGAAAGTGAGAGATAAGTGATGAGGAAGTGAGGGGGAAGTGAAAAGGAATCGTGGGGGAGCCACGATTCCTTTTCCATGCGGGAGAAGTGAGGGGAAAGTCAGGGAGAAGTCAGAGGAAAGTCAGGGGAAAGCCAGGGAGAAGTGAGGGAGAAGTGAGGGAAAAGTGAGGGGAATGTTAGAGGAAAGTGAGGGGGAAGTGAGGGAGACGGGAGAGGAAGAGAGGGGAAGGGACGAGGAAAGAAAGGAGTTCTTGAATGGTGGAAAAAAGGAGGGGAAGGGATAGGAAACGATAGGAAGGGAGAGGAAAGGAGGAAAAGGAAGGAGAAGGAAGGGGCAAGAGAGAAGAAAGCGAGGAGGCAAGGTAGAGGGAAGTGGAGGCAAGGGCAAGAGATGCTTAAGGAGGTGAAGAGGAGAAGGGGGAGGGGAGGAGAGGAAGGAGGAAACTGTGGAGAGTGGAGAAAAAGGGCGACAGGAAAGAAGGGGAAGGGGAAAGTTATTTTAGTGAAAATTTGCCTTTGTGTATTGTATGTTGTTTTTACGAGGGATATCTTTAGGTAGGTGAAAGAGGATTTGTATGAATGGAAGATTAAAAATAGTGTGAAGAACAGTATTTAAACAATATAAAAATGTCTATTGGAAAAAACGACATTCACGCGAGCGAAGCCGCGGGCAAAAACTATCTATATACATAAAAACAAAAGGTCACTCACTCACTTATCACGAAATCTCAGAAACAACAAGTGCTAGGAATCTCAAACTTTGCATGGTCGTTCCTATTAGGATATAGGTGCTCACTTAGACGGAATTGTGCGAAATCCATCCCCTAAGGGGGTATAAAGGGGTGGCAAAGTTTGTATGAAACTTCTATAGTTTTTATAGTAAGATTACCAAATTACTAGAAAATACTTTTTTTTTTAATATTTAGAAACCACCCTTATTAAGTGGGCAAATAAGAGTCGCAAGTTTGTGTGAAAGTGGTTTGTCAGTTTTAGCGGTAGCGGGTTTAAACTGGATTCGCCATAGATACGGATAATACTGATATTTATTACTGATACAATGTACGATTGCCATAAAATTTGGCACGCAATATTCTCATAGAGGCACCCATCTGAATTTTCACGCGAACGAAGTCGCGGGCAACAGCTAGTAAGGAATACACACGCACCTACCGCCCCGCATGACATACATTTTTTTGCAGACTTTTATAATGCACATAAAAGGATTTTTTAAAACTATGAGTAAGCGCAAACTACATTTGCCATCCTCTGTGCTGTTTCTAAATAGGCACCTACATTAGACGTTTTTTTGGACCAACATAACTATGAGTTTGACTTTTAAATAATTTATTAGGGTTGAAGTGATTTCAGACTAACAGAAAGATTCAATAACAATCGATTAAGTTACCAATAAAAGAAAATAACGATAATAATATATATATATATATAATATAAATCGCACTTAGACTTGTTTAATACCTAAGCACCTATTGCAAAAAAAAGGTCAATTTTTACTTGTTACCTATTAGATATCTTCTAATTGCTTGCTATTTGTAACGACGGCACTTCAGCGATGCTTAGATGTTGCGATGGTTGGTCAGTGAGGCGGCGGGTAGATGTAATAAAAGTATAACTTATCAGCGTAACGATATAATACAGTCAACAGTCGATAACGAAGTGTCCTTACAAGCCGTTTTATATTATCTTTGACAATTACTATTACTTAGTACTTAATATCCCACCACACCAATACGAAACACCGCTGATTGCTAAACCTACTGTCTTGGACCCCACAACGAATTTAATCAGTAGTAAAAAGAAGTAGTTGGAAATAAAAATGTCTACATCCTTCCATTGCAAAGCGAGAGACAAATTTAATCTGTATAAGATTATGACCAATTAAAAGAGAGCATCACAGACAAGAAATATTAAGGGGCCATTCTGAGCTATATCTGATTCCAGTAATATGTATGGCAGAAAAGCTTAAACGCACGGAAATTAACCCTAGATGACTCAAGATCCTCATAATAAATTGGCCCTGATGTAACTTGTAAACTATTTTGAAACATTATGTCACGGTCTTTACGCCAAAGACTACATTCCCAAAGAATGTGATGAGCAAACTGTTTTGATTGGAGCACTGACAACTCGGCGAATCAACTAACTTAAACGAAAATAGTTTGCCCTTAAAGTTACCATGACCCGTGAGAAATTGGGCGACACAAAGATCTACCTCATGCCATATTGTTTCCAACTGATGGAAAAAACTGGTACAGGTGGCGCCCCTTGTTGAACTATCCCACCGCTGCTGCCATTTGTTAATAAGACTTCTATAAACTTCATTTTCTTCTATATAATCTATTGAATTTCTGGCGATCGCGCGATTTTAAGAAGTCACTATTCATGGCGTCATAAGTAATATAGTCCATAACCGCTTGTCTCTGAACCTCAAGATCGACCGGAAAAACACCTGCCAGTACTGGCAAAGTCTCAGTGCTAACTGTTCTTTACGCCTTAGACAGAAATATTTACGCAAGACGTTGACTTTGAAGCAAGCAGCTAAATCTTGTTAAACTTACCAAAGATTAGATTGCGGTTTTAGCCAGATTTGGATAAATTATCACCGTTTTCTTGGTTCAATGGTCGCGACCCGTTGGGCTGACGCCAAAATTCCAGTTGCAAATACAATCAGCTTCTGTCCAAAGACGAGTTGTTTGAATATTTGATCAGTAACCGCAATAATATGGATAAACCACAGTAACATTCATTTGTCAAATTAATGTCTAAAGTTCACCGTAGCGTTCAGATCTTGCTGCAGTTACAAACACAAGTCCCTAGATCTACCGATAGATCTGTAAGCTGTCAATCACAGAACCGCTAATTCATCTAGAAGATTATAAATATTACTTCTAATCTACTAAAGTTTCTTCGAAAGAAACTACTAAATGGCTGTAGACAATCCAGCAGTCATTTTTATTCGGGCGTTTGTAGTTCACAACTTTCTTTTCTATGATCTAAATGAATTTAGCTCTGACTTTACTTTGCTTTCAGTGTCGATTCTCGTTCCTTGTGGTACCTTCGACCGCTTCGACGGTTATAGGTATGTATGTTATTGCCAAAAAGTATGCCACTTGTTTAGGCAACTGTTGCACATTGTTTCAAAACTAACAGATTTAATTTTCTTTTATTAGCTTTGCTCGAGTGATGTGACGATTGTGATACAATTGCTTCAAAAGTGGCGCTATCTACTCGAACTATCGCTTCAGTGATAGTGCAGTGATGTTTTGAACCAGTTTAATTTTTTAATACCAGTTTACCTTTGTAACGTGGAGGCATGAAAGCTGTAGCTATATTTATAATATTACTACTATCGATAGATACAACAAAATCGTGATGGCTCTGTAGTTGAGGCACCCGCTTGGTATACACGACGTCTAGGATTTGAAACCGAGCAAGTACCAATTTGGTTTTTTTATGTATTTCATATTTACTTTTTAACGGAACTAGCTACTAAAAGGAATAAGATTTAGTGTAGGCCAATGACCTCTGTTTGTCTAAACCAATTTACAGAGAGTGTTGCTGCTGCAGCCACTTACATAGAACCAAGCCACGATCACCCAAACGAACTTTACGAGTTCTTGTTCAACACAAACAATCAGCGTACAACGCATTATTTTCAACTAGAACTTTTACCAAAAGCATCAAATGATGTGATTGGGCAACATCAAGCATATAGATAATTAGAGCTAAGTTGTATGAACTTTATAGTATGAAACAATATAATATAGTTTTGATCCTATATATATATATATAATAATATATATATGAGTCTTTATTCATATTCTATCGAGTTATTCTATCGATGTTTTTGTTTATTTTATTTCAAAATGTTCATTTCATCGCAAATGTCCAGTTCAAGGTCAAGGTTCTGAAGTGAGATTGAAGTTAAACAATAAATCTTCAAAGTGCATTCATAAAGTATGCATAAAGGTTTAAACCCGTATGCACATATTACTTATCTACAAAAATAATATTCTCTAAATTTTAAAACAAATTTGATTATTTGAATGCATCCCCAACTCATTAGCATAGAGTTTAAAATGAGTTACTATTCCTTTAATATTTTTTTGTGTTCCTAAATTCGGTTATTCGTTTTACGCACTTCACGCAGTAAAGAATAAATAGCACTATAATTAGTTTGTCAAACCCCCTATTTGTGGTGCGTTTGGTATTTACGCATTGTTCCGTTTAACGCAGTAAAGAATACCCAGTATGAACCGATAACTTGTTTCTCTATGGGCCAATATATAGTTATTAGGTATTGGAGCAATACCTAGTTATTAGAACTGTTTACGGTTTGCAACACCCATTTCTACTAAGATTTATCCTGGGTAGGAGTAGAACCTACGACCTCCGGCCTAGCAGTCAGGGTCACCAACCACTAGGCCAACAGGCCAGTCAGTACTAAGTCCTTTTATTTAAGTAATAAAATTAAACAGTCCGAGAACAAAACAAAAACAACTTGTAATGTTATTCATAATAAAACTAGCCGTGTCAAATTCAAAGTGAACAATTACGAGTTAAACATTATGCACAATTTTATTTCACAGATTTTTAACGACTTCTTTTTTAGCATATCAGTAAAGACAACTATCTCCTTAGATGTCTGCCTAATCAAAGCTGAATACTTGCTTAGTCATTTTAGACCTATAACTATACTACCAGCTATAAGTAAAATTTTTGAGAAAAAGATATATTGTATCAATTAGAGAGCCATTGTAACTTTCATAAACTAATATATAACGAGCAGAATGGCTTTACGAAAGGTCGCAAAACTACAGATGCAGGCGTTACACTAATAAACATATCTTTAATGTCAGACAAAATACAATGGATGCTATTGGTGTTTTATTGTGATCTCTCTAAAGCATTTGACTGCGTCGAGACAATACACTCTTGAGGAAGCTCAGTCACTATGGGATCAGGGATATGATACTTAATCTAATTTTCACCTACCGAAGTAATAGAGTGCAATACGTTAATGTAAATGGAAATAGGTTTTCAGGGTTACCTGTTGCTATGAGCGTCCCACAGGGCTCCATTCTTGGTCCATTTCTATTTTTGGTGTACGTTAATGATTTGCCGTACTTTGTAAAGGATTTAAATTGTAAATGGTAAATGGTTCGCTCGCGCAAGTCGTAAACTGGTTACGGTAAACAATCTTCTACTTAATTCCAAGAAGACAAAATTTTTAAAATTTTCTATGACAAATGTCAAAAATTCAGGTACAGACCTGGTTTTAAATAATGAATCAGTTTTAAAAGCTTAGCGGCTTTTGCTATCAGGAAAGTTAGTCAACTTACTGATGTGGAAACCGCAAGACTAGTCGATTTTAGCTATTTTCACAGCATAATGTCCTACGGCATATGGTTGTGGGGCAAGGCTGCTGACATTGAATCCATTGTTGTAATTCAAAAACGAGCTATACGTTTTATTTAGGTTCACGAGTTTCCCTGACAGAGCGATTCAAAGAGATCAGGTAGGGTATATGGACAGATGCCTCAATATAATACGTTAATGTTGTTTATGTTATAAAATAATTTTAAACAAAAAATAACCTACTTCAAACGGGTTTTTTTTTATCTATTAGCAATCAGTCGCAAGACTATAAGCTAGTTTGTTGAGTGATGTGAAATAATATGGAGGGAGCGCAGCCAGTGCCACAACTTCAAATTCAAAGGACATTCTTTCTCTTTAGCCTTCTCACTACGCCAGAGAGTCCAACAGTTGGGTCGCAAGCGGGTTGGGATGCAGAGCCAGTCTATCTGCATATGTATTTTTGTGCTTCTCAATTTCCTCGACAATTAATGGACCGCCAAGATAATGGTGCATTTCCTCAGTTTTGGTGAACCATGGGGCATTGGTAATTGTTCGAAGAATGTGGTTTTGCACGCGTTGAAGGCACGTTAAGTTGCTTTTGCTGGCTGTACCCCAAAGCGGAATACCGTAAGTCGAGGTAGGTTTAAGAATGAAGTTGTAAATAAGAAGTTTATTGTCGACCGACAACACTAAGTTTCTTAAAACTTTCTTTAAACTTCAGGTTGGTTTCATCTCTCTTCTTTTTTATATGGGTCTTCCAGGTTAGTCGGCGATCTAGGTGAAATCCAAGGTACTTTATACAGTCTATGTCAGGTAGGAGGTCACTTCCAAGTTTTACAGGTGGGCAATTATCTCGTCTTAGACTTTTGAGCACTGGCTCTAATACGCCATTTAATAAGCCACGTGTTAATTTGATCTAGGAGAACTTGTAACTTATTGCTGGCTTTTTGCGGATTGTCATCACATGCAAGAAGGGCAATGTCATCGGCATAGGTAGCAATGGTGACATCCTCTGACAGAGGGAGATCGGAGGAAACAAACAGGCACTAAACTAAAAAATTAAAAATAAGTTTACTTAGCAGAAAGTAATTCGTATTTTGATTTAGTTAATCAGAAATGATTCAATGAGTATTTTATAATTTTGAAGTAGGTGCCAAGTAAAACAATAACTAGGTACCTATAGGTATTATCAATCTTAATTTGCTATTGTAGTAAGTAAGTAATATAAGAATGCAAGCATATATAAATATTTTTTTGACAATAATTTATTGATACATTTTGACATATTATTTATAATGATTATTATAATTATTTGTTTTTGATTATCTTTAGTTAATGACATGATGCCCAAGCTTTAAATGAACAGTTACACATTCTGTATTGTATTGTTTAAATTGTATAGTAGGTATTGTTAAAAAATACAAATTGTAATTTGTGAAATAGAGGTACATTGAGAACTCCTCTGGTAAATAAAGTTCAATCTTCATACAGGAGATATTATCAGTTTATATAATAGAAACATTTACTACAGTTCATATGTTGCCTTTACCTTTTTGTAGCAATATGCAAATTCAGGCAGCCTCTAAAGCACACATTTTACTTTATTTTTTATCACAACATAGAAAGCTGTTATTAATTAGATACCTATAGAGTTAGGTGTATTGCCTGCGTCACTTTGCATGCTACTTGAAATTGTAATAACCTGGCGATTAAAAAAGGAGGCCTAGTGGTATGTTGCCAGTTTTCTCATGGCCCTACCCTAACGTCAGCGAACTGGCTGTAGGTTGATTGGTTTTGTAAGTATTATTAACGTTCATAAGTATTAATTCAATTAGCCTAAATAATTAAATATTTTATTGATTTTGAAAAGACGGACTTCTCTGAAGTTCTTGGATTTTTTGGTGAAGTAAAAAATGTCTAAAATCGCCAACTCGCCTTAAGCAACCGTGGCGATCAATCCATACTCATATTATAAATATGAAAGTAACTCTGGCTGTCTGTCTGTCTGTTACGCTTTCACGCCTAAACCAGTGAACCGATTTTGATGAAATTTGGTATAGAGATATTTTTGACCTTGGAGAACAACATAGACTATATTATGTTGCGAAAAATAGCTTGAAAGGGTTGAACCTATTTCAACCCGAAGATGAAATTTTATATACAAAATCGTCAATATATATCGTCGGTTACAATATATTATGCGATATAACCAACACGGGCGGACTCTTCTCTATAGTCCCACTGTATTGGGAAAGCCCATTAAAATCACACTGCAGGGAAAGGCCTCTTGCCTTTCCCTGCAGTGGCATAACAATGGGCTGGTATGATGATGATGATGATGATGATAGTTACTACCTACATAATTATCGTTCAGATAATTATGATACATTTTTGAGGTAATTTATTTAAGTACCACAAATATAAATATAATATAAATAAAACAGCACGTATTAAAACGTTATAATTCTTAATAATTAATTTTATTATCACACTTACGAAATATACAAAACATATCACGATGGCACTAGAAGTCAGTGCTTCAGCAGACGAGACGTGTAGTCATATTTAAGTTATTGTTTACGGCTGTTACCATCTACTTCATAAATTTAATTTATCACTCAAAATAATAAATAAATGATATATAAAATTGCGTAAAACTTTAAATTTTTTGTCTATCTACGATTTTGTGCTATACAAAATTGTAAAAATGGTATGTATTACAATAGGTACGTATTTAAACAATTATAAATATCTACACCTAAAATTGGTGTGGCGGCGTTTGTGTTTGGTTTAAGTTCAAATTTTTCGTTATTTTTATTGCAAACATTGTAGTGGATACTTACTTTATTTGCAGTCGTATTTTATTTGTATTCTCTATAATGTTTATACTGGTACAAAGCTAGGTACTGTGTTTGATGTTAGACTTTGAAAATATTAATTGTGATGATTAATTAAAAAAGGTCTATTTTATTGAGTGATATTGATTTGGTTTGTATTGATTTTTCGGCGATTTCCTTTTAATTGAAAGCCCGAACTTACTCGTAACAATATCTACTACTAATATGTACATAACACTTGTAAAAAAGGAAATTACTAAATATAGAGTACTCATCGGTACAATCCTAAAATAGAAAAATGTTAGAAGCTTACTCTAAATATAGACACATTACAACTAACGTAGAAAAGACACTGATATTAGGTAGATAATAAATGGACGAAAAGTCTAACTTCTAAGTAGTTTCTGATGTAAATTGACTAAGAAAAATGACATACAATCGTAAATGCTGAACATAGACGAGATAAAATTCAAATTCATCTTTTATCATAACGAAAAATTTAAATTAATGTCAAGAAAGAGACTTTTATTGAATAAATTCGATGACAGATGAGATAGGTAGGTACTAAATCGTTCACCAGTGGTAACTAAGTAGGTTGGCTGTTAAGCTCGCATAGGTTTCAGCATTATGTCATTGTTTACATAAAGAGGAGTAGGGTATAGGAGGGTTATTTGGGGTTGTAGACGCCCCGGGCAGGTCTGGCTAGGCGGCCGCCGATGCCTCCAGCAGCGCGACGCTTAGCTATGAGCGCGTCGAGACCTCGCAGCGGTGGTGCCGGCGTCGTTTCTACTGGTTGGGCCTCTGTCTCCTCTTCGACCTTCTCAGCGTTAGTACTTTCTTCTGTCGTCTCCGTTGATTTCTTAGGCGCTTCTGTTGTCGCCTAAAACGCCAAAAATCACTCAGCAAAAAGAATCAGCATATTTACACAGGTGGAGTAAAATTGGTCCAGTTTTTAGTTTATTTTTAAATCTTGTCATGTCAACATTTTTATCAACAACCAGAAGCTTACCTCTGTAGAAACTAATTTCCTCTTTAAAAGTGGGTTTGAACGACGCGGAGGTGGGGTGACTGATGCTCGTGGTTTGGGTGATGGTGAGATTGTAAGCCTATTGCGCACTCTAAGGCCACTTCGAGGAGCTTCAGGCGCAGGAGTTGGTGATGAGGACTAAAAAAAAGTTAATGTTAAATGTGAGATAATTAATTAATCTTTTATAGTTCACCAGGTTCAGTTCAAATATTCGGCTTATTATATCATTACCCGCTAAGTAATCTGACGACAATGATGTATCTTTAGGCTGATTAGGCTACATAAAAAGATAGGAATTTAATTACTTATAACTATTCTAGGATATCCTAGAGATGATAAAAAGTGTATCAACTAAACTAAAACTTTTTGGTGTATTACTTCGGCATCAACATCGGTAGCAGGCGACTCGGGCGCTGATGTTTCGGCGGGTGCTTCGGAAGCGGCCTCCGGAGCAACACTTGCTCCTCTCAAACGCGGATTAGGTCGCAGGTTTAGTCTGGGTCCAGGTCTCAAAGATGCAGGTCTCAAACCAGGTCTACCGCGACTAAATCAACATGAAAAAGATATATTATGAAATGTAAGTAATTATATTTTTACATAGACTTACTAAAAAAAATTGTTTCTGTTTTGAACTTACCCAATACTTCTGGACGGTACAGGGGTAGTTTCTGCTGCATCGGCAGAGCCAGCTGGTGATGTACTATCCTCAGCCGATGAGACAGCGGCAGTAGCGGCGGTAGTAGTCGTGGAAGGACCACGTCTCAGACCAGGTCGCAGTCTAGGTCTGACAAAAGAACGCATATTTCAGAAAACATTTCTACAAATATTTCTAAAAAAAATATAGTGCTATACTCGTAAATACCTTAAAGGCGCTTCACTTGATGGCGCTGGGGCACTGCCATCTTCTTGAGGGGACACAGAAGCGGCAGTTGTGGAGACTGGACGAGTGCGACCCGCGAATAAGCCACGACGACCGAAAGCCTGTAACAATGGACATGCAACCATAAAACATGCCAGTTAAAGGACACTTGATTTCATTAGATTGTGCGCTTAAACAAATAGTATAAAAAATAGATATAAAGTTACATTCCTCCATCTAGCTTTTCTAGATAATCTAAACCGGTCTTACCGGACTGATAAAGTTAGATAGATTCTTAGTTCGTCTATAACAACAACAACGACGACGACGACCGTTTCTATTTTTGAAATGTTCTCTTAACAGAACATTTTTAAAAATAGATAGAAATATAGTGTATTGCGACACATGCGACCTTAATATCCTTCATTCTTATTATTGATAGAACACGCCTACTTGACGAAAACCTTTAAAGTTAAAGTAATCTTCCAACAAACACTGTACCATGCATTATATAATTAGTTTTGTTCACATACCTATGGGAGTTTAAATACCTATGTGTTCACACTTAAAACACATAGGTTTTTAAAACATTTTAGATTTAATATATCTAGTAAATTCGCAATGCAAAACTGTCGCTTTTAATAGCTTATGGATACGCAATAAGGCCCAATGAATAAACAGACCTTAGCTTGTGTGGCCGGTTTCTCTACTGGAGCTGTGGTTGACGTGGACTCAGCTGGAGTTCCATTTGAGGCTGCTGTGGTTCTACGACCTCCGGGCGATTGCTTGTACAAGCGACCTGGTTAACAAACAAGAATTCAATGCATACCGATTTAATTCAACACACCTTACTAAATAGTACAAGTAACGTGCCTATAGTAGTTAAAGAAAAAGAAAAGGAGGCAATTTGACTAAAGGTTTAGGAAAAGTTTGGAACATACTGATATAGTTTTTAAACATTTACTGTCAATAAGTACTCGTAATATTTATTATTTTACATACAAACAAACGCACAAACTTAAGTGATAAACACTTTATGTATGTATGGTTGATGAACGTGCGTGTTATTTCACATTTGGCTTGGAATCTAGAATAGATTTAATAAGATCTCATTAATAAGTTAGACCAGTTAATATGATATAAGTATAGATACGAATAACGAAGCGATATAGAATACTAAGATATCGTAATATTAGTCAACACTACTGGCAAAGTAACAACTCAGGGCCAACCAGCTAGCTATACCTGATAAAATTCCTAATGAAACTACGTAGAAACACATAGAGCAATGTCTCTCTCACAATTTTGTTTTGATTACATGTGCAGGTAGAGGTAAATATCTATAATGTACCTAATAATTAAAGGTCATCCAATCTCGACTGCAATTAACATTTGAAATAATCTATTATAATATGCTTTAATAAGCGATGAAGTCGAAATTAAATTATACTTGCAACATTAATTTGGCTGATAATTGAAATTAACAGTCATTTTCTTCACTAATTGTAGTCGTTTTTGTCTTCAATACAAATAATTACTTGTTACCAGACAAGTAAAAAAAGTTATTTTCACTAAAACAATAATAAATCGTATTAATACGTATTTCTTTTCTCTTGAGAACCAAGTAATATTTCAGTAAATATATGTAATTACACTAATTACTAATTACCATTTAGGTACGTAGCACATAGCGTTTTAGAGTCAAAGCCTAACTAGGTACTAGTAATACGAGTATGTTTATTTCATACGTGTTCAATGTGTACATATCACCGAATTCTATTGATTTTTCATCGTTAAGTAGGTACAGTATCTTTCAAATTGGATACGAGATTGGTATCGAATTTTATATTTTAGTTTTAGCTAATATAGGAGCTAGTAGCATAGCTTAATATACGTTAATATAAATACTATCGTTGCGTCGTCTGTAAATTCTACTTAGGGAAGCCCATGGAGGTTTTGAAACGCTACCTACTTATCGCCATGACGACAATACTAAAAAAGAAAGTACCTATAACTGACTGTAAGAAAAATAGATAAGTACTACAATGTTATCAATGAAGTTACAAATAACAAAGGAATCTTTTCAGTTTATTTTCGTGATATTATATCATTGGTTATCGTTATCTGTTATTTCTGATGCCCTCCATGCTTATCAGTCAAGAGTAGGTAGCTTATTATAATAAGTACACAAAAACGATTTATCTATTAAGTACATCTTTTAATAAAACTAGGACAAAATAATTATAATAATATTGTATTGGAATATTTTTTTGAATAGGTCTTTTATTAGACAGTACCTAGTACCTACTTTATATTCTTCTATATCGAAGTTATAGTAGGTAGTGTCTCTGCCACACGCTACAGAAATTTTTTTAAACATAAGAGACTAAACGATTTCAAGATTGCCATAAGTTTGGCAATGCAGTCTTCAGTAAAGGTAACCACTTACGAGAACTGTCGGGAGTATCTGATCTACCCTTCTTTATTGACTTTAACGGTAGATAATTAAAAAAGTTTTTTTTTATTGTTAATTGTCAACCGACAGTTTCTAGTTTAGCATTAAATAGAATATAATGTATGAATAGTATTAAAGAAGCACAAAATTAACAATAATTAACTAAAGATTAACTCATATAATTAGTTATGTATAAGGTGAGGTATTCATTTTGTTAAACAAATTTACAAGTTAAGTATAACATTTTTATGTGCTTACAGAGAAATAATTACATATATACATTTATTCATAAAAAGCAAAACGACTCTCTAAACTTGTAGATGAAATAATATTACAACCATAATATATTATGTGTATTACTCAATTGTGGTGGCTATGAAAACCGAGGGATTTATTCTATAGTAGACTTTTACAGACTAATCATGTGAAGTGTACGATCATACAAAAACGAAAGTTATAGACTTATATACTATAATCAATGTCATTATTATTAAATTATATTATGGCTGAAGACAATAGGTATTCGTCGAGTGTCACATTCTCATGTTTTAAAAAGCATCATACAGTTGACTGATTGCACAAGTGAAGTACAAACGCTCACTATATTGCCACTACGATAGTGTACGATAGAGCTGTCACTTTCAGACGCCGATTGTTCGTTATAACGTCTACTCATAATATAATTAATTCGATTAATTTAAACAAGATAATGTATACAAGGAACAAAATACAGTGTGCTCATAGATACATAATTATTTCAATGAGGTATTTTAGGTGTCTGCCTACCCTGTTACCGCCCAATAAACGTGGTAGTAATATATACTAGTATGTTTATATAAGTTTCTAAGAATAGATTACAAGAAGTTTATCATCAGTGAATTTAGTGAAAGCTATTATTTTCTCCTTGTTGCGTGTTCTGTGTCGTCATGTTGATGTTGTTAACGTCGTGATGCTGATAAACTACCTAACTATTTTAAGATGTTGTAATTTTTCTAAGAACCTAAGGTATTTTATAGTTAAGAATAGCTGGTAAAGCAGTTATTTTGATACCTTGATCATGCATGATTACGATCGGTAAATTGAATTTCGTATAAGAATTGCATTCGTATCAGAGTCTAATGTTACCATTTTGGTGTTTACCGCCTTTGCACCATTTTACACAAAACCTAACACCGCTAATATTCTTGAGCACTACTGCCAAGCATTTGCAACTGCGCAAGGTAAAAACGCTCTAAGATAACATAACGACCATTTATTACGATATTATGAATATTATGATTAAGATAATATGTAAATGAGACTGACGCAATCAATAATGGTCATATATTACATCAAATTATAATAATAGTCAGCTATCGGTGCGTATGTCACTGTTAATGTATCGTTTATCTCACAGACATAGCTTGTTCCTGATGCAATATGTTATTGTTACATCATGGATTAATTTATAGGGTGGGAACATTGCGAATGTTTTCTAGATGTTTGAAGCTAGTAGGTGGTAGGTAACAGTTTCAAATCGGGCAATCAGTAGAAGTTTAATAAAAATACTTAATTATTGTCGTATGTAAATAAGATTCTTTTCCATTTCTTCTGTACCTATATTTAGTATCAATTGCTGTAGGTATTTATCCCCATAGTCAGCAGTTAACAGTTTCAATGAACATTGAGCTTTTTTGTAATTCAATCGGTCCTTAACGCCTTGAATTTTATTACGGCAGTAAGTACTTTTGATCATTAAAATATCGACTGAAGATGCATTTCTAAAGCGACGTAGTAATTTATTTAAACTTAAGGATATTCTTGTATACGTAGTGAAGTTTTACAATTATTGCAGCCGAGGCCATGAATACAAAGGTCAATTAAACTCTGATCATTATGTGAGCTTACACACAAATCTTTAGTCTGTATCTACTGGGAGCAAAACTGTAGCGCATCTTTGATAAATTCGCTTTATATTAAATTATCAATTAGATACAGATATTAAACAACACGAAAACATGTTTTGCATAGCTCGTTGTAAAAACCGCACCATATCTTATCTATATTATTCTTATTCTAAATTGGCAATATTTGAAATTAGATACAACATCTATATGGCATCGTAGATCTAAATATTTTTAGCTTAATATATTAGCGTAAGTAAGGTAAGGATTCAGGACAGAAATATGGAATAGTTTAGGTTATATCGAAATCTTAGAATTAAAAAACTTGAGCCAAAACATTATCAAAAGTAAACAAAAAGAGCATAATTATGTTATGGCTACATGATATCTTAAAACATAATGAACATTGTTCGTTTAAACAAACAATCGCTGAAATGCATATTCGCTGTATACAATCGCTTAGCAACAAAATGATAATGAAAACAACTTTCGCACAGTGATGGCCACTGCATAAAGATTATTGAGATTGCAAGCCACATAATTGTGTATAACATGATGCTTGGAGTCCACGGTGTGTGACTTAATAAACAACAATTACTATTAACTGTTGTGTTTAAAAATACGCATAGTTTTACACTGGTATGTGTACAAGTTATGTAGCTGAATTATTAAGTAAATTATATAAGTAAAGTTTCTAATACGAACTGTAAAAATACCAGAGCAGTTAAAATTTGTACGAGGCACCTATAGAATCAATAGTTAACGTTTGTTGACTAAACGAGCTAGTAAATCAATAGCCATACCCCCAGCCATACCCTAGCCATGCCATATTATTTTAGCATGCTTTTAGGTACTTCACATGAGATTTAAAAGGTGATTAGTTAATTTCTCGTTGATCAGCCTTTTAGAAACTGGGGGTTAGTATGCCAGCCAGTACATCTAGATGATACTTTCCATACATACACTGAATTGTTAATAATAGTGTTACTAACTTTCTACATATTTTATATGATGTCATTTATGCATTGTTTCTCTAATCAGCTAGAGTGGAGCTGTTATAAACGCTAATATAAAAACAAAATAACAATATAGTATTTTTGCTGCAATTCTCACTATAGGAAACTCTCGTACGTGTTCTGAATAATAAAAGACATTTTGTCATATTGATCATAAAATGCACAGAGTTATTACAAGTACCTAATTGTTTTTTTATTTGCCAACATGAAGCTAATATTCTTATATCTTGACAAACATAACTTTAAAAAGTTTAATATCACCAAAAATACTGATTTTATAAAATTTTGTTTAATAATCACAATAATCAAGGTTCAGCGCACCAATGTCGTAACATTTTGTATAAAACTATGCAAATATCATACATTACAATCTTTTAATACGTATAACGCACATTTGAGGAAATCAATTAGTTTCAATTTATACAACACATTGTGGACTTTCGCTAGTCGCATTCTATAACTGGATTTAGAATGTAGTTCACGGTGAAGCGGTTAGTGGTTACTGTACACTTAATACACTTGCTACTATTTGTTGCCACATCGCGATGTATGTATACAGCAGATAGCAATGATCACGTTGCCATGGTAAACAAAGAGTAGCTAGTGCACTTTGGCTTTTAGTTCTGTACATGAAAGCTGTATCGTTACCTCGCGTTTTAGTGGAAGTTTCCAGAGGAGCCTCAGTGGGAGCGATGCTAGACGAGACACGTGGTCTAGGGCCGCCGCGTGCCTTGAACCTCGAAGGCCGTGTGGGTGCGCTGGTAGTAGTCGGAGCAGGCGTAGTTGTGGTCGTAGTGGTAGTGGTAGTGGTTGTAGTCGTGGTGGTAGTAGGAGTAGTTGCCTCCTCGGTAGTACTCAAAGCATCTGTGGTCCACGACTCTTCATCAGAAAGAGTAGTGGTTCCATCAAAGTTAATCTCATTTGTCGGATTCACATCGTTGTTGAAGTTTTCACCGGCTAAATACGCGTACAAGTCTAGAGCCACTTTGTCCATAGCAGTCATCGTGGTGTACTCAGTAGTATCTTGCTCGAAGGGTGTTGTTTGTCTATAGTCAGCCGGGAGCTTTGAGTCATCTAGGATTTCTTGGAACCTGATACCGGATGACAAACTGTGACCTTCCCTAGCAGATTCTTTGGCATGAGTAGATTCTTTGGCAACTGGTGTCGTCTCAGGGACTTCTTCAGTGGTCGTTCTGCTTTCAGATGAATATCTTGATGGGGGCTCTTTGTATTGGGAGGGAATATCTCCAGAGTGAGTCTTGAAGCTATCTAAGTCTACCAACTCCGAACTGGGACGTCTGTAAATATATATATGCATTACATGAAAAAAATCTAATATCAAGAGCTATAAATGTTATGCGTAGGTACTTTACCTGATATGAGCACGGGTTCTGCTTCTGGTCTGACCGATCGATTCATCAGCCACACTGTCACTTTGTGAGCGCCCACGTTGTCTGATTGCCTCCGAAGATACTTCAGGTACGTAAGTGGTAGAACTAGCTGACGCTAAATTACGACCACGGGGCGGGAACCGAGTGCTCGACGGTAGCCTAACGCTAGATATAATTTAATTAGTAACTGAAAATAGAATATTGTATACCTAATATTGAGTTTCCAAAGAACAATGATAATCACCTGATATCTTCTTCTTCTTCCTCTTGAACGGGAGCAGGAGCAATATTGCGACCACGTCCCCGTCCTCTGGTGGATGCTGGAAGAACTTCATTTTGAAGTTCAGGTAAAGCAGTAGTTGTTGTGCCAGATCTATCAATAGTGCTGTATTTGTTTTTAGTTTTACTTTCAGTACCTATGTGATTTTCACTTTCTACTTTTTGCGGGCCGTCGTGAGAGTTGTGTATCAGAGTTGCGGCCGTAGACGTAGGTTTTTCTTTACTTTTACTATCTTTTTTCTCTTCTGCGTCATCATCATAGTAGTAATAAATGTATTCATATTCGTAGTCCTGCCCATTTGGTCCCTTTTTAATCTGAATTCTGGATTGAGGCTTTTGCTCTGATCCAGCTGTTTCAAGGTTTATGTTAGATGACAAAAGACCGCTGTTTATGTCGTCAATAGTGTCAAAATTAATAGGGATGTAGTCATAAGCCTTAGTTGTGCTAGGTGGTGCCGTAGTTAATACGGGCCTTTGAGTAGTTGTACCAGACGTTTTAGTCAGTTTGCCAGATTCAGACATCGCTTCCACTACAGCAAGTCTCGGATTTGTCTCAACATTTTTAAAATTTTCTGGTATTTTAATATCTTCTAGTTTTGATACCGGAATGTCGATTTCTATAGAATCAGAACCTTTACCCTTTGACCCCTTCTTTGTGAGAGTCCTTTTATCTTCTTCGATGGCTACAATACCTTCATGGACATGCTTTAGTTTACCACTGTGTAATTTCTTTGTTATCTTCTCACTATCTTCTTGTTTGAAGTTACGATGGTGCGGGTGTTTTTCTGGTATTTTGTGTGACGTCTCAAAATTTCTCAATGGAGTTTGTTGTCCGGAACTGACAAGAACGTACTCCTCTCCAGGCCTCGGCTCTGTGATTATATCTACTTCAGCATACACTGAGTAGAAGGTGAAGACTAACAAACATCTGAAACAAAGGAAATTGAATTCATAAGATCCTTATCAACATGGTATCTTACGAAAGTTGGTTACATTACTGAATTGGGCGTCAGTGCTCTGTGAGTCAGCAAGATTACATTTGGCAGTTGCGCCTACGAGTCAAAAGCTAGCGACCCTGCAAGGAACTCTGACTCACGAAATTATTTCGTCACAATGTTGCCGAGTATTGTTTGTCTACCAACACGCAAAGCTCTTATATAAACATGTTTATTGGGTGCATGTCGTTAAAATATAATTTCTATTTGGGCATGAGTAGCTTTATGTGCGGGTACATTACATAGTTCTTATAATGATTGATGTCATAATATTCATCTATGCAAATAGCTATTGATTTCTGGTACAGTTGCATGATGGAAGCAAAGAACTTAAATCGTGTGAGAATCTAGATGACTGCAAAACATGCGTTGTCGAACATTGCAATAGTGTAATAGTGATGTGGTCGTGAGAAATGGAAGCGAAAATCGGAGCGTGGGTGTATTGCAATATCAATCCTGCGCAAGTGCAAGTCGATTGATGAGGTAACCTCACATGATGTTAACGATCGCTTTCGCTCGTAGATTGACTCTCTTATAGACCGACAGCGTGTAGCCCGCGGCTAGACGCGACCGTAGGCGTAAGTACACGTGCACAATTTATCCGAACACATCTCAGTGTAGGTACCCGTATTTTGCATTAATTATTTAAATAATTCAATTGCCTCACTATATAATTAAAATTGACCACGTGGAAAGCGCTTGTTACATGTCAATGGATCTTATGGATCAAATTATTCCGGTCTGAATCCCCAGATCTGATCCCCTGAGATTATTATTATTCTCATAGATAAAGATAAAATTAAAACGGATAAAGTTGGCATGTTCTGCAATTCCTACTTGGTACCGCTACCTATTTAAATAAAAAGTGTACTGAATCATACTCTACATCTACAGTATATACCTACCT
The DNA here is from genome assembly GCA_963082885.1 of Parascotia fuliginaria. NCBI lineage: Eukaryota > Metazoa > Arthropoda > Insecta > Lepidoptera > Erebidae > Parascotia > Parascotia fuliginaria. Next base: position 19,017,117 of record OY720170.1, on the reverse strand, counting down.
ATTATCGAATGGTAAAACCAATTATTGGTGTCGGAAGTGATCGAGTTTCCGTACATTTGTAGTAAGCCTCGGCAATACACGGAACTCATCGAGGGATAACAGCGAATAGATTTGTTAGTGGCTATGCAAACAGTAATATATGTAACAGAAGGCTGGTAGCCCACCTCCTTTTTCACTACGTGTAAGGAAGCGTACTGACGCACGCGGGAATGGTATCACTGACCGTGAGGTTAGTAAGTAACTGTCACTTTACTATGAAGGTTAAAATGAACAGGACAAGAAATTATTTTGTAATTAATCGAGGACTCAGCCTATATAATAATTATAAATGCAAAAAATAGAACGACTAGTATCTCTAAGTAATGTAATTCAAGTAAATATGCCTATAAAACGTTATATATCTTAAAAAGCATATATAGTTTATATTTTATACCTAGCGCCTAGCCACAGCTTTGCATGAGTGTGTACTAAACCAATTGACAATAAAGTCTTCGAACGATAGTAAAAACCGTATAAAAACCCGTTATGTGGTTTAAAAGAAGTACTATTATTATAATGTACTAATTTTCATGCAAATAAAATAATTTAATTGGTTAAATTTAGCGGAGAAACAGACTGAAGAAAACATTGACTTTGCTTTGTACTATTTAGAGATAATTAATTAATAATATTGCGAATCGCCGATTTGCCGCGATTAACTAAATCATGATAATTACATTTAATTGCACTTTAAAAACTGAATCAGTAAGTGCGATATGAAATCATAATAAAATTTCCACACTAAAATGCAACAAACACGGCACAAACGCATTAGTACCGGTTCAATTTCACTAGATGTAAGGTCACTGAGCGCAAGGCTAGGCGAACGTAGTACAGGAGCCACTCACAACGGCTCTCTACAAAACCTAACTTATTCATATACATGCTGCGGACTGAATGAAATGGTTACTGATATTCCTATTCATATATTATGTCGATAATAATTTATACATCTAAGAGATAATTCTTTTATTCTTTAGATATAAAAATCGACACTTTTTGAACCTAATTCTATGTCACTATTCGAATACTAAGTAGGTAATGATTATAACAGCCTATTCCTTGATATGTCATGCAAATGAAGTCTCAAAAGCTAGTTTATAATACAGATATAGTCTTATCACGTGTGGCAGTAGATAGATATTATGCTATTAACAACTTGGTTACAAAACTAACTTTCTGCTGTTTATTGAACCAGAGGACATTTTACCTTTAACGTCACCACCAGTCATCACAAATGGTGAACGGTGATTATTATTGATAATGATTAATAATAATTAATATTTTATAAAAAGTTGCTTTTATAGAACTTGAGTCAACCGTAGCGTGTTGCAGTCATCCTACGTAATACAACTTAACAAATTTTGAATGTGTTTAGAAAATGATTATTTGTAGAGGTTTATTATACCTACATTTGGCCTTATTAAGTTAAGTTTCATGACACAGAAGGGCAAGTCTATTCCTATAATATAATACTTGTACTCAGAAACTCAGTAGGTACAATAGGTACAGCGCCACGTCTTTCTCTTTCTGCCAATAAGATAAAGCTATCAAGATTATAGCAGAGCCAATCTTAATAATATTATCGTTTTGAAACATAGTATTTACTCTAAAATTATAGTATTATTGTACACTAAATAAATACACTAAAGTAGGTAGTGTACCTACCTGTGATCTTACTTAAATTATGATGGCATCATTTATCCTCAAAGGGTTCAATGGTTCAAGGCATTGAGACTGTTGCGTTTCTTATTCGGCTCGCTGCGTTGATGACATTTTATAGCAAATTATACTTGAGCTCCATTTACACTATGTAACTTTTGCTACGGTAGGTATTTTCAACCTGTCTAATGAGGGTGTTTAGAAAAATTTTCGCCAACGGTTGGCGCCACTTTGGTAAAAGCTCTTCTTACTGGTTCCAGAGATTATCGCGTTTAAACAAACAAACAAACCTTCCTTTGTATATAGATTATAAGTGGTGGACAAAAAATTGTTTGGTCAATGCCGCAAATAAAAAACAAACACTAAGATCATAAAAATATGAGGTCATTTGTAGTTGAAAGGCTATCAACAAGTCTATTCGCAATAATGCACTTGACTAGTTAAACTCTGTCATTATAAATAACCTGTATCACAAAAGCTACCTACTAAAACTAAAATAGACCAACCGTTTTCGTGTTGCGGACATTTACCTAGACAAAAACTGGCGTTGTTTCTAAATTATTTAAAAAATAACAATGTGTAGGTACTTATTATAAAAATTCAAAAATATTTGCATAGTTATTAGAACAAAGTTATTGGAATCTAATTATGTGCCTAAGCTATTTTTAAGACCAAATTTGTAGGTGCTAAATTTTACTCAAGTAAGTATGTTTTAAATGTGTCATTCATTATAGACATAAAAATTTAATAAATACCTATTACAACATTGTATAGAGAAATTCAAGATTTGAATAAATACATTTCATAGATACCGGTGTGAAAACCTACTTCATCGGTTTCGTTGTTTTTATATAGTGGGGACTGCATTTTATATGCAGGTGTGTTTTCGGTTTCTTTGCTCGTAGTAACTACAATATTAAAAAATGGTTGCGGCGACAACGCTAGCTATTGCCACGGTAATACTTTACTGTGCTATTGCGGTCGTGAATCGAGCCGAGTTCGACAACCCGCGACTTCCTCCTCAACAGGGAAGAGACAGCCAAATCAAATATTAGCAAATATGAGATCTGCACGTGACATGAAAGTGGCTATTACAAAGGCGCTATTTAATATTGTATGCCGTAGGTTAAATGTTTCGATTAAATGATCTTCACTGCGACTAAAGGTTAGCTCTCTCCGACAGAAACAAGTTTTGCAGTGATGATCCCACCTACTTATTAGTCTACAGTGTACGTTTTGTAGCAACTCAATTACTGTATTCCAATAACGACAGTGATGATATTATGTTTCCAAAAAAAATATTGGTACTATTGCACAAAATCCACAAATTATGACCAAAATTATCAAAGTTACGTAGTAATTTTATGGACTCCATATGCAAAAGTAGGTAAATCCGCCCAAAATTACGTAAAATATTTGTGTAATATTTTATAAGAAATGTCACTAAACAATTACAAACTTACAAACCTTAGGGTTTTTAATGATCGTGTGAACATTAATCTTTATGCTAACAAAAGTCTAACATAACGTAGGTATACTTAATGTACGAACTTACACCACAAGAGATTGACCAACGTCGACGATACTTGCAAGGTTAATCGCATATATTTTAATTAAGTTACTTGTTATATAATTAGTATATAGTCAAGTGCCTTCAAAAGGCAACTTGTGTTTCCATTGTTGGTAATACAATTGTTACTCCGGCCGTGTAACCGACCAAAACTGCACATACAACAAACAATATTTTATTTTTGTTCAAAGAATATTGTAACTATATTCTGCAGCCGCCGGAACAAGATAGGTACACTGTCGTCCGTTAGTAATAGCACAATTTTTACGAATAGGTACTAATTTGTTAACACGTGAGCATCTACGGCGCGTAGGTCGATTCCACTATTTACAAATCAAAACAAAACAAAAGGTTACAAGTTAATATATCAGATTTCACATACAAAACCTGCGCAAATAATGTGGTCCTTACATTACGCCTTATAATTTTAACAAGTAGTCAAATCACATTTTTAAAATAAAAGTTGTAACATTAATATGTAGAGTGGCTACTTATTTTATTCATCGAAGTGACAGGAAACCTGCGAAAAACAGGTTTGAATTAAAACTTATGCGGCGCAACTGCGAACACTATTCGAACAGAAACAGTGATTGTTATCCGTGGGAGCTTAACACTAGCATAGGAGGGGGTCAAGGACAATATACATTTCCCACACATTCATAATATTTAATAAACGGTTACATTTATACAAACTGTCAAAAAAGATGAACAAAATTTGAAAGTTTATTAGATGTGCTTAATTTAATTAAGCATATATAATATACTTTTAGTTTGTACTACAATACATTGCCTAATTATTTACTGTGAATTTTCTTATCCTCATAGAAGCTGTTTTATGTCCTAACTGCGTGATTTAATTACCAATTGAATCTACAACTAAATTATAAGTCAATAATAAAAACATTCTGATCGTAAAAGAACAGACTTTCTCTAAGGTCAGACTTTGGTCAGAAACCTTAAAGACTGTAATAATAGGTAAAGCTCTTTCCAGCAACATAAGTACCTATCACCAAGGCTTGCAAAGAACCGATACAAAATTCTTAAAACTATCATGTTTAAATGCATTATTATTCTGATAACATTTGCCAATAGTCTACAAGGCAGGTTTGGAACATTCGCTAAAACAGCAGTATGCCAAGTTGTATTGCATAGCATATTAAATTGTTTATGAATAATTTACAATGAAACGAACTAAACTTTAAAAATACCAACCTTTAGATAATTGGCGCCAAATTGGTTTAACAAAAACGGTATTAATAAAAAATTATAAATAGTCAATAGAAGTCTACATTTCGACTGCTTGGTGAACTCTTTTCTCCCGGTGATCACTATGGTAGGAGTGCCATTACTTGACGTTTCTTATTTAAAAAATCTTCTCCCAAAATCTGATCCCGTCCACAACGACGCAGACTATTTTACTTCAGAAGCTAGAAATTCTATAACATGCAGGTTTGCACATGTACACATATTACGAGAGGATATTGCAACAAGTTAGATTTACAGGTCATCTTAAAAGTGCGATTTCGAATTGTATATCATAGATGTAACATTATCTAAATAAATAACCATTTAACGTTTTCATTATTTTACCACTATTTATTACTCATCTGTCATCCCGTTATTTATCGATCATTTCTTCTTAGTTCATCGTGGAAGTACGATTTGCACAGTGCAATTTGCACAGTTTTGCAAGTTCAAAGCATCTTTAAAAGAAAGATACAAATAGCTTGCTAAATGTCCATCAAGTAAATATTGCTTCTTAAAAATGTTAATAGTGTAATATGTCTATAATGGTACTTTAGTACGGATAACGAATTTGAAATTATCAACAATAAATGTATCTAGCGGGATCAAAATAATTACCTACCCAACTACGTTCATTTTGAAATCTTTACCTAATTATGTATTTAAATGCAATTAAATCGACGATTACATGTAAATATTTTTCCTAGATTTATAAAAAAAGAGACTATAAGAATGACTGCAGTGATTGTAAAAATCTCTCGATTCAGGGGAACGATCTACGACACACTCGTGAAAACTGCATATTGGTCAATGGTCAATATGTCGAACACACAGAATAAGATGCATATTATGTAGGCATATGTGGCGTGACTATCCTCGGATGCACAATGCACATGCATAATCGTCGTCTCAGAAAAGAAAAGAAGGTTTCATGTCGTGTGTTTGCTATCGTAATCACTCGAACTCAAACATCAACAGCTCTACGTATTTAAAGGCATCTATAATCTGGACACGTGTCTTATAACAAGCCACAGGTTGGGCTGGTCACGTTGATCTAACTACCGGTGCTCATAGCGAATACCAACAATTCACGGACACAAAAATATGCTTACCCATTAGATATACTATTCAGATGTATGATAACAATATGCGTGATATTTTTATGTAATTTGCCCTCATGCGTACCGAGAATGTTTTATTTTATAGCATTTCATGCGTAATTTTAAGGCTTTCCATTTAATCAATTAACTTAGTTTCTATTTCATGTCATGTTACGAGTATATGTTCACGACGTTATTTTTATAAAGATTATTAATTATAGAAAACTGCTGTTATAATATTACCAAACCCTACCGAGATACACGACGTACCTACATTTGATCTATAGAATTCTTGTAAAGGCAAAACTAAGTTTTTTGTTAACGATAGGCAAAACTTAAGTAAGATACATTAATGTTTCCTTTTGCACGGAATTGGATGTGAAATTTTGTATTTCTAAGAATAGCACACAGGTATTGCGTTATATAGTGACAACCAACGTACACTTTGGACAAAATAAATAAATAAATAAGTAGGATGTACTAGTAATTAAGTAAGTAGAATCCACTTTAACGTTTAGATAAAGTTAAACATAAAACTTTTAACTAAATCTTATTTCAAAGACCTTTAAATATGTATAAAATTAATCATTGGCCATTAAAGTTATTCGGTTTCGACATTGTTTGTTTGTTCGTCGGAGAGTAATAAATACGATGTAAGCGATACCTTGTGCCTTGTGCAAACGGATATGAGCATGCTGCCGGAATCAACCGACGCGACTTGACAACGCGTATACAAAACGTAAAATGCTCCAGACCAGTTCCATTTTTATTAACTTCTTTATTTTAAAAGATATTCAGCAAAAGGGTGGTCTGGGTTTTTTATAGCATGATCATGAAATTAAAAACCTTTTCATCTACGTGACATAGGTAATGGAAGTCTTTAAAGTAAATTTCTCAGAAATCTATTTATATAAGTTTTAAAACAGTTTTGTTAAAGATCCTGTTTTATAGAAATTGTCTAAAAATATAGTAAGTAGTACACAATATTATTATATGTATATAGTTGACGCTTAATAAGGTACCTACCTACTATAAAATTATGGTTTTAATTGAGCTAATCACATTCTGAAAAGTATATATTAGTTACAAGCCTTTGCCCTTGGCTTCGCTCGCGTGAATATCGTTTATGCAATAGACTTTTTTATATTGTTTAAATATTGTTTTCCATATTATTTCAAATCTCCCATTCGTACAAACCCTCTTTCACCTACCTAAAGATTGCCCTCCGTAAAAACAATATACAATACACAAAGGCAAATTTTCACTACAATAACTTTTCCTATTTCTTCCTTCCCTCTCCCCCACTCCACCTCCTTCAGCATCCCTTCTCTTCCCTTTTTCCCTTTTGTATCTTACTTAAGTTTTGCCTATTGATAACAAAAAATTTAGTTTTGCTTTTACAAGAATTCTATAAATCAAATGTACGTCATGTACCTTTGTATGGTTCGGTAATATTATAAGCATTCCGTTGTCCGTACTAAAGTACCATTATAGCCAAATTACACTATTAACATTTTTAAAGAGCAATATTTACTTGATGGACATTTTGCAAGCTATGCGTATCTTTGTTATAATGATAGCGCATGCTACTTGTAAAACTTTGCAAATTGAGCTTATACAAGTACTTGCACGATAAGCAAAGAAGAAATGATCGATAAGTAACGAGATGTCATGAATCATTGTTTTGGGTTCTATTTACGTTGATAAAGGTCCTAATAATATTTTTCTCGTATATTTTCCATGTACAGACAGCTATCGGTTAAATTTTTATTATATGTATAAATTTAATAAAATATTTAAACACTGAAAACTTTTAATATATTAATAGTTGTAACTTCTCATACAACTACTCCTGATATCTTTTAGTCATCTATGACTTGATAGGTATATAAATGTATAAAGCAGCATTAGGAATGTATAAAATTATAATTCACGATGTTCTAGAAAACCGTCGGACAGGCTACTAGAAAAAAAATATTTATGAGAAAATCGTCGTTCTCTTTGACCCTGCGGTTGATGATAACATCAGTATTTTTCCTCTACTAGCCCTATATATTTGAATGTGACATTTCTACATTTTAAACACAGTGGATAGTGAGTCAGAGAAACCCGGATCTGAATAATGATATTTTCGCTTGGCGGACACCAAGTTTATGTAACCAACTGGTTTTTATTAAACGTTAGTTAAGTAATATTTGTCATTTAACATTATTATTTATAAGCGTTAATAACACGCAACATTTCATCGTGTACCTATAGAGTACGTATGTAGTTAATATAAATTGTTTACTGGGTGCCGTCACGAAACCATTCGCCGAAGTACTGCGGCTAACTAATCGCGCATGAATATTGCAAGATTATAAATTATTTCTGTTACATTTAATATAGAATGTAATAAACATGTACTGACACTAAATTCTGATAGTTTTGTTCAGGGTTACAAAAAAACGCAAATATTATTGAGAAAGGCTTGCCCAAAATTTTTAGTAGATTTCACAAGTCCTTGCCGTTCAACATTTACTACAACCTAGTTACGCATTGTGCGTTGTTCCATAATATAATTCAAATTCCGTGTAATAGTATCAATTTCGTAAACTGTAATGGAATAGATCACGAAGGGCAAAGTGGAAATAATTACGCACTACATCATAAATAATTTCATATCAAATTGAAACTGTTTTTTTCTTAGGGCGAAGCAATATTTAACTTAAAAGATAAAATTATATGGAATAAATTGGAATCTAAAATCTATTCATGTTTCAAGATCACGATCTTTATAGAACTTCCTAAACATGCACGTGAGAGTAAAATCCGGAGCAACAATTGGCGACAACTGGCACGCTGCACCGGCGTCCTGACACAAGGTTTGGTCTGCCTCTCAGCTCCGAGGTCACCGGTGAATGTACGGGGGCAAATATGTGTGCGTAATCAATTCACTTTTTACCGGTATCATTATTTTGCTCCTCACTACCATAATGAAGGCTACTTACTCCTACCTACAAAATCCTATTTTAGTTCGAAATGTAATTAATCATTAATGCGTTTTATCTTCAACATTGACCTTTGTTATAAATATGTGCGTTAATATAATTATTGCTGATCGTGACTGATGCTGCGTGAATGTAAAACGTAATCGAAAGGGTAACTCGTAAGATTACTTTCAAATCGAACAATCACAAATTAATAATTGGCGTTTGTAATCGATTCTAACGCAAGACACCCCTGGTAATGACAGCGAGTGTCTATAACTCTTGTGAAAATTACTGCTATCATGCACCTGTCATGTCTGCGTATTAAGATGTAGCAGATTTACATCGAGAAATACGCAGCTGAAGTGAAATTATCGACAAAAATTATCTTTATTTTTATATCTGTTAATTTATCAACGAAAATTAATGTTGCTAGCAAGGTCTGCATTGTATCACTAAATGAAAACATGTCATTATCTTTTCAGGTTTTATTAAATCTAATTTTGTATTCAGTATTGGAATAGTGTAGGTAAATGGACCAACTGGTTGTGCAGAATGGAACCCAAAAAAGGGTTTTATTCCAATCTTATCAACTAGTTGATAATTTATTTTATTTTGAGAATTATTATTCCAATGGGACCAACTGAACCAACCAATTGAAACGGACCAACTATTTTCTTTCTCAACGATACAACTTTTTAGTTGGTGTGATGGGAATATTTTGTTAATGCAAATTTGTCCCCAACCACACAACTTTGGTATTAAACCTTTATTAAATTTAAATTTTATTTTAAACTTATATAATTATATCATTCGCAATGATTCCATTAGACAGACCATGATACAATGTTTATCTGATGAGATCTCAATAGGACACGCCCTAGAAAAATTGAGATAAAAAAATATAGTTAAATGTATCTACCATAGGATTAAAATAAAAATAGACAACTAACACAGTCGTTTTATTCAATCAACCATACTTCGTTTCTGTCTATAAACCAATAGGTTATTGAGTAGATATGGATTTATTCCCCTAAGATACACTTTCCCGGTACATTTCTTTAGGTTTGATACTAAGTTGTTTAGATGGGAACAAATTTGAATTATTAAAATATTCCTACCGGACCAACAAAAAAGTTGTACCGATAAGAAAAACAAATAGGTGATCCGTTTTAAGTTGTGTGGATGGGGATAAACTTGAATTAAAAAAATATTCCTATCAGACCAACTACAAAGTTGTGTCGTTGAGAAAGAAATATAGTTGATCTGTTTCAGTTGGTCAGTTTAGTTGGTCAGAGTGGAAAGACAGATGTAAAAGTATATAGATATTTAGCGCTAATAAAATTAGCTAAATGTGCTATGATTATCGTAAATCATAAGCACTAAGTACGAACTATTTTAAAGGTAAACGCAGCACGTAGGTAATCAAATAACCGACATGTGTTAAACGGTACTATAGTTCATCAACCCAAGCGATAGTTGGATTGCGATCACGTAAAAATTAACACGTCGTCGGCCGTGTGCGTGACGGTGGGCTACCGCGTAGATTATCCACCATATTGCATACAATTGAAACAATGAATAGATACGTGACTTCCATTGTTAGACATTAAAACAAAAGGTTTTTTTTTAAAGGCATTAAGTGGCTAATCAGCAGGGAAGTACGGATCTTGATGTAGATCGATGATAGTGCCTACAAATACTTGAAAGGCAAGTTTTAAATAAGCTTGTCTAGTTGAACACAAAACGTTTCACTAATAAAATAATGTGTCTTTTTCACTCCTAAGAGTATTCTGGCCTCAGAGGCGTTTATTGCGGCACACGATTAAATTAAAGTTATTACAGCTAATTTTGGATAGTTTCAGTTTCATAATAAAATCAGTTTTAGGTTACTGTGTTAATTTGTGTTCAAAACCGTTTTCGTTTCGATTCATAAATTTCACACAGTTGAGCACGACGAAGTCTAAAATATTCAGTTTGTGAAATACAAATGATTACTATGTGTAAATAAAACTATTTGTTATACGTAAATGTCACATAATGTAAGACTTTCGGCAATTGAAATGTTAGTAGGTCAGACCCGAGTCGCGGATTCCTAGCGTCGCCGTCGCCAACGTCCTACTAACGCCATCGCTCCTCCAAAGGTAAATATTTTATTTTTTAACGAAGAATCTAATCATACGCTATTGCTAAAATATTTTTCGTGTTTATGATAAACTGCTGAGATCACATCACTGCAAGATCGTGACTAATAGTCCCTAAAATGATTAATATAAAATTTGCATAAAAATAAAGTAGGTAAGTACAACTAGTGATTAATTTATAAAGTTTGTTGCTCGAATGAATGGTAGCAGCGTTGTGCGCCACTTGGATAACAATATCACGCCACCGAGCCGCATGCCCAGAATTGCAAAGTGTAGGTCTGCATTATCCGCAGCACGTTCACCGCCCGTCTACGGCTGAATGTAATGAACATATGGCCACTACACTGCACGAGAATATGTAGGTATTGCAACTCTGATTCATACACTGTTCTCTTTTGGAATTTATGACGATAAAGAAAATCTTGACTCAAATCACAAACTTAGGTACCCACGTTTTATAGTCATATTCCTCTGTCATTAAGGCCTTAAAAATCGCCACCAAGGTCTATTTATGTGTTTCTTGCTAAATGAGTACGCTTCCCAAGCAGAAAATCAACTTTTACCACAATGCCGCCACATAAAACATGTTTCGTAAACAGGAACCGTTCATGCGTAGGTATGCCGCCGCGCCCTTCTTAAACCTTGCAAATATATCGAATAATATTAATGTAAATCATCTTCAAATAGCACAACCGTAGCCGTGCAGAGTCGTCCGTCTTCCTGGTCTTGGCAACCTTTATTTTATTATTTAAATATGCATAATACACTAAAAGCATTGAACAATGAATGTGACTGTTAACGGCTCCACAGGTGACCGCTAGTTAACTTTGTTTTGAACGTGATTAGAATAAAATATATTAGGTTCCTACAAGTATTACATTCATGTCTGGCGGCCATAACTTATGATAACTCAGCGATACAACTGACCATTTTATCGAAATCGGCGACGGCAGATATGTTTCGTAAGAACCCTCTCGGATCATGGACATAGAAACAGCCAAGGTCAAAAAACTGAATTCAATAGTGCACTGATCGAAACATTTGCGAATCTCTGTCCAGTCTAAGTAGGCAATTACTAGGGATCTCCCACGGAGCATATAAAGATCCTCCACTAGGCGCCGCGGTCTTCTGAATATCTTACTACACTCCGCACCGAACGGATAGGTTAAATGAGCGTTTTCTTTAAGCCTATGAAATGTAGAATATTTAATTGTGCGTACACAAGTATAGGTGTTATTACGGAATGCCAATAAGTACTAATCGGCATGTTTTATTCATCCGTTATCTCACTTTGCATTCCTCTAAAGGTCATCGGCAGGAAAGTGAAACTGGTTGAAGCCGAAAGTGACGCTTACAAAATGCAAAGACGCACATAAATATCCGATTATGTTCGAGTTGTCGCGTCGGCCTCAACTCGAACGGTTGAACAGTTGATCCCGGATTCCGCGTGCCACTGATGTAACGACGTTAATCCAATGTCAGATTATAATGACATGCTTTTAACGTTTTCTCCACGAACGATACGCAGTTGTAAACCGCAACAACCGATCTGCCAAAAATCAACGTTGATAGCAACTAAAACGCATCCTCAATATACTATAAACTTCACTTCAAACAATTACATAATACTATGATGCTACTGTGTATTTACTTTTCTTAGCACATAAAATATAAGACTACAAAATTAATAGGTAGGTATGCTAAAATAAAACGTTGTGCAACTTGCGTAAGGCGTATACCTACCTAAATAAAATTCGAATGATTCACTATTGAAATGTCACTAAACCAATGTCGATAGCTTTAATTAAAAATGCCAAGTCTCAAGGGGAACGATAGAGACACTCTCTAATACAGTATCAAGTATCTAACCAATAATGACCTAAACTATCTGGCCGTAACATATCTTTTATAATGTTTTAAATTTTTTTGGTTATTATCACTATAGTATTCGTAGATATTTCAATTTTATAGTACCTACCTAGATGCTAAAGTTAACACAAACAGAGACGTTTGTTAAACAAATCTATTTTTAAGAAAACCAGGGTCGTGACTTTAATATATATGGCGGAAGTGAGTGCCGTTTCGTTCTTAAATGATAACAGCATGACTCAAAATTTGATGCATATCTATCCCGATGGTGGTTGCGAAGCTCGAACAAGTAATAATTATCTTTTACACCACATTAATCAAGTCCGTTTCTCTACATTTGATGCAAATCCAATCAGTAGTCAGTCTTATTTCAATAGTTTTTATGGCTCCATTAGTCGTGAATCACAAATAAACTTTTCTTTCCTAGGAGTGTTGGTACTATCGAAGTGGTATAAATAGCATTCGAAAATCCCCGATGATCAAAAGGTGCTAGTGAAATTTAGAAATGTCCCCAAGCAACCTCTAAGCTTTATGTAACGAATGCGCAGTACAAAAGCACATAACAAATTTCCCCGCAGGTAAAAGCTGTTTGTTATTTTTGGCTGCAACATGACCGCATTGTTGGCCCATCGATAATTATGTGCCGTTGCAACATCTCAATGATTCTATCATTTCAGCAGCAACACTGCATAAGTGTTTGGAAGGCGCGTACGTGCCGAGAAAAATACTCCTGTAATTTGCCGCTACAAGCCTGAGCGCGCTGAAACTATTAAAATTAAATGTTGCGTCAAACGAACTAGCTAACAGGTATAGGTATTGCCGCTGAGCCGGTTCTCTGTCGAGCAGTAGGTTAACGTGAATCCTCGGCGTATGCGCGGAACTGTGTCTGCATTGTGCGTAATACGGGTGATTAAAACCAATCAATTAGTTTATAGAATCATGAATGAATATTTTCATAATACAAATTATATTAAACGAACTAGATATAGGTACATATTCAGCAGAGGACAAAAGTGTATAGATACATATGTTGCATAAAGTAAATATAAAGTGATTAACTTCGCCTTCATCGAGTACCTAGGTAAGTACTTCAACTAAACAGGCAGCATTGCAACACGCGTATAATTACTAAATGAACGACTAGAACCAAACTCTAATAGACATAAACAAAAAAGCATTCTTAAACATCATTAAACCCTTGACAACTTCGTTTAATTGGTACCTTCAAGACTTAAAGGGGTAATCCATCGTTAAACTTGAAACTTGACGGAGTAGAAGTCACCACAACTGTAGATTTATTTCGGATTTGACAAAATGTAAATAATAAGTTTAAGTTCTTAGGTATATAAATGTAATATTTAAAATAGATAAAATAAGAAACAACAATCATTTCCAATGATTTCAAATTACATATACAAAGTTAAAAGCACTCAATATTAAAATTAATTAGGTATGATACATAGAATAGAGAGAAAGATGGCTGTTAGGCGATTGACACATTTGGTTTACACTAATATTTTTATCACTTCCTCTAAATTAGATCGCTGGTTGTTTATAGTCTGCGTGCATAGTTAAAAAAAGGTGTTATTCGTTTTGAAAATATATCTAACTATTTCAATAAATACCAGCTAATGTTTTAGCCAAACTTAAAACCGTACTATATTTTTAAAGCAATAATGATTACATAAATTCATAAGATTCCAATTATTCTCAAAATATGTAGCTTTAGTAAAAAAAAATATCAGGAGTACCTACCTACCTAGTCTCCATGGGTAGTTGAGCACATGGTTGCAGTGCTAACATTGTGGAGTTTAATTTGTTAGAATTTTAGTAATTATAATAAAAATAATATTTATTATTTCCAAAACAAAATTAGAGTTTTACAATTGCACTTAGGCTAAAGTATTATTTATACAAATGAGCCTAGCTTCTGTAACCGAACTAGGCATGGCCTGTATTTCGTCTATCAGTGCCACTCCCATCAAGTGTTCTTATCATTTTCGCCGTTACATTAAAATAATTTTACAAATATTGAGAAGAAGAAAAAGAGAATAAAATATAGTAAAAAAAATGTAGTGAACGTCTTTCTGCTAAAATGATGATCAATTGGATTTGTATCAAGTGTAATGCTTATATTCGAAGGTTCAATTATGTACGGCATCTCTGTCAAGCCCATCGAGAAAATACGTAATGTCATTACAAAGACATGTTTAAAGCTCCTAGTGCGTAACGTTTCTGAGGATTCCTGGCCTCCTGTTGGCCGGTAAGCAAATTGCGGTGGACACTTCGTGACCGGCCGCCTAGACTTGCTGCCCTTGACATATCGACTCATAGAAAGTGCAAAGCATCAAACTCGACCGTTCTGCGCTCGTGATATTGTTTGTAAACTGGTATGAGTATCAGCGTATTGCATGATCTCGGGAATGTTGGCCAACAAATTTTTAGGTCAAGTTGATAATTTTAGATGCCATTCAAATTATTAATACCCGTTTCTCTGATATTAAAAATTCGATCCGTTTTATGCTATAGCAAGATTACACAATTATAGATATTTTTTTTTAGCAGATGACTATGTTCTTTCACTTATTTAAATAACGATAACATATTGTTGAAAGTTCAGGTGATGCTAATTTAGAATAGTGCTTCGTGCATATTCATGTTGTCATCAATTTGCACCAACGAGTCTAAATAAGAACCTCATCCTCTCAATTACCCTCTTAACAGCTCTGTGCAAGCTTTTAAGACATCAATGATATAATGCAGTATATACTATTTACATTATAACTACAGCCCTTGGAATTTGAAACGCGCCTAAATAATTGAAATGAAACTTGGATAAATAATGCTTTTCAATGTTATCAAGGACCCAGCCTCAATATGCACACTACACACCTTTACTAATAACAGCTGAAATCTGTAAGTTGATGTGTATAAATGCTAAATATAAAAATAACTTTAATTTTATATAGCATAAGGCTCCTTTTATCCAGAAATTAGTAGTTGTATAAAATTGTATCAACTAACAAGAAATACCTTAGCGAACCAATGTCACGTCCCACGCGTCGCCCTTTACCTCAATATAGAGTTGGTCATTAGAACTGGCCGAAGAAGGAGCTGCCTCAGACGGACACTCCACGGCCTTAACCTTGAGACCGTTGCATAAACCGTCTGGAACTTTAACTTTATTTAAGTATTAATGTTTATGCAACCACTCGTTTAAGAAATATACTTATTTAACCCTGTTTTTTACGACGCACGGATGCTTTTGCCAAGTACACTGTTTAAATGAATTTCGTGAAAATATATTTCTAAATGTAAGTGCGAAAACACGAAGTTGTGTGTAAGCTTAGAAATAATGAGTCTATAAACATTTGTATTATAATTATGAAACTTTAAAATAGTCTTTTAAAGTGAGCTTTTTTAATAAATGCTTCTTTAAATTTTTTTAATATTTTATCTATGTTGACATTCGTAAATCACATCACGAGTTATGCCTCCTGCAGGAGTAGACAAAAATATTAGAATACCTATAGCATTAGGACTTTGTTGCATATGTACCTAACGTTCCCTTTTTAGGTTCATTCCTAAAATTTCTAAGTATAATATATTGACTTAGGTACTTCCAAAAACGGGTTAGCATTTCGTACTAGCCTATGTCCGTCTTTGGCACCGAATCTATCTACATACCAATTTTCATCGAAATCGGTTCGGCCGTTTAGGCGCTAAGTGGTGACAAACACACACACACACACACACACACACACACACACACACACACACACAAAATTTCGATTCATGATATTAGTAGGATTATATACTTAATTAGGTCCTAAATACAAAATACTTTCTCCAAAATACAAAGGAGGTATTAGTGCTCATAATTTGTGATACTATTAGCTCTTAGGTCGCTCTTTGTATATAATACAAAATTGTACAATTTGTACAATTTGTACAATTTTGTTCAGTGTAACTATATATTATTATGAATAGTGTGCAAAAAATGATGATCTCAGAATAAAATGTTGTTTCTCTTTCAAAACTAAAGTCCTTTTGTTCATTGTGACTATCGATCGAGTGTAATGCATGTTAAGATTTTGTTTTCACTACTACACGAGAGGCGAAAGTTGTCGGATGTAACATGCGCGGGCGATGTCGACGTCACGTGTAAAGATTACGTATAGGTACGACAACGCGATACACAAACGCGCAATTAATATAAAACATGTCGTTATGTCATTTATTTAAATTAAATATCTATAAATAAGTCTAAAATATTATATAATATTCGTTCAACCGTAAACGGTGAAATTTCCCACCGAGTAGATACAAAACAGGTTCCCAAACTCTATTAAAAGGGAGAAAAACTATGTGTGTCAGTCATTTACAATTTAAATTGAAATTATTATGTTTTTCTTGAACTTTTGACCTACGATTTTAACACGTGCGTGGCAAGTCTAATCGATTAATATTATACAGCCGTTTAATTTAATTTGCAAATTTCTAACAGGTTTATCTTTATACAATGACTGGTAAAACAAACTCGACAAATAGACTAACTAGTAAATAATTCGGTGATAATAACTTGTAAAACGTTTTAAATAGGTATTCAACACATTATCTAAATAAATAATAGTCTGAAAACATAATTATGTTTAACGCAAAGCAACGACTTTGCTGTAGGTACCTAATAGATAGTTTGTCGAGGCGACATCGACGAAGTGTCCAGAGCCTGTGAAACAAACGCGATTGTCGACTGTTACGTAAATGCTGTTAGCGAGAAGTGTGTGATGAGCTTTAGCGAGATTCACACTGTTCACACAAAAAGCGAAAGTGAAGGTCGACGCGTCGTATGCGGCGCTGCGCGGCGCATACATCCGCGCCGGGTCTGATGCTCGACCCCACGTCCAGCCCGTCACCACATTTTGAAACACCCACATTCATATTTAAAATGATTATTTGTTTATTTTATTGAATAATATAACTAACTCAAATCTTTTATTCTATTTACATGAAAATGAATCTAGATGTAGCCCTACTAATGTTATAAATACGAAAGTTTGTGAGTGGCTCAATCATTCAAACAAGCAAAAGCGGATTTTTAACTTGTGCCAAATATAAGTCAACTTGTGTTAATAGCTAGTTTTACTATAGGTTAATTGAAACTCTTTTCAATTTATTGATGTTACTGGTTACGCTACTATTACAATATACTTATATTATGTATTGATATAAATCGTTCTGTGGGTCGTTTTATGCCGTGCGACATGCGACAGCATGCCAAGCGGACATTACGTTTACCGGTATCCGGGGAAACTTGCCCAGACGTCGCCCGGACATCCTCGCACATAAACAGTAACCTGACAATTGTTGTGCATATTTGAATAAATGAAGTGGCGCCGCAACAGATACTGACAAATAAACAAATATGATAGCGTAGATTTCTCGTGAGTTTAAACTAGTCAACCAATAATTGTTCCTCTCTTTAGACACTGACAAGGTAATCAAATTAAATATATATATAGTATATATACTCTCTATAGTGTATATATACAAGTTTGACATAATTTTCGCTAGACTTTATTTTCTCTTAAATTCTAGCATTCACTTATCAAATAAAAACTTACCGAAAGCTTGTATAGAAATTGCTTTCTTTCGCATTTCTAGTCATGTAAGTTTAACCTGTTGTGATAAGTGAAATAGCGTGAAATCAATGCCTGTAAGAATTCAATAATATACAATATTGCTTTTATATACCTACTTCTTTAAAAATTTAAGTAAACACTATTGGTCTACCCAATACTGCTCCACTCAGAGAGCTAGAGTGATGTTACTTAGTCTATAAACTTTCACAAAAATTTGACTATCAAATGCAAATAGATTTTTTAATCCGATTGGTAGGTAGTTCCATATATTAAAGCGTTCAATAAAAATAAACTCTTTTAGCTTTATATATTAGCATAGATTGCAGTTTATATTTATTGAGAAGATATCGTAGAGAATTTTTTAGGCCACGAAAATTAATCAATCTAAATTGCCTTCTCTATTTAAGTGCAATCGTTGAAAACAGCTAAGGCGAGAAGAGGCCTTTGCACTGCAGAGGTAAACGGGCTGGTATTATTGGCTCCACATCTATACTAATGTATAAAGTGGAACAATTTGTTTGTATGTTTGTTTGAACGCGCTAATCTCTGGAACTACCAGTCAGATTTGAAAAATTCTTTTTCGTATGATAGCCCAGTTCAAAACAAGGTTATAGGCTATAAAACTTCACGCTACTGGTGAGCAGAGCAAGATAAAAAGTAGGCAAAGAATCGGGTGAAACTGCACCGCGGAAAGCTAGTCAGTAATAAATGAACACACATTTACATTATTGTTTTGTACCTAAACTGTATAACCTTCAAATACAATCTTTTATTTCGGAAGTAACCCAGAATAAGCATGATATTATCCAAACGCAGATTACAAGTATTATTTCTAATCGTTAGTTGCGTAAACGCTTAATGCTATGTAGTGTGTATGCTGCGGGAACCAATTCACAGTCTAGGCTGTATTCATAGACCAAGCTCAAGACAAATAATAATTAGTTACCCAACCGGTTGGACAATGAGAGCATGTTCAGAAACAATGGTCTGACATGAGAGCTAAACAATGAGTGAACTTAATTTTGACAGTAGTTATGTGTGGCGAAAGCCTCCTAACGTCATGTAATCTACAGCGATCAATGTTTTTTGTTAACTTATTCTATCCCACAGCTGAGCAAAAGCCTCGCATCACCTTACCAATCTTTTTATAGGGATTATTCAATATCAACGAAATAATATTTCGCATTCCGAAAAAGTAAGATAAAATAGGAGTTAATTTTTTTACACAGCATAATTATATTATTATTAATTCTTTTGGAAGAAGTTTATCTTCAGCAATTGTCGTTTTCTTAAATAAAGTGTAATAGGTCCTATTTTTACCACAAGATTAATCAAGTTAGGCTCGTCGATGACAGTGTAAAATATTTTATGAGATAATTTTATTCGCAAAATAAATACTGCGAAATAATAATCGTAAAGTGGACGGCTCGACTCTCGGATACAATAGTAAAGTTTTAGTAGAGTTAAACTTCTATCTACTCCTTATGTAATTTCGTATAGAATAAACTAATAAACTGCCTAACCACAAGCTGGATATAGGCTACTATAGACGCTTGTAAAACTAAAAGCATCGTTCGAGCGTGCCTGGCCTTGACTCATTTTTAGTACAAGGACTTTACAAGCTTCTGAACCTTCAAACAGTCATATATTTAATAAGCACAATTTGTTTGACGGGTACGCAATCCTATAAAGATTTACTTTTCCTTCAAACACTAAATGCATATTTAAGGCATAAGGGATAGGTATTTAACTTTCTCTTTTCTACTAAGTTAATTTTTCATGTTACCATCTTGATATTTTTAATACCACGAGGCGCATAAATGTTTTTCTTTCATCGCCTGAGTCCTATAATTATTTTGAAACTCTACGGTGCGTTAATATACGTACTCGTATATTTTTCTCACCGAATGGTCTTAGCGTTAAATATTTACATGTAGAAATTAACAGAATACCTGGTATTTTACTCTAAAAACTTTTTTTTACACTGTCATGGTGAGAAAAATAAAGTCCTCATGGTAGAGCTTTAATTTTCAATAGAATTTTTTTATTTTTTTGCTCTCTGTTATACGCAGGACTATACAATGAATTTATTTGGTATACCAAAAGTTGATAATGTTCGTGCACATAAGGATATTACATATCTATTATATTTTGATAATTATGTGTTGTTTATTTAGACAATCTAATTACTTGCATGATGTAATAAAACAAAACGAAAATGAAAAAAATATTAAACACTCGGCTTAGTTTGCACTGTCTGCTCCTACCGCGACATTTACCATAAGATCAAGGTTACCATTACTCCCAATTGATTTTACACAACAATCAATTGATTTTTATCAACTCATGTTATTAAGCAATATAACATTATTTTAACTATACATATAGACATTAAGATAAACTTGTTTCTAGATCTAGGATACATGTAGGCTTAGTTTCGGTGTTGATGAATCAAGACAATAGCTCTCAACAGTCTCGAAAGAAATCTGTTCACGTTTCAGTCAGCTTTACCGCAGCTGTGTTAGGCCTTTTCGCACCCATTTGTCTCATTTTATTTTTTGATTAAATAACTTTATGGCATACAGTATGGTTTTACTTACATTCTACATTCTACTAATACCCATTATCTAAATGCGAAAGTTGGTACGTATGTGTATATGTATGGATATACAGATGTTTGTTACTCTTTCACGCCAAACTACTAAAGGATTATATTAAATGATATTAAAGGATTTTAATGAAATCCTATATTAATATAGGTCATAAGAATAACACAAGGCTATAATTTATATACTAGCTGTTGCTCGCATCTTCGCCTGCTTGAATGTCGGTTATATATCTCTGTTTACATTGACGATTTTTCGTACAAACTTTCATCCCCTATTTCAACCCCTTTAAGACAGTTTATAAAAGATAAAAGATAGCCTATGTTGTTCCCCGAGGTCTAACCTATCTCTGTACCAAATTTTATCAAAATCGGTAAAGTGGTGTTGGCCTGAAAGCGTAACAGATAGACAGACAGACAGAGTTACTTTCGCATTTATAATATTAGTATCGAAGTATGGATAACATATAAAAAATTGGCCCGTAAATTACACCAAATCCTAATTTAATTAATTGCTAGTTAAATTATAACTCGTTACAAGAAAATTAATGAAAAAATGCCTTGAGCCCTTTGTTAGTTCTTCTCGTAGGTCTTAGTTGTAAGCAATTTGGTAAAAGTTTTAGATAAGACGTTCATAAGATTTAATCAATGAATTTAAGCTTGCAATTTTCTTTAGAAAACTCCCATAATTTTCAAAACAATATCACTTTGAAGCAGTAATCGCAATTAATTAATATATAGCGCCGACAAGCAATCTTAAGACAAGGAGCGTGAAGTAACAAAAACCCTTTGATTAACATGCACCGAACAGATGATAACCTACCTATTGAAATGTAACCAATATAACGACAGTACCTCGTAAACAACGAGCGCCACGTTTATTCACTTTCTTTTTCACACATGTTTCGACGTATCGAAAATCTTATAGCAAGGAGAAATTCCCATTCTAATTTGTATTCAATAACTATACGGCCAAACGAATTTAGCATTAGATACGATGTGTTACGTTATATTTTTAATAGAGAAAGTAATCTAGATAATGTTTGTGTTACCTAAATAGGAAATACTCACATGTAATAAATACGAGCACAAACAATGAGTTTAATATAATACATATTTCTACTTAACTACATCTATTATCGGCAGTATAATTAATCGTTATATGCTATTATATAAATCATTAAACTCACTTTAAACAATTTTAATGTTGCGTAAATAGATAATGACGGTTACTCTGTATTTTATTTTATTTTATAACGATTACCAGGAAATTTATTGTAGGTTATGTGTGAGAAATTGGCAAGAATTCTTGTAAATATTTAAATTATGACTGTCTTTAGGCTTAGTTTTGTTACGCTACTTATAATAATAATATAAATAATTGCGTATTTAATTAATTATAAATTGAGCACTAACTTCATAATACTTTATTTCACATACACACTGCAATTTGACAAAGTAAATTTATTTTTTTATAAATAAAATTTTATAGCACTTTCGATTTGATCGCGCAATCAACGTATTTCAGTCATGACTTAAAAACGCAATGTACGAAATTTATGAGCGGCGCACGACCTTGTATTTAATCGGGGAAATTATTTACTTATTTATAAACATTTATTTATATAACGAGAGGCTGTGAGTCAGACGTTGATAACAGACGTGAAGATTTTCTTGGAACAATTGTACAGTCGTTCACGTTAGCTATGTATCTTCAATAATAATAATAATAATATACAATCACAATAACGTTAAACTGATTTCAAGTACCCAGATTCAGCACGATCCAGTTGGTAACGCAGCGAGTTCATCCGACAGAATCTACCATCGACCGATCCCTTGTCATTTCTCATCAGTCTACATCATACCGTCACTGACGACCGCGCTCAAGCTAACCGCTTGACGTTGCAAGCTGGTTCGTAATAAACATAGAAGTGAAAAAGAATAAAATCTTAATTAATCTCCCTGACGCTTCAACATATAACTATCGCCATATAATGAAAATGTTGCTCTAGTTATCCAATAATCTTTGTATGTGCAGTAAAATTGCATGGATAATTATTAGTTATTAGCGACAACCGACTTAAATATTAATTAAAATTGCTGGCAGATACCCAATGAATTCAACGGCAGAAAATATGGAGGGTCAACGATCGACCCTTCGCCATCAAAACACAGATCTCCAAAATGTTTTGGAACACATTAATTTGAAATACGTGTTATGCTTAGGTAATAATAAGTAAAATAAATAATATACTGTATAATTTAGTAACTAGCTAGGCGACTAAGAAAATAATTTAAATATTAATAGAACGCAGCGCTGTGGAATGTGCAATGTTGCAAATGTGCAACAAAGGCTGGTAAAGAGGAGTCAACCACGTTACAACAAAGTGGGGTATTCCCAAAATATAAACCATTCGAGGATAACTAAAAATACATTCATTTTCTCAAATGTATTCAAACTTGAGGTCAGTGCGACCATACAATCATCGATTGGCAATATTTTCATTAAACATCTATAAAACAAACTAGATTTTTGAATGGACAGCTAGTCAAGGCAAAATAATTCATCACAGATATTTTGTATACATTATTGTACCTACATGTCTCAAACTGGGGTCTTATGGATTTATAAATGCTTTGTTTTAACATAGCTCTAACATAGTATAAGCAGTACTAGCACCAACACTTCAGTATGGTAGTGAATCTTGGATATGACAGAAAAACCGTGAAAGCAGAATATCTAAATGTAGTATGGCATGACAGCACTGAAAAGCATGTGTGGAATTAATCTGTTATTTACAAATATCAGAGTAAGAAATAGAGTGATTAGAGAAGAATGTGGATTGAATAAAGATAGGACTAAAATGCTTCTCTGAAATGGCAATTGGCAGAACACATAACTAGCAGAACTGACGGCCGTTGGGGCAGAAAAGTTCTGGAGTGGCGACCACGAACCGAAACACGCAGTGTAGGTAGATCCCTCACAAGGTGATGACTGACGATCTTATAAGGGTTGTGGGCAACTGATGAATGAGCGCGAAGTAGGATAACGAAAGGGATTTATGGAGCGGAGATGCCTGAGAAATCTGGTAGGTATCGCTCTAGACGGACTCCCAAATATGTGATGTGTTAACAAAAGGCACAATTACAAGCACCTGTAACCGACGTGTGTGTGTATGACAACATTAATGAAAGTTAAAAAGGCAAAGGAGGTATGTTTAGATCGCAACAAATGGCGTGCTACAATCTCAGCTTACTCCATTAATGGGAGACAGACATGAAGTTATGTATGTATATGTTTAATTCTTTAAATAGTTATTCTTACAAAGTTTTCGACAAGAATGAAATTCTCGTACAAAATGATTATTTGGGACTAGTAATCAAACTATGCATGCAAAGTTTCAACACTTATGTTAACTTTGTTTTGATACGACTACAATACCAACTGACGGTGGTAGTCGAGGTGCAGTATTAGTAGTACCGAATCTAAATGTCTACTTAGCACATAACCACAATGACATAATGTCGCAACAAGGGAGAGTTGTCAATGAACGGTGTTAAATCATATTTATCAGAGGACGTCTTACGTTACTTATCTTAACTATTACGAAACATTTATCATCACTACTTAGCGAAGTTTATGTCACCATTAATAAAATTCAATAACATTTGCGTACCACGCAGCTAATATTGTCGACTGACTCTAATGACATTTACAATGCTACATCAGTTTTGCGTTAGGTCTCAACTTAGTAAATGCTTAAATCAAAAATCCTAGCAAAAAGAAATATAAGTAAAACTGCATTCAAAGATTTTCAAAAATGTGTCACACCTCAAATCAAACTAGCTAAAAATGGATAAACAACATCCCGTCCTTTTATTACTTTAATCAATAGAGTCATTCATAAGGATCAAACTTCTCTAACAAACATGGCAAATTAAATTAGAGGAAAACTATGAAATTTAAACTTTTGAAATTAAAGGGCTAATTAAACCGTCGATACATTTTCGTTTAATTAGAATAATATTCTTCAGACTTATGGTTTGCCTTAAATAACAATAACCATGTTCTTTAGAGAGATTTAGTTCTTAAGAATGACGCTAACGTCTTATCGTATAACAAAACAGAGTGTTACTTTTTCGAATTTTAGCCGGTTTGATTCCTGACTGTGCTAAGCGAATTTTAGAAAAACCTATGAATGCAGTTACGTTTCTTTTAAAAAATAAAAATAACGTCTTCTTTTAATAAATAATTCTATCTTCAATATCTAATGTAATCTCCCTTTATTTGGCATAGCTGTGGGACGCCCTGTACTGGGAAAAGCTCTACTGTATATGTAAATGTATTGGAGAAAACCATGAACTGACTAAGATTTTCATCGAGAAAACAGTTAAAACAACGTAATTTTAGATGCTATTCGCGTAGTAAAATACAGTGATACGGAAAGTGTAGTTCAGTAACAAGGCGCGACCGAGAGCGAGCAGCGGGCGCAGAAGACAATATGCGCACAAAGTCGTGCATATTTTAAAAGCAATGTTTCGCAGCCTTGATTGAGAAATACGCGCCCGCATTCGTGATGTCAGTCGGCTATCGTTGAGCAATGAAAACCTGATTTTCTCACAACAAATCAGAGAGAATTTTTGTTAATCGATGAAACTCCGCTTTACTAAGTTCTGCTAGGCGACAAGACGTGAGTCGTCTTCAGACAAAGAAAGTCAAAGTCGCAAAAACACAACGAAAGCGGTCCGGTTAGAGATGCATCGAGAGCTTTTACAAGTTTTAAAACACGTAAATACTAAATATCAAATTTAGGCTTGGATCGTATAAAGTAGAGATTTGGCTATAGCCACCGTACACTACAGTGCTAGAGTAATAAAAATGATAAAGTTTCACTTATAAAAATCTGGGTACTCACAGCGCTGTCCTGGCGGCCATGGCGACACGTGGTGTGGCTGTGGCGTACTTGTGGTTTGTGTAGCGCCGGCCCGGCTCTGGGCTGCTGGCTGCAACAGAGACGTCACGTCAGCACACGCGCCTTTCCCAAGCGACACACAGTTGCGACAGTGGAGCTCAACGAGGAAGCTGCATCGCACATTTAAATGCAACGCTAATGTCAGAGAGCGCTTAAATGCCAATAGCGGCGACCTTTCGGTTCGGAGTCGGGTTGCGCAAGTGAGAATCGCCGGTGATCGTGTGAGAAAGGCAAGTGCGTGTGGGGAACAGGGCAGAGGGTGGGACGCACCGGGTGGGGGGTGGCGGGTGACACCGCTGGCGACGCGCTGCCGTACGGCGACTAACCTCGCCGCGGCGCGCGCACCTCTTACTTATAGCCGCGCGCCCACCAGCGCCAGCGCACCCTCGAGCCCGCTGCGAAGCTCCACAACCACCACACCACCGCACATCACAATACAACCCTCTACACACATCCTTCGTGCTAACTTGATAAACAACCATGTGTATGGCAGATGATTTACAATTAACACTATAACTAATTTTTCATTGCTAATCAAATATTATTTTACAACCTTTTTTAACATCAAACGTAAAATAATCTATACTGAATTTGGTGGAAAACGCTATAACAAAAAATAAACTTTAAGCAATCATTAATCAATGTAATTAATATAAGTAAGTAAAATAACGCTGCGCTACAAAAGACTTCAACGCGCGCTACAGCTACAGCTGTTATGAATTCATGATAGAAGGCTATGACTAAAGCTTTTAGCCTCGAAACTTTAGAAAATCCATGTTTACGTTTCTTATGATAAGAAGTTGGTACAGAATTACCCACAAAAGAAGTTAAATGACTATAATTATTGTTTTATAACGCAAACGTTAGATAACCCTTTACTATCAAAATAAAACAGATGTCATTGCGCATTACGCAATGTACCGGATACTAGCAACCTGTTTTAAACTACCTGTATTAAACATGTTAAGTGTAAGAATTTCAAAAACATAAACATATAAATGTTTATATATAATTATAAAATTCTCTGCAGTCAACCGTACTCATCACCCGTTAAGGCATGGACGTTAATGAAATAATTATCTAATAATCCTATAATAGGTAAACTATTGTCACACGCAAGGGTAATAAACTAAAGTATTAATTGCTTATACCTAGAAGACAAACAAGTAGTCAGTCAGTCTGATGGTAAACTGATACCGTCGTTGCATGCTTCTGTTACATGCGAAACAATAAAACACGATATCACAGAAAAGTAATAAAATTTATTTACTTTTGACGTCTCTGTTAGAGAGAAATGAAACGGATAAGACAGCAGGTTCATACTAAGGTAATCCGAAACTGATTGATTTATAAGATTCGTTGCCCATTTGAATTTATTTAATTTATTTTAATTAGTAGCAAATAGTCAAATTATAGCCGTAGTATTAAACATGTTTTAGTTTTCTATCACATTTATAACTTAATTTACTACACCACTTAATCACGGGTAATTGGCAGAGAACGCTTATATAATTCCGTAGGTACAAGTGATACCTGTTAATTAAAGTTATTTAAAAAATCTACTATTTCAATAGTTACAAGACCTGTGACGCGGCGAATTTTGCAAACTTACAATAAATAATAACGAATACAAACTTTACCCAGACGACGAGGGAATCGAACTTTTTGTACAACAGTCAGGCACACTTCCACTTCCACTGCACCACTGTGGTAGTCAATATTTAGCAGTTCAAATACAAAATCCGTGTTAAGATTCGGGTGACCTGCCTTGTACAGAAATTAACGCTTAATTGCTTCTACCGTGGGACATACTCGTATTTCAGTTGCAGTCATTACTTATTACATTGTGTAGTACAATTATGTTATATTTTATGGTTTAATGACGTGATAATAACTTATTGTAGTTTTTGTATGTCTCATAATTCTTAGGCAACGTTTCTTTCTTTTTCATATTATTACAACTTACTAGCGGTAACTATTATCAAGTGTACAAAACTTTAAAACAAAAGATACAGGACAAGGTAAAATTACTATTTCGCCGCAATATTTGCTTATAAAGCTTCGTAGAGTTTGACGACCCGACTAATGTATATTAACGTGCAATGTCGCAGGCAAATTGTATGAATCCATCCTTTACAAAATGCCTCGTCATTTTATAAACGCTCGCAGTTACCGGCAACATGTAATATGTCGTAGGCAAGATGTGTTACCAGCAACGTGTATACCTAGTCGGGGATGTTTAAACTAGTTTGAAGACCAATTCAAATTTGAATTATTTATTTGCGAAGTATGGGTTACATTAGATCTTATTACTAGACAATTAATTAACAATTAACAAATTAGACATTTATTGTAATCCGTTAATAGCAGGAGATCACAGTTCTCACCTAACCGAACTTAATCTTCCTTTAGCATATTTCCTAATGCCGGTAACTGCGGGCGTTTAAAAACTGTCAAGGCAGTATGTAAACGGCGGCATCATACAATTAGCCTGCGACTCATAACTACTTGAATATTTGTATAAAGGGTAGAAAACCAAATTCAGATTTACAGTAATAGAGAAATTACAGTTAAACAAAATAAGGCACTGTAACTTTTCAAAAGATTACTAACCAGGCCTATAGACACATGTATAATATATAGTAAGCGGTATCTCTGTTTGAGTTTCGGGTTCTTAAAACTTTTAAACATTATATAAAGGAAAAAGGATGAATCTCAACAATGAAATAACATGGCTTTTCTTGTAGTGTTAGCGTAAAATATTTGAATATAAAATGAACAGCGTCTCTGGTTTTCACTCTGAGAACTACTTTGAAAGCTTAGTTTTGAGAGAAGCTAGTTTGTCTTCTAGTCCTATAGCTGTGGAACAATTTTATTACAAGACAACTCTCGCACTAGTGGACTTGTATCGCAGGGGGTATGTACAATTACCAGACACAAAGTATACCGAGACTCAGAACAAATATTTATAGATCACATACAGCTTTGTCCCATGTGGGGATCGAACATGGTGGAACATGGTGCACCTTGTGCTTGCGCTACAGAGACAGACAAAGTCAATGTTCTTCTAAACTATTATAGACCCGGAAAAGTTTATTTGTTTGTTTGAACGCGCTTATCTTTAACTACCAGTCGGCCTTGAATAATTCTTTATGTGTTTGGAAGTCCAGTTCTTGAGGAAGGTTATAGGCTATGTATCATTACGCTACTGGCGACGGGAGCAGAGCAGTAACCAAATATGTAACTTAACTCGAGTGGCACATTTATAGAATTTGCCTCAATAACAATTTTAATACTTGAGAAAATAGAATACAATCACCATGCCATAAAAAATCTTTTGACACTAAGCAGAGGTGAACAAACTTCTACAGTGCATTATTTAAAGTTTAATACGACTTATTCGTCAACTCGCCACTTGAAAACTCGCCATTTGGAAACTCGCCACTCGGTAGTGAGTTGACCCAAATTATTTAATTTATTATTTAATCGTCATTTCGGCACACAGTGTAAGTACGTAGTACTTTTGTACAGTCGCGTGATTCATAAAACAAAAATTCTATACATTTTCGAATTTTTTTAACTTATAAAATGTATTAAACATTTTGTTATCGACTGCACTTCTATGTCAGTGCCGAGTTGACGAATGAAAAATAAATTAAAATAATTCGGAGCAACTCGCCACCAAATGGCGAGTTTTCAAGTAGCGAGTTGACGAATAAGTCAAATAAATAACATGAACGACCATATATATTTTGATTGCTTTGACATAAAACTTTGTTTTTTCTTTTAACAGCTTCAAGAGGTTGCAGACAAAGAGCGCAACAAGCGATACCGTGTGTGAAACAACCAATCTTCATTCGCGTAATATGACGCTGAGCATAAGATAGGATTAAGGATTTGGATGTTTCATATATGGAACGATGAGACGTATATTATTATAAGTATAGGCATCCATTCGTTCTCACTGCGTATATTCGCGTGAGTGAGAATTGCTGCCGAGTAGAGCGGCAGCAATTCTCATTAACGCGAATATACGCATACCCGATCTAATTGTCAAGAATATCAAAACTCTCCGTTTTTTTTTAAAAGCTAAGCTATTATTTATGTAACATTGGTTGGATGAATTTATTGAGTCAAAACCGAGAGCTAAGTATCTATGGGATATTAAAACACTTATTGATGATTTTATTGATCATAATTATTGTTAAATAATTAACAGAAAATACACTTCTAAAAACTAAAAAACAAGCATAGACTTGAAAATGCTAAATAAATTACCTACTTAGTAATAATTTACACTAGTTTAACACTAAAATTATATATATAGGCCTTTTCGTCTATTGCAGACGATCTATGGCGTGTCGGCCTGTGGAAAAATAACATTAGGTAATGTGTGATATGTATTCTTCTTACGTTAATGCAAGCCCAAGGATGCGTTTCTACGGACGCGGCGCTGGGCGGAGTGAAGAGGACAGAAGCAGTAAAAAGTGGAAAGTGTTTCTATTGTAGCGGAGTGGGGCGAAGTGGAGCTGATCTAAGCAGATCAAAGCTGGATTCAGCCGCGTTCCGATCAGTTAAAATCAATGCCGCACCGCCACGCTACCGTCCGCTTCGTATAGAACGGAATGAACTGCGGTGCCGAGCGGGAGCACCACAGTCCGCTCAACTCCATTCTGTCCGGCTCGGGGCTACGTATTTACATATATATTATTTGAAAATCTGCTCAGGTCCGCTCGACTACGATTACACTATTTCCACTGACGCGGAGTGGAGATTTCGAGCGATTGGAGGTCCGCTCTTCTCCACTCCGCCCAGCTGCGCGTTATCGTCAGTGGATACACACCTTTAGCGTCTCCAAACTGTCAAAGGTTACAACAATTAAAATGACGCCGACATATTTATTGTCATTAATTTT
The DNA here is from genome assembly GCA_963082885.1 of Parascotia fuliginaria. NCBI lineage: Eukaryota > Metazoa > Arthropoda > Insecta > Lepidoptera > Erebidae > Parascotia > Parascotia fuliginaria. Next base: position 18,986,381 of record OY720170.1, on the reverse strand, counting down.
ATCGCATGGGAGCGGCGATGCCTTTACATTCTCGCTATGTCGTTATGCAAATTGAATGAAGAGGAACGCGAACTAGTTTGGTCCACTCGTCATCCGTCCTTGACTTTTGATGCATTCACGCAAACCTATAAAAATATGATCACTTTGCAATTTTGACTTTGATATGCGACCTTGAGTTAGTTTAATAGTTTGTCCTGTAGCGAATGCCAGTGTTGATTGTTGATGAATATATTCATAAAAAATATGTTTCATCAGTTGTCTGTGCCAGCCACAAAGTTTCTGAGGAAGGACATAATGTACCTACTAGATTAGATTATTTTTGAAGATGGCCTGACATTTGCTTAAAACTTCATTAGCAAAAGAGCCTGCGGCATATCTTATAAAAAGCTGTCGTCGTTACGCTCTATCGCCATACTTAAAATCCGTAGCGAATAAATAAAAAAATCCGTGTTCCTGTATACGTGATTGTAAAAAGTCACTGTTAGTAGAAAAAGCTGTAGAAAAGATACTCTAGCAACATACTCCGGAACTAGAAAGAAGTTAATCCCACTATGCATTCCCCTCTTTGAAAATTTATTAGTTTTTAATCAGAAAGCATTTACATAGAACAGTGATATGACAATATTCTATTTAAATGAATCAGATAAAAAATAAATTGCAAGAAAGTTTAACATGTTTTTGAAATAACAATCATTAGTAACATGTCGGTATTTTTTATCTAAGTACTTAGGTGCATGAATATTATAAAACTGACCTGATTGGCCTGAGAAGGTTCATTTCAAACTTGAGCCTCTCCTATGGGCGGATTTTTCCACTATTATCACCCTTGACAGAAGGTGATATTTAGTAATCAGGGGACGGTACAATTATTACAAATTTTTATTTATACTTGATATACTATTGTTCGAAATTGAACGTGGCAGATATCCAAATAAATTTCCATGGGGCCTTCTTACCAGCGGTGGTAAATTAAACGACAATGAATTGAAAAAGATAAGCTCTTAAATTGAACAATAAAAGCTTACGATATTCTAAATCATCATCAAATTAAGAACTTAGTTGTCAGAGCATTCAAAACTCTTGTAGCCGATTCACTGGGTTTAACATTGGGACACAACCGACTGATAAAAATAACTTTAATACTTGGAAGCTGTGGGTGAACAACCCTAAAAGCTTGTGGGTTTAACAGGTAAAATTATTTGTGTGCCCCGAATACATATTTATTCTATCCTTTTTCTTTTTATTTATGTCAGTGTATCGTACCTACTACATTTGTATAAATAAATAATAATATAATAATAAATCGCAACGAAATACTGCAAACTTAGCGCAGGGGATAAGGTGGTCATCGCACTACTTACAATACCACGAGCAGCCACTACGCTCGTGGTGCTATATCTATTGTTTAAGCACGTTTCATAAGGGAAGTAATTGTAAATTTCTCTTTTCAATAAATCAGTCTCGGTACACGACATACTAGTAAGCCCTCTTCAACTTAAGGCACAACAATCAAATCTCTGCTTTCCAATTTCACTCCATCTCACCCACCCTCTTTATTCACACCGGGTGTCGACATAATTTACTGTAGTAGACCGATGGATCGATTGTAGTACCATATGAAATCCTTTTTACGTTTTGATGTGCCACACGTCATCGCGCACCTCCGCGGCAGGCCTTGATCTCTTTGGAACCGACCGAGCGGTCAGGCGGTGTTTGAGTGTTGGGCGATAACGGATTTCTTAGAGACCAATGCGACATGAAATCCGCTTTACCGCCTATCGCGGCGGTGCGCGTTGCAGTGTGTTAACCGCCTTGAAGGCGCTTGTACAATTGTTGATCTTCCTTCCTGCGTCTATCAATTGTATGTATATTACTTAACAGCTGTTAGATATAGTTAATATTTATAATATTTATAATGTAAAAGTAATTCAGCTTTCGGTCTGGATTATCAACTAGCAAAGCGCAACACTTCAGTATATTGCTGCTTTGTCGACCTTTCGAAGGGATTTGACTTAGTATCGTACGAAATTCTATAAAAGAAACTCGAAAAATGTTAATTACCAACTTCCAATTTATACATTTTTGGATGCAGCGTGTACCTATTATGTGAATTTAATGTCGAAAGTCATAATGTTGTTTGTACAACGTGGATCTCACAATGACTAATGCGATTTCCTATAGTGTTTCAACATTTGTATTCGAAGCATAGATAGGAGTATATATTATCTTGTAAGTTAACAGCTTTTAGAATAAACTTTTTGCATTTACATATAACGGTAATGTTACGCGATTTACATTTTTACAAGTGACTACTGACTATTGTGTTTGAGATCTAATTTTTCAAATATATCTTAGAACATTTATATTTTTATTAAGTTATCAATAGACAAGTTTTCAAACTGCGGTCATGCAACTATAAAACTAAATATACCTATAACCCAGAGCTGATTTATCTGCCCGCAACGTTCGCAACCTGTTTTGTAATCACTTTTATAATAACTAAAATAGTTATTATCTTCCGCTCTTTACCATAACAAATATTTATACACAGGTAATTAGTTGAACAACCTCTTTACGTATTCTTATTTCAATCATAGTTCTCATTTTTTTTCAAAATTAAAATTTATCAAAATGTTTTATTATATTAGAGGGCGCCGACAGGTAAATGTATTACATAAAAGCAAAGAAGTAGGTTTTGTGGTAAATTTTTGCTAAACGTTTTCCAGCTATAAAAAGTAGTTACTTAAGTATTTTATTAATAATATTATATAATAAATAATTTAATTTTAATAATAATAACAACCTTGAATAGCTGATGCCTTTTTATTTCGTAGCTACTAATATCTACATCTATGCAACGCTGTTAGCTAGTAGAAATGCAATGCATCACAAATAAAATAATATTTAAAGTAAATAACGTAAGAAATATTTTCGAAATTGTTATATTTGTGTCTCACTCTAGTGATATGACGTATTCTGTTTGCAATTACAATATTTATAAGACCTACTTGACTTGGAGGAATTACATTATTGCTTAATTAAGGAGGTTTATAATAAAAAATAAAAAGCTAATGGTTGCGCCAGTTAATGTGACTACATAGCCTCCAGTAACCTTCGGTGCGCAAGTTCGACATTTTTTTTATTAGGAAGGCTCAACCACTTATCGGTACGGAACGCCGTTAATCCATAGGTATATTGTTTTCAATAAACACCATGTAAGTATATACTTATGTAATATTGTGGTATGTCTGTCATCGCTTATAATTAGCTAGGTGCCACTCTCGAAACACATCATTTAAAATCCAGATCAGATTGTTTCGTGTAACAAAATAAAGGACAAGTAGACACAATAGTTTTTTTCTGTAATCCTACAACTTTAATGGATCGTTTTGAATGTGTGGGGTTTTCAATACATTTCATACATAAAACTGAACTACTTAATTGTAGGTAATATTCAACATTCTATAAGTTATAGGTAGTTATTTCATAAAATTTAAACAAAGACCCTATTCAGTGCGTTATGCATTCAACAGCTGTCCGCTACTTGATTGCGTCTTGTGTCGACCTTGTAAATGATTGTTTTACATTGCACCTACCAGCTTGTGATCACCATTGATTACCGGTTGTACAAGCGATACGGCCTGTCCCATTGCCACTTCAACTTATCCTGACTATCACTCGGACTCGTGGCACGAAGTAATTGTTTTTGCTCCTAAGTAAGATTAATTATCTACTTATATATACTAAAACAAGAAGCTGATTAATACTGTCGGGTGGATAAGTACCTATTCCTCGGGCGATAAATAATAGGGAGTTTGGTATACTCGTTGTTATATTATTAATAATATAAGTACTTTAAATCAAGATTATAAGCAGAAAAATGATCCTTCATACAATAAAACTAGTTTTTGAGAAAAAAAAACAAAGGGCCTTTTTGAGATTTTGTAGGAGACCAGGAAACAACTTTGTTTAAGTAGAGTTATGTTATTGGTGTAAAGAAAGCACTAGTTGTATTTAACATTGTAAAAATGCGGCTTCTACATGAACGAGTTGATTTTGTGGTCAACTGAGCCCACAGGCCGTTTAGCCCGCGGGCTCATTTGACCACTTTGGGTTTTTATGGGTGACTTAGCCCACTAGCCAGTTAACTCAGCCCGCGGGCCCAGTTGACCACTTGCTGCGGCTGAGGATCTACTCAACCTGTGGGCTCAGTCGACTACTTTCTACCATTTCGTGGTCAACCCGGCCCACACCTTCCTACGCTGACACAATATCTATTTAAAATTAATATGTATAACTATCATTGAATGCTTCCTTAGTTTTCTTTATAATAAAAATTTAAAGACGTGAGTGGTTTTTTGTATAATTAAATTTTATTGTCCATCTTCTTTTAAATAAAATTATTCCTTTTCCCAAAATCTGAATAACTAAATGACAATATACTAAACTATATAGTGATGCAATGCCATATTGCGATCAATCTAATCTGTATAAAATAAATACACAATCCTATTTTATTTTTGTTTTCAAAGTCAGTTAGAATTTCATTAATTTTATCATTTATTCCAATGACTTTATTTTTAACCCCCGACGCAAAAAAGACGATATGTTATAAGTTTGACGTGTCTGTGTGTGTCTGTCTGTAGCTTCCTAACGGATGAACCGATTATGGTTTTTTTAAATTTGAAAGGTGAAAATCAGTTCAAGATAGCCGCGGTATCAAATAAAAGGGCTTGACTAGAAGAATACTATACATTATAATAAATTTTAAATCTAAGATGGCCGCCACCACAATTTTAATTTAATTTGTTATTGTAATTATTTAGGCAAGAGTTCAATGACAATTCAAAAATTATGACAAATACCTAAAATTATTTAATTATTTAAGAATGTTATGCAATCTCTTTGCAAAGAATTTAATGATAGATAGTAATTTTAAATATATATTATTATTGTGGCAACGTAGGGGGGATGTGGGCTGGGTTGACCACGAAAGGGTAGAAAGCAGTCGACTGAACCCGCAGGTTGAGTAGACCCTCAGTCACAGCAAGTGGTCAACTAAGCCCGCGGGCTGAGTTAACCGTCTAGTGGGCTAAGTCATCCATTAAAAACCAAGAGTGGTCGACTGAGCCCGCGGGCTAATCGGGCTGTGGGCTCAGTTGACCATAATATCAACGAGTTATGCCTTGAACTAATAAAACGTAACAAAAAAGTTAAATGATGGTAAAGATGTACAATACACGACAGCATTTTACAGCATCAGTAATCATCTAATATCGATGCCATGATGATACTCACAGTTACAGATACATCAAATAAGGGGCGGCACGTGTATTATTACACCCATAAGTGGTATCGCGGTTGGCAAAGACATAATTCAACTTCATAATTCCTTTTAATTTAGTGAATTGTAATTTCATTAAGGAACATGTATAATGTATGTATGTGGGTATGTGGGTATGTATGTCTATTTCTTAGGCATGCTCTACAGCCCAAATAGCTTGATGAATTTTGACAGAAATAATATGAGGTGTCATTAGATACGTATTGATTGTGGGAGTGACTTAAGGTAGGTATATAATCTTGCAATGTAGCGTCAGCACGAAAAGTCTTTCTTTCTAGTTTGTTTTAGGCAAGCGAGCTTTTTGTTTTTTAATGATATATTAAGCACCTATGCTTCTTATTACTACGTCTCTTAAAATAAAAAAAAACCCGGACCTTTGTAAGGTTTACACGGGGAAACAGGTCCAACATGCAGAGGTCTTTTGAGGATTTATTAATCTTAAATGGAATGAGACTATTACCACAGACATATTACATCCATACTATGGAAGTATTGATATCATATGTTTGCGGCCAGTGTAGACTATTTAGTTTAGTTTCCCTATAATTATGCCCTTGAAAATGACCTTTCCATCCCCCTAGCATATAGCTCGGGTGACCTTTTCTGTTGTTGTTGATGGCAATTACTACTGCCTACTATTGTAATGATATTACTGGAATTAAAATAACTTTTGCTAACTCTTTACCAGCGCATGTGTTCCCAACTAATTGTGATCTTGAGTCTCAGACAATATGTTCAGATTTGTCCGCGGCACGTCCTATTAGTGATGCGTCATGAGCGTAAGAGTATGATGTATAGGCGGGGCGCGAAAGAGCATAATCCTATATAGCCGCCATAGTGGAGGCCACCGTGCCAGCAGTTCCAGACGGTCAAATAGAGACTATCTTCCGGATGCCACTCACTGCTTATCAGGCAGAGTAGAGTCACTTGGATTGGCTAATATAAAAAAAACTATACAGGTCGCATATTGCTTTGTACTTTTTTTAAATAGACTAACCTTCGTACACCTACAAAATTAAATTTATCTCCTACTTTGTAATGAAGAGAAGTGGACCTATTGTAAACGGCGCCTTTTATGGAGAGTCTAAGGTAAGTAGGTTTATATAACAACCACTTTTTACACTGATAAAAAGTCAGTTCAATACCTAGTTGTATTGGCGCAGTGGTCGCTCAACTTACCTCTTGTCATGTAGATACCTACAAACTTGTGGGCTTTTTACTGCATAGACATAGAATAAGAAGACAGCAATGATTATGTAGTACTCTAAGCGCTTGAAGCGATCTGAACCAAGCTTAGTGTCTATATCGATTGTAAGATCTAACTTTAATGTAGATAACTGTGATTGAGCAGCAACGCAAATTATCTGCCGATTTTTGACATTTCTATGATTTATATCGAATAACATCTAATCAAAATACAGTTTCATTTAAGTAAAATTACTATATCATTAGTCTACTGATTGACTTACCTAGGCCACCTTTCCCGATTTACGTTTGCAATTGCAACTAGTTTTTACCAGACACTTGCGCCTGCTGTAAATGGTCGCTCCATCTAGCGGTGAGGCGTCCTACTCTACAATGCAATATCCACACCAGAACCCTTCGGTTCCAGCGATTGTCAGATCTGCAACAAGTATGACCAAACGCGTGAATCTCGGTAACAATCAATCTACAGAAAAGTTGTTTAAAAGGCAGGCACTTATCATGCTTAATAAAAAGAATAGAAACCGCTGATACAACAACGTTCCTCATCGGAACCATGCGCAAAATTGAATAATAACAATACCTAATTAGTGAATTACAACCTAGTCCAAAATCGTAAAATTTAAACTAAGTTAGGTACTTACCTTACATACCTAAGTTGCCTCTAATGACCATCACTGAATTATTTTTCTAGCTGCGATCACAATGGTTGTGGAGTAAAGCTACATGACTGACTGAATGTTTTTGTTTTTGCTACTTTGCACGATCGCAATGGGTTGTAAAGAAGCTGCCGTTTACTAGGACTATAATTAGTTTTTCAGTCCATTGCAGTGGTAGATGCCATGGCCGTAGCAGCAGCATAAATAATAATTATCTGCTTCCACCTATGAATAGTGTAGGTACCTACCTATGCCTCATGTTGTTTTTCGACCGACCTCATTTTTTATTAAATTGCGTTCTAACTCGCCTTTTTCGTGACACGAAAAGTACTAACCATTTACAAATTCCTATAGGGCATAGATGAGTAGGTATGATGCCGCTAATCGTCTACCGTGTCTATTGCCTAATCAAGTTCTACAGTAGTAGTAAAATCCAGGATTTGATTGTAGGACTTGCTTGACCATGGGCGTATTTAATGTAGTATTAAGACCCTGAAGTCTGATAACCGAATTAAGGTACAGACGGGGAGGCGGGTGGTTGATGATATATCTCAATCCTCCCTCTTTATTTACGCCCATGAGCTTGACCCCAGATTTGGGGATGGGAGCCCGCCTCTCAACCCCAAATCCTGAGTCAACCTCATTGGCTCATTGGTTTCACCAAATCTAGTAGCAAATCTTTTGCGTGGCGGCAGGTATTTCAATCACACTAAAGTCAGCACACAATTCTTAGATTGCGTTGCACCGAACAAACGCGTATGTAGGTAGTGGCCTTCAAAACTTGCAATGTTTTCATATTCAACATTTCACAATATAGGTACCTATCTATCCAGCAATTCATAAAAACTTAGATTTAAAAGAATAAGCAGTTCGAATCCACGGTAGTAACCACAGAACATTAGAAGTACCTACTTACTCTAATTATCGAACGATAAATTTAATGGTGGTGTTGCTTTTAAATCCATTTTGGACGTACCTATAAAAATCTTTAAATAGTCTTACTAATAGGATTTCTATAGTCGTAACTATACTTACAAATCGTCGTCATACAGTAGAGTAAAAAAAATACCGGAAGAAAACAGTGCTAAACAAGATCGTAAGTACATTTAAGGGATTTGGAAATATTTAGTACCTATACGCAGTACCGTCTTTACCTCAGAACAGTGATGTGGTTTTTACCATAAGGGCACACGGGGCATGTGCCCGAGGGCCCCGTCTCCAGGGGGGCCCCCAGAGGACCCACATTTTTTTACACATTTATTATCAAAACATTTTTGTCGGGAACATTACATTTTATTCACAAAAAAAGTCACAGCTAATCAAAAAATCTTATTAATTCCTTAATTTAGATACTTACCTACCTATTTATTTTATGTGGTTGAAAAATGAAAGTGTAAAGATTTTTTCATTTCTCATACTCGGAAAGTAGTGTTGTTTTGATTTGATTATTAGGTGGAAAATGCTGCTTTCCTTTCATAGGGAGGGAAATACTCATACAAATTCATCCCGACCCTCGGGCCGGAATGAATTTTAAAAATAGAACTGCTGTCAGCTGTGAAGAGTTTTATGTAAAAAAAAACCAATTTAAAAAATGTCATGCATGACTTTCAAAATAGCCAGTGTGAATTTAGCGCAAACTTCTTTGAGCGGAATAAGCCGCGAGTGCCGCGTCATTCGACAATTACGCGGCGAGCGACGAGTTCCATATTTAAAATTTAAAAAGTCAACACAAATTGGCGGGATACTGTTATGTATGTATCTGTGACGGACTTTTGTGCTAAGATTTGAATTCAATATTAAAAATGAGTTCAAGCAAAATATTGACACCAGATACCATTACAGACGAGGCAAATTGTGCCATAGAAAATATTTTTAATTTCAAGAATTGTCCTAATTTGACTATTAATTTTAAATAGGTACTACTAATATATTATTATCAGCAAAAAGTTTAAATAAACAACTAGTTTTATTTTCCTCATATTCTAAATGAATGTATAGAAACATAGGAAACTGCGGTTCCCTGCCGGTAGATGTTTTGCTAATTCACTTTCTTTACTTTTAAAAGGGCCCCAAATTCTCCCCAGAATATCTTAAGACGGCACTGCCTATACGTGTGACAACCAGTGCCTGGTAACTAGTAGGTATTCGTTTAGTAGCCACGCAATCGCAGTAAGAAAAATTAAATGAAGATTCTACGTTTTAGGCCGTGGACCATCTCGGTCAATAATTTAACCCAATTCTATAACCATACTATCTTTAATTTATGTTTTCGTAACTTTCTGTACCTATAAAGTGACGGTGAGTAATTAATGTAGTAGCAATAACCATAAAAATATAGAAATGTGACAAATTGCGAGATATTGAGAAAGTTAGCTGCCGTTATTAATAATTTTTGACGTGATTGGTTAAAAAAAAGCCGATCAAGTGCGAGTTGGACTCGCATACCTAGGGTTTCGTACAAATTTGTAGGTACTTACCAAGTCAATATAAATAACATGAACGGCCATATTATTATATCTTTTGATTGACATGACGTAAAACTTTGATACACAGCTTCAAGTGGGCGCAAACAAAAGTATTCAAAACAAATTATAGCTTGATACTGCCACGCGTTACTGAGAAAAACGTCTTGACAGGCAGTCGTACAGCAAAGTGATCCACGGGTTCCGTTTTGCCTGTTGAGCTACGGAACCCTAAAATACATTGATCTTATTACCTTGAAGACGATTGTGTGTAGGTAACATTTTGTGATACAATTTCAGGATTATAGGTACTCACCCAATTGTGTGTTTATAAAAATTAGACTAGTTTCGAATAATAATAGTTAATAAATTTATCTGGTAGTGTTGCTCGAGCGTCGCGTCAGTTTTGATAAAACAAAAATGGTTATTAGTGTGAAACTCATTCAGGATGCTGCAGTTAAACTTACTGTTTAGTTTTTGTAGTCAAATTATTAGAAATCGTATCTATAAAAGATACTGGGTACATAGACATCCTTATTTACAAACCGTTACCGTTTACCGTTGAATGGGTCATTTGTTCAAAATGACTGGGTCTTGAGAAAATATAAAGAGAAATTCTTCAACTACACGCGTATGTCAACTGCATCTTTTGATTGTTTGCTAACCAAAATTCGAACAGGCGTTACTGGAGTAGATACAAATTTTCGAATTTGTAGGTATTACGCCAGAGGAGAAACTGGTTAATATTGAGGTACCTAAATAAAAAGAAATGTATTCGTGCAATATGTAATTTACATTCAAGAGATAGTTGTCATAAACATTTTCAAAATTTAAAATTACTTACGTTTCCTAGTTTATATGTATATGAGATAGCAGTGTTTGTCAAAAATAATCCGCATTTATTTCATGTTAGAGACCCTGCAGATATTAGGTTAAGGAAGAGAGAATCAAATATTCTTAGTATAGATAAATGTAATACAGCTCTCTGCAAAAAAAGCGTATACCAAATGGCTCCAGCGATTTATAACAAAATTCCCAAAGATATCAGAGATTTAAAATTAAGCACTTTTAAAAAAGTCTTCAAAGAGTTCCTAATTAAAAAATGTTTTTACTCTATAACTGAGTTTATGGAATATAAGTCTGATTAGTCTATTTGATGTTATTATTTTAATTTTGTTTTGTTTTGTGTTCCAAGTTTTATGTAAGTGTGGGATTGTTTGGTGTAAGTCAATATAGTTAAAATTAGATTAAGATTATGTACAATAAGTTATTAAAATTTGTATGCCTATGGGTACAATGTAGCGACCTATTATAACCAATGTAACACCTATATGTAAAATTTACCTACATTGACAAATAAATATTTCTATTTCTATTTCTATTTCTATTTCTATTTCTATAATAAAACATTTCAATAATTAAAAATAGGTACATATTTAGCTAAATCGATATGATTAAGTTAAAACCAGGTTAAACACCATGAATTTTTACTGGTTTTACAAACTTCGTACTTTTCGCGTATAAAAGTATTAAGTAATAACGTTATAATATATAATATCCCTTAACTACAAAATCAAAAATTAGAAAATTCGACCTAATACCTAGTTCCTGCAATAGTTACCTATAGTTCTTATTTCTTAAAATTGCGCATGGCACTGATCGGAACTCGGTGTACCATACCTAGCGTATCGACCGCATCCACCGTGGATGCGGTCGTGGATGATCCACGTGGGATGCGTGTTTCGCCGCTTGTAGGCGCATGATCTGCATAAACGCGCGTGGAAGCATTTTCAGTGTGTTGGACCGTGTGTGTTTTCTATACAAACGGAGATACAAGCAACGAAAGAACACGCACTCCAGCACCACGCTGCATCATGCAGTGTGCTAATGGACTTAGGTAGAACAAGTGGGAATAGAGACTCCCACTTGTTATACTATTTTGTTTTATGTTCTACCCTATATTGCAGTACTAATGACAACAAAATATTCCATTAGTTCTACCCGATCGAACAGGAAGCCCAACTGTAAATAAAGACTCCCAATAGTTCTACTCTTTTGTTACATCTAATTATTATTAAAAATTAATTTTGATTGATTTTTTGTTAAAAGTGGTAAAGTTATTATGTGGTCGACTATACATCAGTATCAATTACCTCTACGCTGCTGGATCGTCTAACCTAACCTGGTATTAAAATAATTGGGAAGAGCGTGCAATCAAAACATAATAATTATTTTAAATTTTTATTTACAATGCGCGTAATGAATATAGCGAACATTGGTAGGTACTGAAATATTCACACTATCGTTCGTTTTACAATATATTAATGATTTTAAACGTACAGTCTAGTGATGGGCCAACCAATAACCAACTGCTCAAAAAGGTAATAATCAAGCATATTTTCAGGCATTGCACCTAGATTTAAACCTTACAATTGCTATTTATGACAAACTTGAAAATAAATATAAGACATGCAATTGATCGGCACACCAGCTACGTTGTCACTGTAATGTTGACAAATGGAAACAGAACAGGCCCATCGATAAAAGCTTTATTTAAAAAATAAGTATCTAAATTGTTACGAGACGAGCTGAAAAAATACATATATAATGATATATCACAATACACTTATCTCGAGAGGTACTTATTCATAAATTGAACTAAATATTTACAAATTTGGTTATTAGATAAAACGCCCAGTCAGCGCCTGCGCAGCTACGCCCCCATAAACCCACGGTACAAGATTATGCAAATATAAAAATATTGCTCGACGTGTATCATCAGAAACTATGCACACAATGACAAACACAGGCTACAGTGAGATTATACAATATACGTGTAATACAAACACAAGGCATACAGGCTAATAGTGCCTACATCATGGCACGACAACTAAACAATTGAACACATCATGAGACTAACTTAAATATTCATTAGGTAGCCTTAAGATAAACAGACAATTTATATAAAAATCGAGCATGCCATACTGCTGGATTACATGTAGTGAACCTGAATCCACCTTTAATGATAATATCGTATGCGCCGTCAACACAGATATTCAATTTAAAATATTCGTCAAACCGTAAAAATCATGAACTCACACAATACATTATCTATTGCCATCGTACATATTTCCTTATATTAGGACTCAAGCCGAGACCGTATCTAAGCGAATCTTTCTCAAAACACATGATAACAACGGCCAAAAATAAAAGAACGCGTTTTTGAGCAATTCTGTTAGCCATTTTTATTTGTACCCATAATATTGTAAATAATATATTAAGAGAAACATTCGCTTAATTTAACTTAGGTGCATCAAATTTTATTAGTAAGTAATATGAAACTTGTGTAATTCTAAGTGTATATTTATATCACCTACGTATCACATAAATGTGCGCTAACCAATTAGTAGTGCCGTCCGTGCTTTTTGTACTAAATATGCATGAAACATTGCACTAAAGCTAATGATTGCGATCAACTAATCATTTAAGTTTATACTAAACAAATTTTACATTACAATTTTGTACATGTTAATTACCAAAATACACCTTTTGTATTTGAGCCCAACAATTCGGTACATCACAACAATACATAGGTATACGTCGATGTAAATAATTATATATTATCAAAAACAAACTGTACAATGTGAAATTATATTATTTATTAATATAGAAGTCATGTAAAAGAAAAGCACCAGTAATGACACTTTAAGCACAAATTCGCAGTATTTTTGAAATTTCATTAATAACAGTGATTGTTTCAATATAATACATGTTGAAAATTGAAGGTACTTTGTACTGTATTTAATGTAAAACACTAGAATAGGTTTTAATTATGTTGTTATTAAGAAATAAAAACTTTCAATTTTTTGAACCAGTAATATACAGATAAGATGAAAACTTTCATCTTCATTTCATGTTTAATCCAAGCACAAAAAATACCATTCTGGTTTAAATAAAGCCATAATAAATTGAATGCCAAACTTCTACCTACCTCCCTAATAACTTTCGTAACAACACCAATATATTTTTCCAATACCACGAGCACTTTGTGCCTCCCGCCGACGTTTTTTAATCAATATGTTGTTTTACATATAAAAACTCATTTCTAGTTTTATTCTACAAGATATCTCCATCACTGATTCCTTGTCCATTACTGGTGCATTTACATTACTTGGATATTTTCAAGAGCATACAGAAAGGACCCGCTTTAATCACAACGAACATAATGTTATTATGTTTACAATGGATTGTATTTTTTATATAACGGAACATTAAACGGCTTGTAAACTAGCGGCAGATAGCAATTGGAGGGAGAAAACTGCCTGTCTTGAAGCTTTTTAATAAGATGTAATGAGCTGCCACTCCAGCCTGGCCCACAACGTAACCCTTAGACGCGTCTACAACAAGCGAGCATTGAACTCGGCTAAAAAACATGAAATGGACAAGTTCACTAACAAACTGATGTATCATAACAACTTTTTGTCATTTGCAAATAAGTTCACTAATTTTATGAATATTCCAAATCGCACTTATTAAATAAAACAATTAATTACAAAATTGGTCATGCTGTTTTATTGCTCATAGTATAAATTAGTAGCGAGTATAACATGTGAACATATATAATTTAAACGTCACCCTACTGTTTGTAAATGTAATATGTGCATGCAAAAAAATAAGCCATCTTTATATTACGTTCTTAAGCATAAAATGTTTTTCTAGACAAGCGCTAGTTTTCTCAATAATTACAAATTGATAAAAATATTATTTCAATTAAAGTATGTAGAACAAGGCTACAAAATATTGAAAATAAAATATGGGAAATAATTAGATACCAATCAAGTATATAATATTATTAAGTAGAATATATTACTTTCAGATACAAAATATCCTATCGATCGCTATTTTTAATGAATCACAAAATCATACAGCTTATTTACAATTTAGTATTAACCTTTACAAATCCTAAATTAAATATACTAACCCGCAATTTCTGAAAAGCTGATTAACGAAAAATTAACTAATCACCCGTTTATACTCACGTCAACAAAAGCATGCTAAAAGCATGGATAATTAGTTTAATTTGATCTAATTAGTTACTACTAAGGTCAAATTAAACTAATTATTCATGCTTTTAGCATCATATTCAGAAACTGAGGGTTAATGTTTGTATGGGCACTTATTCAACTTTTAATGACGATTGCTCTGTTTTATACATAACATCATTAAATTGTGAAGATCAAGACAGAGATTAAAAATCGTATATGTCGTTTAATCGAGTTACATAGGTAGTAGGATGGATATCACACTTACGCCCTTTGTATACAAAAAAATGATCACAATTGAACCTAAAACAAAGCGAGCGATGAGAACACCCCATTTAAATCGTGTTTACATTTCAAAACCGTGCCTTTTCTTAATCTAACATCTTTGTTGTCAATGACGCTGACGGTATTGCAATATTAAGTGAAAAAGGTAATTACTAATTATAATAATAGGAGCGAAATTTCAGTAAGATTCTCTGAATTATATTTCTAAGTCATATACGATTATAGTTACAACTGCACTAAATCTATCAATATGAGTTACAAATTTTAATATAATGCGATAAAAATGTTATAGGTAAGTAAATTTAAAGCTTTTATATTTTTCTGGAGTGAATTTTATGTCATAAAAAGTCTCGATCACAAGTTCTAGGTATTAAAACGATTTTTATAATATAAATACATGTTAATTTTTTATAATAATAATATGTACCTACTGCAGTTTACACAACTCAAAATTTATCACAACAAAATTTAAAATAATCACATGATATGGTAAAAGCGAATATATTATTGTAGTAAAATTTACAGAAGCTTCGTGTATAATGTAATTAAACTGCTTTGAATCCTAAAGATTGTCGCAAATAGAAGGGGTCGAGTACAGAAGTAGTCACTATGTAATGCGAGACCGGCTTCTGTATGAGCAACCTCTAAGCTCAAGATGAAATTAGCTAACTATACTATATGTAACAAATAGACAAGTCTGAAAGCTATTGATAATCCCGAGCGGGAAAATGATATGTACCAATGGTACGTGAAGTATTCGTTAAAGATAAGTAGCGATAAAAACTGTGTATATAAAATATTTACTCTTTATACATTTTTTATTGTGTCTTTGTAATTACTAATGCTTTTATTCAGCTAAAATACCATACAAATATTTAAGTTGCAACACATCGAAAATGTTAAAATTGTAAATAGATATTTCAATAAAAAAAACTTAGGATGGCGCTCTAGGAATCTAATATTGAGTAGCATTTTATAACTGACTTGTTGCAGACTCATTTACTGCAGCATTATTAGTAAAATAGCGAGTCTATGCACATATCATGCTTCACGCAGATACTTAACCCTTTGACCGCCGTGTACACCTTTAGGCGTCCAGCGGAAACTGTCCTGAGACGCCAACGACTTCTTAAGTAGTCGAAATTTGTATCGCATTCCCACAAAAAAATCTTTAATTTTGTACTAAGCTCATTGAAATAATATCGTTAGGTAGCTTGATTATTCGTCAAACTTTGGTTTAACCTAGGCGGAATGAAGAAAAAATATAAAACAATTCATTTATAGCTTAATTTACAATTACCTAAAATTTAATGAAAATACACTATTACGTAGCGCCAACGACATCTTTAAGTGTCGCGTAGTGATGGGAAATTGTATTTTTTTTACAAGTACCTACATTGAATTTTTCTTATGTTATTGTAGTGGGTATACCTATCTATCTATACAATATAAACGTGTTTTTATTGCTCTCAGTTTTCTGAGATCTGAAGTAGTCGTAGTAGTGTCATTGCCTAAATATGGAAGAAGAGAGACCATCTTCGCCGTCGATATTATTCGCATTCTCAAGTCGTAAAAGAAAGTATAGAGAAACAGAAAATTCAAATAATAAGCAGACACAAACAGAATACACTATTACAGATACTATGGTGTACAGAAAAACTTCAAAAAAAGAAAATATTTCTTATTCTACTCGTCATTTGCCCAATGTTAATTTTGACGATAGAAGACCATCTGATAAAAGGAATGAAGACTTTGCAAGGTTGGTGGCTTTTGAATTAGAGCGTTTGCCAGAAAACAAACGTTCAAATGCCTATCCGCAAATTTTAAATCTTATAAGACTGTTGAGAGGGGACCCTGATTTGGACCAAGTGATAGAATTTATACCAATCCAAAGTGAAAGTGAAGGAGAAGAAACGGAAGAACAATCAATACCACTCAATGTAGCTCTGTAATATGTAATTAATGTTAAAGTTGTTGAAGTTACGTATACAAAAGTGTTTTATATTAATTTCCTAAACCTCTAAATATTTAGCATCATAAATAATTAATAAATAACGAAATTATTCACTTTTTTTCCTAAAATGTCAATATTATAATTATATACCTTCATGTTATCGATAAAAATTAAGGACGTTTCTATATAGTTTTACAATTAACGTCCCCTATACGCCACGGACGCCTTTAGGCGCCCGCTTGTGACGTCAGAAGCGAATGCAATTTATCGACTAGTGCTTGCAAGATGTGGGTAGAAAAATAAATAAAATATATCGAAATACCCGTGAATCATTTGTTGGTTTATATTCATATTGTATGTATCTTTTCCTGTGGAAGTTGTGATTTGTGATAATAAAAGTAACTTTACGATGGAAAATGACGATCTCATTGCAATTCTGGATGGTGTGGAGAATGTCGAACAATTTATTGCTATTTCTGATGAAGATTCAGATCTATCAGATTTTGAGGTAAGTTACAGTAATTACTTATTGACCGAGCGAGCGAAGGTCTCTAAATCGAGTTGGGGGCGAAACACATTGTTTGTATGTATGTATGCAAGTATGTATGTATGTAAGTATGTATGTTTGTTTGTACCGCGATAACTGCCAAACTGATGGTCCGATTTTGATGAAATTTGGTAGGCATGTAGGAAATATCAATAGAATTTTCAAGTTCGTTGGGCATCAAAATCGGTTTAGTAGATTTTGAAATATTAATAAAAATATCCGCAAACGAAACCATAGCGCGTTCTCACTTCGTATAGCGCCATCTAGGTGATACTTATGGAACTAAATTATGTTAGTAATATCGAAATAAGACCTACTGGTCGAAATCAGACCTACCTAGACCTAGAGGTTGTAAATGATTTGTAAACTAGAAAAAAGCTCAACGCTGCTAAAGAAGTTTTCACTTCAAAACGCGAATAATAATCGCGAGGTCTAAGGTCGCGGCGAACTACTAGTATATTAATAGCTACATACATGACGATTATTTCATTATACCTACTTATTGTAGAATTGTTTTTTAGGACCTGACTACTGAGGAAAGTCAAAACATTTCTGCTGGAGAATATAGTTTTCAATGGTCGTCCGAAGCCTTCGAAATTAAAAACGAGCCATTTGATGATTTTTTTAGCGGTATTTCGCCGTCTATGATGTCGTCGGTCTCATCAGAATTGGATATTTTTTTACATTATTGCAATGAAGCTTATGTAGAAAAAATTGTTGAATTTACCAATAGTTATCAGCAATATGTTGTTAGACATATTGATATAAAACTTCATTCAAGATTAAAAAATTGGTATCCTGTAACAGTTCCAGAAATGTATACATTTTTCGCTGTGTGTATGTTAATGACAAGAAACAGCCGGAATACGATTGAAGAACACTGGTCTACTAACCCATACTTGCATTCCGGCATATATGGTAGTCTTATGTCGAGAAACCGGTTTTGTACAATTCTAGGCATGTTGCATTTCTGCCAACCAGGCCCTAGGACTGAGGAAGAAACTATATTGTCAAAAATTATTTACCCAGTAAATCATGCTCGTCATACATTTAAGAATAGTTTTATACCATACGAAAAAATTTGCATTGACGAAAGTATTGTACCATTTAAAGGGCGACTTCTTATTAAACAGTATCTTCCCAAAAAAAGAAATCGTTTTGGTATCAAGCTCTTTGTTTTATGTGATGTGTTGTCGGGAATAATCTTAGATTTTATCGTATACTGCGGCAAAGACACGGAATTAACACATTTTGATAATTTAGGCGTAAGTGGCTCAGTAGTTGCAACACTTCTAGAAGATTATTACGGTGTTAATAGGAAATTATACATTGACAATTGGTATTCAAGTCCAAAATTGTCTATATTTTTAAAGCAACGAAGTATACATACATGTGGTACAGTAAAGCCGAATAGAAGCGAAATGCCAAAATTTAAGAATTTAAAAAAAGGAGAAAGAGAAGCTTTGTATTCTGACCCTATAATGGCTATGAAATGGCGTGATAAAAAAAATATACATATGTTAACAACTATTCATAAAGACGAAATGGGGCCAACAAAAAAAATGGATCCAATGACTGGTTTGCCTAAACTGAAGCCTGAGTGTATCATTGACTATAATAAAAATATGGGTGCCGTGGATATCTCTGATATGATGTTAAGCGGTCTACAATGCATAAGAAAAACCATTAAATGGTATAAGAAACTATTTTTTCACATCCTAGACTTACATTTGCTGAATTCGTATCATATCTATAAAATAACTTGCAATGACGATTTTAGCCCTAGTTTCAGAAAATACCAATTGGTATTAATAGAACAACTTGTTCAGAAATATGGTGAGCAATCAGTTCATAAAACATTACCGTCTACATCTCGTGCCTTAGAACAGCCTACGCGATTTTTACCCGGAGATGCAGCTCGACATATGCCGTCATACATTCCCAATCAAAAGAAACTTCGCTGTAAACTTTGTGCTCGATCTAAAAAACGACGCAACACCAGATACATGTGTGCAGTGTGTAAAGTGGCACTTTGCGTAGTGCCATGTTTCCAGCTTTATCATAAAAAAGAATAATTATAATGTCTTTCTTTTCACTTATATTTTATTGACCTAGCGAGCGAAGGCCTCCAAATCTATAGTTGAAGCAAAATACCTTTTTTTATGTAAGTAGGTAGGTATATAGAAAAACTAGCTGACTGCTCGCGACTTCGTTCGCGTGGATTGCTTTTGGAGTTTTTTATGAAGACTGATGCTGTTTTGAAATTTTTTCCATACTAACTTTCAACCCCTTTTTCACCCCTTTAGGGTAAAAATATTTCAAAATCCCTTCTTAGTGTGCGTCCGCATTTTGAATTAAAACAGCTGTCCAAATTTCACGCTTCTACCATTAGCGGTTACGGCTGTGCGTGCGTCTATACGTCAGTGGTAACATCTCCTTTTATATATATAGATTGGTTCTGTTTTTTGAGATAGGTATTCAAAAAACGTGTTGCGAGGTCAAAATTTTCTGTACTGGTGTAATGTGATCGAATTTTTCGCTGGAACTAAATAGATAAAATTACACTACTTAGTAGGTAATCGTTTACTGCTATCATAATTTTATCTATCGTGCTCGCGGACAACACTATCGATTTAATAAATTATCTCCGAAAAGGTACACTACTGACGCCACGGACGACTAAAGGAGTCGCCTAGTGATGTGAACAATCGATGTCATTTAATCATTAAAAAGGTTTTTTTTTATGTGTGTGTATATTTGAATTGCATTTTTTTTGTTTAAAATCAGGTAATATGTATTGTTTGATGTATATGTGTGGTAACGGGAAAAAATAAACAAGGAATAAATAAGGTTCGTTTTTTTTAAATATTTTTTTCGATAACTATTTACCCAACCCTATCCTCAAAGTGCCGCCGTTTTCGCAAAAAGTACCCGTGGCGTCGGTGACACGTTTGTCGGTTTTGCTTATGGCGGTCAAAGGGTTAATAGTGTCAATAAGTAATAATAATTATTATAATTTAAGAAAATATAATATTATGCCTTCTTGTTATCGTGAGTATGGGTTAACCAATACTTGTGTAGCTGATCTAAGTGACTGACTACAATGTATTTTTCAGATATTGCTTACTTAAATCACAGTTTCGTATCTAAACAATAAAAATATTGCACTTTATGGTCAATACTTGCATTGGAATTGCATTGGAAAACCCAATATAGAGCTATACGCTCAATGAAATGTATAGGACATTCAGTGAAAAAAAAAGACTCAGGTGAGAAATGCCAGCTGACTAGTTGCCAAAATGTCTTTCCTTCACTGACAATGTATTTCGATGATAATGTTAATCGTAGAAAAGATAAATAGCTACTGTAGCATAATTCGTGTATTTCAATAGCTGGTTAGACCTCTGGGGTTCATAATATTTTGGACTGAATATATACAGGACTATTATTTACGGAGCCGCTGTCGTCTGATCTTGCTGACCGTAAAGTGCATATGTTATCATAATAAAACGAAAATACCACACAATCATACGAGCAATAATATACTACAATTGTACTAGATAATGTAAAATTAATAATAATTAACAACACAACAGACAATACACATATTTTTTACAATAATACGAAATATTAAAGGTTGCCTTCACATATCATCAGTACGATACCAGATCAGCATTTACCCGTCTGCTGTCGTTGTTTGTATGTCATGATTCATACGGCAAAATCTGAACAAATCGAATACTGAAGTGAACAGCCACCTTTTAGTGTTAACTCTTATAACTACGAACCGAGAACCGCGAGGCAAAAGTACGGACACTTTAAAACTACGACCACAATATGTTTACTCGGTGTCTACTAAGCTAACGCAGGGTTTCTTTCTATCAATGTCAGCATTAAAGCATGGACCGTGCATGCACGCACATGTCAATATTATTATATTACCGAAACGAGGTTGCTATTGTGATACTGGTTCTATTCACCACCGTAATTAGGAAAGGTTTAGACTAGCGTCAAGTGGCTAATATTTCAACTGTGTATAAAAAGCATACAAATTGCTAAATAATAATAATAAAAAATATTGTATCTATGCTATTATATAAAGCGGAAGAGTTTGTTTGTTTGAACGCGCTAATCTCTGAGACTACCATTCGGATTTGAAAAATCTTTTTGCGTGTGATAGTCCAGTTTCTGAGGTTATAGGCTATGTAACATCACGCTACAGGCGACGGGAGCGGAACAGTAAGCAGAGACTCGGGTGAAACCGCACCGCGGCAGGCTAGTATTGTATATGAATTATTTAGGACATAAAAATGTTTCGAGTTTTATGCTACAGTCAATAAAATATTCGTACATTACAGTAAATAATTTACCTGCCCAAAATGGTACTAATTTCTATATTGACCTAACGGATTTTAAGTGATCAAAAAAATTATTAAGTATATTATTTAGCAACGTTTGCAAACACACACACACACACACACACACACACACACACACACACAAACACAAATAATTCAAGTGCATACGATTTTTGTATTTCGCGTTGTCTGTAGTTGTTGTGATATTATTATTAATTAAGATTTATAAATAAAAAGTGAAAATAAAATCTGACTTACCATAATTAAACTCAATATAGAAATAATATAAAAATCTGTTAAATAATTAATTATCGATCAAACTTACTTATTGTTGTAGATATTAATTAAATTTGAATATTTTTTAATATCTGTCTCTTTCATTTTCGACCGTAATAATACCATAACATTATGTAAGTTATGAAAAACTAGATGCAAGCTTTTGAATTATTATATTTACATTGTACAGTGATAACTTGTTTACGTAATAAAAAAATCATGTATGTATGTTTTGTCATAGGAATCACTTCAATCCTTTTTAAATTAAATATCTCTATTAAAAAAAGAATAAAATATGATGTGGCGTACATAATTATGTAAATACCTATGTTTAGATTTATTGATACTCCTGTACTAAATAACTTTGCCAGATGATGCTGAGCAAATGACAAATTCGATATTCTTGAACATAACGAATGTGCGAAGTGTTTGACATAAAAGTTACGATTTTGTTGCTTTGTGTCAGTTATAAGGTACAACAAAAAGAGAAATCACTGTACATTTTTATGTTATTTTGATTATCGCCTGGCATTAAAAACATTCTATTGCTATGTTTTTCTATTAAATACTAAAGACTATTGCATACTATATCACGAATGTGTATAAAAACATTTATCATTTAGTATCATAATATTACAGATATTGTATTAGTGCTAATGTTCTATTCATTTAATGACTAAAAAAGGTGTTATGTATTTTTAAAATGGACCGCTGGAGTAATTTCTGTTGCATTCTTATTTTTAAGTATTTATTGAATATAAATATTAACTTATTTAAGTTGAAATTAACATGAATAATAACGATAAATTAATTTATATACAGTATGATTTAAACATCAACATCATAATATTATTATCAGAGGAAAGACGTCCACTGCTGGACATAGGCCTCTCCCAATTATCGCCACCTATGTATGATTCAATACACACATAAAATTAATAATGCAACAAAAATGTATTGCATTCTATAAAAAAGTATCCTTAAGAGAGGTCATTAAATAACGACCATCTCTTATGAACCAACTATGGGCACGTTCAATAATCGTGTCACTATTGTTAGTACACTAATAGTAAAATGTCAAGATACAAAATATGAATTGAATATTTATTACATATTAATTATATAGGTACGTTTATATTAAGGTACGATTGGCGATGTATATTGTAATGAAGCTTGCAGCTAACTGAGAGTTGGCTGATTTTAATCTAAGACTCTTATTTTTGTTCCAAATCAACTAATTTTGTTACCGCCCGTAACACTGTACTCAAACATCCTAAGACACAAAATTACATTCTATACTTATAAAACAGCATATTTTTATTTTGTTAAAAAATCAAGGTACTTTTGTGTCTAACGTTTATGACCAACGCGTCAATTTCGCTGATTGAAGCGTACTTAAAACTGAAATAAACCACAGATATTTGATAACGACCCGGGCGCTTTCAGTCAAGATTGCACTTGAAATTATCAACATGGTTTATAATCAGTGAAGGTGGATATCAATGAGTGCATACAACACTAAGCTGTTAGAGCATAAAGTTCAAAATTCAAACAACATTATAAAACAAGCAATAACGATACTCCTGCAGACTACTGATGTGAAATATATAGTACTCTCCATATATGAAGCCAAATAGAAGCTGCTGTAATTAAGCAATTTTTAGCCTTAAGTTTACTAAGATAAAGTGGCAACTGCCAAATAGACGACGTATGTATAGTCGACCATAAAATAGCTTTACCTCCCTTAGAGTAAATGTCATTTCCATATCACAAAAAAATATTGTCTATTTTTGCTTTTAAGTTACCTCAATATAGTGATAGTTGTCACTGTCGTAATGAATCTAATGAATTTTAATTTTGGTAAAGTTTTTTGTCAAAAGTGGTAAAGCAATTATGTGGTCGACTATACATAATCTTTCACCTTTATTACCAATTGACTGCAAAATAGTATTTAAAAATTATGATTTATCGTTTGCGGACTCAGTCAAATGTGTGATGATCACTGAATATACTTTTACTCTTATTATGCGGATCGACCAGACATTATAATTATAATAGGACACTTTACAATAATTACGATTTCAAGTGCATCTAAACACAAAAACATTCATTGGGAGCTATTATAAAAACAATTTGGAAGACTAAGGTTATGTATCTATTTTACCATAAGTTATTGCAGTCGAATATACAGCCTTGGCTCTCGAGTAAGCGCATATATGAGTGAGTAAGATTTTTGAATACAAATATATCTACTGCCTTGTGAGTAATGAGTATATACCTACTGCATAAACGTAGCCATCACTATTAAGAAACGAGGTATTTTATAATATTGTAGTGAACTTTAAAATATATAATGTGATTCCAACAGCTAGTGTTGTCCCGTTGGTCAGTCCTATACCCAGTGGGGCGTGTCGCGCGGGGACAATATATACCAGTGTTATGGGCGGTGCAGTAGCGGCGTCTCCTCACCGTCGGTGCCGCCCCACCGTCTGCTGCCTTGGCGTTCGCTGCATTTGTTCGTACAACATGACAGGTTCTGCCCGGCCTGCAATTTTTAAACAAAATCATTTATACAAGAGGGAAACGTTTCAAATACACTTGGTGGAATTTGTTTTATAATCATTTATGGTTCAAAATATATGATGAAATTGAGTATTGGATGCCGATTTACTATAGTACACTAGATTTTAGTTCATTCCAAATCTAAATAAGTGTCCCGTTTTCCAGAGTACCCTGCAAAACATTCAAGGTAGTAATGCAGCATTTTTCGACTGAAATGATGACATGATATGGATATGTATGTAAGCTTGACATTGACATTAATTTGAATAAGCATGAGTGGAGTCAGATGAGGGAGCCACTAGCGTGAGAAAAGAAACATTACCAAATAAAAATGATAAAAATAAAAGTGGTTGATTTATGTTTAAATATAGTGAAGTTAGTTTTGTGAATATGCTTTGATTTATTGTGCAAAAGAACACAAAAGTTTTGTATTAAGAAGAGTAAGGCATGAACATTTAATTGTCGATTCTCTGTTTTAGGTTAGAAACCTTTTCATTACTTTTTCATTTGTTATATTTGATGTAAAAATTATTTGTATTTAACAAATAAAAACTCTGTTTTAGATGAATCACATTGTGTTATGCTTTAAGAAGAATAATCCATCTTATATGTATAATAAATATTAGGAACATATTGTATATAATAGCATAATTATCGTAACCTGCGATATATGCAGATCATAAAGATGGAGCGTGCTGACGGACATGTCCTGCGTGTCGTCTGCCGGCCCCTGAGCCGAGGGCTCGAGGCCGAGGGCCGACGCACCGAGAGCCGAACTAACTCCAGCGAGGCCGAGTGATGGTGACCGCGGCACAGATCCTGATCGTGCCGGACCAGGCGCTTCGTCTTCGTCACTAGTTTCGTCCATGTCCTGCAACAAGGTGACTAGATAAAACCATCCCAAATTTACATATTTATCTTATAATCACCACTGTTGGCATTGACAGAACAACGCATAAAAGCACATGTTTCTATGTTCTTATGTAATATTAGTATTTTAATAGCAATATAAATTGGAATTAAAATAGTTTTTTAGTTTTGCCTAAAATTAGAACAAATTATGGTAAAAAAATGCTGACATTTGAAGGGGCACAGCTATATAATAAACTACATTAAAAAGCACATTAAAAAGGCGCATTCATTTAATGTATTCAAAACTCGATTAGCTCAATATGTACGTACATAATTTATCTAACTTGTCTTCGAGCAAATGAATACATTAATTTAGTCTTACCTACAATAATATAAATAATGAGTGAAATGACGAATTATTACTATACTTACTTTAAATTATTATTGTTCTCAAGTAAGTGACTTTTGTTTTTTTATTGAGAATAAAGATTCTTTAAACATAATTGTTTTCAATTGAAAAAGTAGTGTTTACTCCAAGACATGTTTATTCACCTCAAGGTCATTCTGTAGCTAGAAGTAATTTCTTAATCTTAAATTACACTGCTTTCGATTATATAAATAACCTTTTAATTACAAGAAATAGTGTAAATCAATGTAATAATTTAATGTGATCGTACAGGCATTTTTTGTACATATAATGGTATTACCAAATATAGAGTACTATCGAACCAACTGAATCATGACCCACTTTTTGTTGATGAGTGTCTTAAAACTTGTAAGATCTATCGTGTATAATGCACTTAGGACAATTTTTATACTAACATAACAACCATGTATCCAGTAAAATATCAGTATCCAATAAAATGACAACAACCTCATTGCAAAAGAAGTCTATCTTCAGGCGACTTTAGCCATACTTGCATTTAGATGGATTGCCAAAATGAGCTTATGGGGGGTCATGAATATTCATGATTCACTTGGTTCGGTAGTACAAACGTAAGTTTCATAATTTCACGATAGCATATATTTTTCTTAAATCCTTCCCTACAGAGTATGTCAATTATCTTCCTAATCGATTTCTAACAATGAAAGTATTAATAATATTTGATTGAAACAATAAAAAACATAATACTTTGCATCAGTACAAATAGAAGTCCCATGACGGTCCTCTTAAACGAAGGAAAGCTATTATTCATTAGTGTATCACTACTAACAAATCATGTTAATTTATTCGACTTCAATAAAAATGAATCAATAAATTTATATGAACAAAATGAATAATTAAAATATTAGGTAATTTAGTAATCTAGAATAATGTCATGGCATTCATCTTTATTACTTGTTCAATTTCACAATGAATAATTAAATGTTTTATTGTTTATTAAAATGCAAACAATTTCATATTGAAGATAACTAACAAGTTACAAATATATATTATTTCTAGATTTTTAAAATGCTGTTGTTACAAATCACTCTTGAATAAGTGTTGAATTAAGTATCCCTGTTCGAGTACGACAATATGCTGTTATTATAGATTTGTATTTGATCTTAAGTAGGTTCATGGCTGTAATTAATTTTATATCGATATAATCAGAAGCGATTTTCATTTT
This sequence comes from Parascotia fuliginaria, assembly GCA_963082885.1. NCBI lineage: Eukaryota > Metazoa > Arthropoda > Insecta > Lepidoptera > Erebidae > Parascotia > Parascotia fuliginaria. Next base: position 18,959,227 of record OY720170.1, on the reverse strand, counting down.
GTATCGATATTGTCGGAAGTCCAAGAAACAAGACCTAGTGCCATGAGACCACGGGTAATTAAATTTTGCCCATAGATCCGGTAATAGGTAATAGATTAGACTACGAATACATACACGATGCTATCATTTTTTGAATTATTTGAATATAAAAAGAAATGTAAAATGTCTCTGAAAGTTGTGGCGATGCTGACCCCACGCTCCTTCGCTGCGAGCCCTACCACCGGCCTACCATCGCCGCGCACCGCCAGCGTATATAAACGCCGGCAGCAGCCGCGGCCGTCCTCTTTCGCTTCAGCTTCGATTCGAAGATAAGTGTCCGCCTCTTAACCATCGCCAGGACACCTACGAACCTTCCACCTTATCCACGCCGTCTAGACTACCTCATTGCTCTGTATAAAACCGCGGTAATCTCAGTGTAATTAGTGAGACTCTAAAATTGGCATTTAGATGTAGACAAATACTACTAAAAATAGTGGGAATAATCAAAATGTATACACTTACAGGTAGTCTGTACTGTTGTCGCGGTTGTGGGTAGTATGAGAGAACAGCAGGCAGTGGCGTGACAGCACCGAAGAGGCTCTGTTGAATGTATGAACCCAACATCGTTTTGTTCTGAAATCAATAGTGACACTTACGAACTGTTTGCTGCGAGCAATGCATCTTATCAATATATATAAAAATCAATGCCACTTTTCGTTGTACTGTTATACTCAAGAACGGGCTCACCTATCCAAACCAAATCTTTAGGCTTTGTTCGGACTATTTAGTAGCTGGTTTATGTGAAGTTTGCACAAAATCGGTCGAGCCGTTCTTCATTTATCACATTTCACTTTATACGTAGCAAAGTACGTACCGGGCCGCTAGTTTCATATAATTTTTAAGTCTCGTACTATTGACACTAGGAAACTTTACAGATAGGTTTTCCAAAATATTACAACACTAAGTTCTTCAAGCAAGAGGTTTTTTAACAGGGTAGGCAGCGCTGCGATTTTTTTTTTTTAATTATGGTGATACTTCTGTTATTGCAAGTGCCCTTAAGGTACGGTTAATGCTTACCATCAGGCAAGCTGTATGCTTGTATGTCACCATGGTCATATTAAAGTCATTTGAATCTATTTCAAAAACAAACATTTGTAAGGACAATGTTTGTCTCTAGATATTGAGGTATTAAGTAATAAAGTATGAACTGACGAGGTGGTTAGTAGCCGGTATGGCGTGATGCATGCTCTGTCGCAGCGACCTCAGGAACTGTCTCTGTGAAGGCTCGGCGGGCTGCCAGCCGGGGTGTCGGCAAGAGAACGCTACCAGTGATAGCTCAGTCTTCCCACCTTCGCCTTGTTCGTATTGAGGGTTGCTACCATCTACAACAAACACTATATAATATCAATAAAATGTCTCAAATTTAAACTAATAATATAAAGAGAAAAATTTTTGTATGTTTGTTTGTTCCGATTTAACTCAAGATCTACGTAACCGATTTCAAAAATTCTTTCACCTTTAGAAAGCTACAAATAGGATATATATAGCCTATATTTTATTATATTTAACATATTTTTCAGTCATTTTCAAAATTTTAACATTTTAAGGGACTTTGTAAATATGAATGATGCAATACGACACTATTGTTAGGATATTTTCCTAACAATAGTGTCGTATTAGGCGTTTGTTGTGAGACTGAATAAAACTTTTGATACCGAAGCGAAGTGAGGGCGGACGTCTAGTTCGGTATACAAATAAACTAATATCACCTTTCGTTTTACCAGGAGTCTGCCAATCGGGGTGTCCATGTCGACGAATATCCAGCTGTAAATATAAAATGAAATGTGAATACACAAGCAACTATATTATTATACATTTACATACAACAGTTTCAATCACACATGTCAAAACCATTATTTACATCTTTAATTCTAATTTTAATCAATATATTAAAACAATGGATGAAGCTTTTGTGCAACCTTTTAACCCTTCAGATATAATTATCTATAGCAATCGCTGTGGATAGACAAAACCTGCGAAGTCTCATCTGCTTGTCACATAGCACAACAGTGTTTTCTAGAGCTTACATATTGGTAGTATACCAACCGAGCTCGTATAACAGTAGTTCATGTTTTATAGCAACCAATCAGACTGCACCACAATATAATTGAGAAAAATCGTGGTCATATTTGCCACAATTCTTGATGAATCACCGCTATAAATGATTATGCGTAAACTTTACTCACACTAAAGGATGACTAACGTTCACCAGGCATTAATAGGCATGTTATACTAACTTTACTATTATTTTACCTGAGCAAATGAACAAACATCGCCAATGCCAAGGACGCTCACAGTGAAGTTTCGGTAGAAGTCCACAATGTCTAACGCACGTGAGCGCAATGAAAACAGGAGGAACGGACACAGTAATGGACTAAGAAGCTCGAACAGAATGTATACCTGGAACAAAGTCAGTCAGCTTATGCAAAACACGTCCCATCGGCCTCCAACAAACATTATCATAACGAAGGTTTTGGTGTAAACACCATACTTGGTAGATGACTGGCGATTAAAGTGGCGGTAGACTTATCACAGAGAGTTGTTGTCAGTCCGTATTGCGTTAGTGAAGCATATACCTATGGACGGTGAAATTGTCACTCTGCAACGCCTTTGGAATAAAGTAATTATATGTAAAATCAAGTGATATATGCCATCACTAGAATTAAAGAATTTTGACAAAACTGTAGGCGCTATTAATACATCTATAATACGTATCTATACAAAGTTCCTTTTAAACATAGTCACCTATTCTTTGGACTCCCGACTATGGTAATATATCATGCAAGCAAAGGGATCCCCTTGTGACGCTAGCAAAAAGGTAATGGTTTTAAAAAGCAAATCGCATTAATACGATTTTACGCTTCATCATTTCAGCCACTGCTGGCCATATATTCTAACTCAATAGACACGTATATACAGAATAAAAAACTTTGTTAACTTTTCAAATCAAATATGAGCATAATATGAATAAATACTGACTGCTCTAAACTGGAACAGCTGTTGGAAATGTGCCGCGACATCTTTGGTGTGTGCCCGCCCTTTCCACGCGGCGGGCAGGTAATGGACGTGTCCTAACACTTGTACAAACAACTCTTCGCCCCAAGCAGGGCCAGTGCATCCGCCACCCAAACGCTCTTCTTCACCAATCAGGGCCCTATTAAATAATAATAATTTTAGCGTGTAAGTGCTGATTATACATATTACTAACAATAGTTTAATATGCAAAAATACATATTAATTTTTGCTTGTTTTATAACTATTTAATATTATTTTTAGAAAGTTATTATAAATAGCTTTCCACGGCGCGGTTCCACCCAGTATTATGGTTTGTTGGATCCCTCGGGAACCAGACCGATTTTCGGGATAAAAAGTAGACTATGTCCGTCTCCGGCACCGAATCTGTCTATACAGCAATTTTTATCGAAATCGGTTTAGCTGTTTAGGCGCTGAGTGGTAAAAAAAAAACTTTCGCATTTATAATATTAATAGGATATATCAAACATATTACTAGAATATTTCAATGAACCTTGTGAAAAGAAACATTGTTAATGTGTTTGACTGAGTTCTATCTATACTATTATATAAAGCGGAAGAGATTTTTTGTTTGAACGCGCCATTCTTAGGAACTACCAGTCGGATTTATAATAATAATAATAATATTTCAACAACTACACACAACGCTATCTAGATCCAAAGTAAGCATATTATATGCTTGTGTTATGGGTTCTAGAATGCGGATATACCATACTTCTATACTATTTTTTTTGAAAATACATACATATTATACATAGAAATTTGAAATTTGAATCATTCTTTTTGCGTATGATAGCTCAGGGGCCCTATCACAACCTCTTGTAGCAATCTTCTTATAACCTTACTTTGTCTCCATCCTTATTTTTAATAATACAAAAGAAAAGACAAAACACAAAGTAATATTAAAATAATACTGTAATAAGAGGTGACGGTAGGCCTCCAGTTCTCGAGGAAGGTTATAGACTATATAACATCACGCTACTGGCGACGGAAGCAGAGCAGTGAGCAAAGAAGCGGGTGAAACCGTTATTGATAAGAGGTATTCAGGTTAAAAGAAAACCTGCCATTATGTAATCTATCCACAAACCATACCAGACCGCTTACTGTCCTAAGTCGAGTAGTCTATTTATTCTAACCGAATCTAGTTGAATATTAAAATGTTAGGTACGAACTATATCTGACGCTCACTTTCTTATATTACGCGGTATTACATTCTAATAGGTCATTAGTAATATATTAGCGATAAAGAAGATAGGTACCTCAACCTTAATAACTAGCGCTCACGATACTATTACTAATACTTTATGCGCCGCACGCGTTCTACAAATGATAGATAAACTAACCTATTTATACTTAATTTTATTTGCTACGTCTTTTTATAAATAGTTCCTGATTTTCAAAAAAAAAGCAGACTAAAAAAATACATACATATTATACATAGAAATTTGAAATTTGAATCATTCTTTTTGCGTATGATAGCTCAGGGGCCCTATCACAACCTCTTGTAGCAATCTTTTTATAACCTTACTTTGTCTCCATCCTTATTTTTAATAATACAAAAGAAAAGACAAAACACAAAGTAATATTAAAATAATACTGTAATAAGAGGTGACGGTAGGCCTCCAGTTCTCGAGGAAGGTTATAGACTATATAACATCACGCTACTGGCGACGGAAGCAGAGCAGTGAGCAAAGAAGCGGGTGAAACCGTTATTGATAAGAGGTATTCAGGTTAAAAGAAAACCTGCCATTATGTAATCTATCCACAAACCATACCAGACCGCTTACTGTCCTAAGTCGAGTAGTCTATTTATTCTAACCGAATCTAGTTGAATATTAAAATGTTAGGTACGAACTATATCTGACGCTCACTTTCTTATATTACGCGGTATTACATTCTAATAGGTCATTAGTAATATATTAGCGATAAAGAAGATAGGTACCTCAACCTTAATAACTAGCGCTCACGATACTATTACTAATACTTTATGCGCCGCACGCGTTCTACAAATGATAGATAAACTAACCTACTTATACTTAATTTTATTTGCTACGTCTTTTTATAAATAGTTCCTGATTTTCAAAAAAAAAGCAGACTAAAAAAATCGATTTTATTACTGATGCAGTAAAAACTTACATAAGTATATAGACATTGTATTTTAATCAACTAACTATACTAACTAACTACAAATAAGTTGAAAAATAGGTCCTTAATATTTAATTTCTGTACGCTCTACATCGATGTTTTAGTTTTCGTAATGCCGATGATAAGAGCCTCTAGTCTGTGGCTACGATATCTAGGCGACACTAGGCCGTCTTTGTAAAACGTTTTTTTTAAGTTAAATGATTAGAAATCGACTGTATCAAAAACCCAATGCTAATGAATAAATTGTTGCAGCTCTTTAGAGAACAAAAATCATTATGTTCTTATCACACTTGTAGTATTCATATAACCAGCTTTAATAAAATTAAAAAGTTGTACATTTACCTGGCTGCAGCTAAGACACATCCTAGAATAGTGATAATGCTAAGCACGTGTTCTACTGTGAGCACGTCTTCGTCGTACACGGACAACACGACCAGCACGCCGAGCACGCTCGCTGATAGAAACACCACATTCCTGAAAAAGAACATTCATATCATAACGCTGTCATTCGGTGTAATATAGAGGTCGCAGGAAATAACTTTTATTGAGTTAGCTATTTGTCGAACATGGCTTATCAATTTGAACTGAAATTGAAAATATTCCTCTTCGAAAATTCACGTAATAATAATAATTAATATTTTTTTACTAAAGAAACTGTACTGCGAGACTTCGTGGTTCTCAGTAGGATACAAAAGGAGCAACCTTCTTCTACATCTACTGCACTTCATAATAGTTTACTCAGTTTTGCATGTTTCTGGTCTTCGGCATTTTGTATCGTCTAATCAAATATAGGTACCTATATAATATACTATGGATTATAAAGTGTAATAGGTTTATTCCATCCAGTCATACCAGTAGTTCGATAGTCGAACTGTTTAGGATTTATTTATTTATTTACACTTTATTGTACATACACCGAACTTACAAATATGTTATAGATCTTACAATACCATATCATAGTACAATGGACGGCCTTATGGCTAAGAGCGATTTCTTCCAGGCAATCTTTGGATGTAAATATGTGTACAGGATTATAGCGGTAGTTGTTGGCGTACCTTAATAAATAATATGTTATACACAAAATATAGATGTATAATATTATAATATAATAAGGAATAAAAATAGATAAATATATATGTGAAAAGAATAATAATTTTAAACTTAAAGAAAGAAATTTAATAATGTTAAACTAAAATAAAAAGGATTATTTTTTCCAAATTGTTAGATTGGCGAATCTAGTCGAACTGTTTAGATTATTTCTTTCCAAATTGTTAGACTGGCAGATCGAACATTTTGGAAACATAGGTAGTATTTCGTTTTTCGTTATCGTAAAACAAATTTTCATACATTCATAGTAGTTTGATTTGGAAAAAATCCGCGTTTCGAAAATGTTTGATTCGCCAGTCTAACAATTACAAAAAAATTAATCCACACAGTTCGACTATCCACTACTATCGACTACTGGTAGGATTGGATCGAATAAACAATAACATCCGCGTTTATTATTATAGTAGCTTTTCACGGCGCAGTTTGATCCGCGTCTTTGCTTACTACTCTACTCCCGTCGCCAGTAACGTGATGTTACTCCTCGAGAACTGAGCTATCATACGCAGAGTTTTTCAAATCTATCTGGTATTTCCAGAGATTAGCGCGTTCATACAAACAAACTCTATCGCTTTATATAATAGTGTAGTGGCTTGGCGACACATTGTGCTTGCGTTGCAATTCTGTGTGGGAACGTACACACAACCGCAGGGCTCGCCAGTCGTCTCCCCTCAGTCATGTAGTGCACTAGTATTATTATGTATTTATTGTATTAATCTGGTACCAGGAAATTATAGTATGGTTTTATCATGAAGTCATTCATTTATGGAATCCCGCAACACATTAACCATACCCAACAATAGTATATTTTCAAAACACTAGTATAGTGTAGATAGTAAATTCTGTCTACACTATACTAATCAAGTTTCTTTTTAATTTTATTTTTGACCTTGACTAGAGAATAAGCAATTACTCCAGCTGATAACTCAAACATAGTAGTTACTCATACACGGTGAAGCAAACATTTTAAGGAATTCTGGACTCATAACAGAGACCAGTGTGGAAATGCCAAATCGTCTTGCAGAATCGTGGTAATTAATGCACTTGGGTTTTCTTTATGAGGCCCTAAAACAAAGTAGGACCTAGGGCAAATAATACTTTGGCTGAACTGATTATTTTGGTGTCATATGAGAATTTTAACTTCTAATAAACAAATCAGTCTTCTTCTTAGCGTGTCGATAGCAATTAGATTAACCAGTCAGTTACAAACTTCATAGTTTAATACAACAAACAAAATATTTATTTATATAGAAAAGCTAAAGACTCAATCACTCATCAAGAAATTTCAGAAACTACAAGTGTCAGCAGTCTCGAATTTTGCTTTTAGGACATAGGTGCTTACTAAGACAGGATTTTGCGGCATTCATCCCATAAGGAAGATTAAAGGGGGTAACAAAGTTTGTAAGAAACGTCTATAGCTTTTATAGTAGGATTTCCAAATTACTAGGCAATACTCATTATTTAATATTTAGAAACTACACTTATTAAGTAGAAAATAGGAGTCGCAAGTTTGTGTGAAATTTCGTCAGTTTTAGTGGCAGCGGGTGAGGATTGGCCATAGAGACGGATTATACAGATATTAATTTATTACTGACTCAATGTACGATTGTCGTAAGTTCAGGCCGGCGATATTCTCATACAAGCACACATCTGCATTTTCAAGCGAACGAAGTAGCAGGCAATAGCTAGTAATTTAATATAATCTACATAAGAAACCTTATGTGCAAATACGACTCGAATCATTTACTACGCACATTGTACAATGAATAAGTGCCAAACTGCGCGACTTTAATTTACATCTTTTAGACGTAGTAAGTTTAATGCATCATTAATTGTATAAATAAATAATCAACTATCATACAATGTAGAATAATCTCGGCCTTGGATTATAAGCGTAATTTTTGTACAAAGCATTTGTATAGTTGAGCGGCTCACGATCGATCGATTGTATAGTTTTATTTATGTGATTTACTTAACCAAAGCGGGGACCGGTGGATATAGACCACTTGGAATTATTTTGAGAATACTTTATAAACCGATTCTCAGTGGAGTCTTTGATTACGACAGGTGATGTTGATTTCTAAACTAAAGATCACTGCATACGTAACGAAATAATTCTTCGGACGGGATGTGAACGGGACGTAAACGTCACACATTACCTTGTGGAAACAAACTGTATTTAAAATATGGATTCTAAGTCCGTGTCTCATTTACTTTTTTATAAAATTTTGTTCAAAATGATTTGTCCTAAATTTTCGTTCCCGTCCGTATAAAAACCCGTCACGTATGAAGCGGCCGTCTAATATAGCCATTAATTTAATAAATTATTTTTTTCATAATTTAGCTTTTTTTAGTATTGCTAGTATAGTGGTTTATAAACGAGTCGGCGAACTTGTGGCTTCTACATTACGATCATAAATTTCTTGCATGATAATGATCAAGAATCACAAATAGATTCGAGTTATGAAAGTAGCACTTACTTAGCAATAACTGTGGTGATTGGCGACGAGAAGCTAGCAAGATATTTGGTCGCAGGCTTATGTGCTCTGTTCAATCTGTCCCGCAGCTCATGCTCTAACTCGTTGAAATGTCTTAAAGTGATTCTCGCGTACAAAGACCAAGTGCGCAGTCCCAGCGATGCAGGTGATCGTTTTATCAACTGAAAATGACGTACAAGCGGTAAAACATATTTTCTGACTAGGATATACTAAAGAAAATAATAAATATAGGAATGAAATAGCATTAGATGTTGAGGCACTAAATAAAAAAGAAAATTAAAAACAAGTTTTTTATCAACTCGGCTTAACGCGAAGTAACACAAGGCGCTGGGTTTTATGCTATATTTCTATCATATTCAATCTCCTTATCTTGATCAGATAATCCATTAGAACAAGATAGAAATAAGGGATTACAACTATATTTTTCTAGAATAGTACAATAATATTACTATGAGCGTTTAAGAATAATATAAATAGTGTTACACTACGCGTTGTAGAAAAAAAAGTAGAACAGCTGACATAAGAAATCATAAAACTTTAACAGAACTACCAATTATTATTTATTTATTTGTTAATAATAAACTGACATCTATCTTTACAGGCAATCCTAATGCAACAGAGAAGTTGAGCTAATTATCTATTTTGTACCTATATTTAAATACTAAGTATTCCTACAAACTTACATATTTATTTTACATACTAATACATAATTTACTTCAGATGCAATAAGCAGTCTTAGTAATTCGTTCAGTGAACATGAAAACACATCTATCCGGTCAGACAGTGTGTTGAGCACACGCAACGCCCGCACGAGCCGATGCCATAATATATTGTACTAGTGTAATCTATGTTTAGTGAAAAATAAACTGTACACCATGGCTTTAGTAAAATTCGCATTTATATAATAAATATAAATGCGAAAGTTTGTGTGTATGTTTGTTACCACTCAGCGCCTAAACGGCTAAATCGATTTTGATGAAAATTGGTATGTACATAGGTTTATTTAGGATATTTTTTATCCCAAAAATCGGTCTGGTTCCCGAGTTACGTTAATTAGACACATACCATTTTCCGCGCAAGCGAAGCCGCAGGGCGCAGCTAGTATAACATAAATTATATACCCTGCATACTAACCTCAGCATAATTGAAGAAGAAATAGAGTATTTGCCAGGCTTGTATGAGTGGTGCGAGCAATAAGTTGACTAAGGCCAACCACATTATTTGTTTCTCTAATTGTCGGGCAAGCATCATTCTCTTTGAGTGGTCCTTGTAACATTCACGAAGCTGCCAGCAGTTCTCCCAAGGACTCCATGGACTAGCTGTAAATTTATCAAATATGGAAAAATCACACGCAGTCCTATCCCAAGCGTCCAAGACAACTATTACTTACCTAAAAAAATGCATTTCGTTAGTTAGTCGCTGAGTACCTACAACGTAATCTTCCTATTTCGCGTTATGCTTAGACCTAACGATACTCAGATATTTAGACCTAACGCGTATTAATTCATGAGCGAAAAAGGAAAATTGAGATTTAGTTTTAGTGCAAATTAGGTCAAGAGCGTGGCGAACGAAATGAGATTTAGTTTATAACCGAGATAGGTGAATTGAGCTTTAGTTCTGAGCAATAATGTTAGGTATATGTATTTCGTTTACAAAGCAATTAGTTTTTTGCATTTCTAAAAATTTGTTCCTGATACGATACAAACAATTCTTTTTTCTTAAAAAGCGCAGCCTCGTTCATATCTTTATATATAAAAGTAGCTGATTCATTTAATATCACAATCTCAATAATCTTTAGTACAGACCCAAATGTTTGGCAAACCGCCTGCTTAAATTTGTAGGCCAAATGCGACATTGTCATATCGCTAAATAATGTCCATTATGAGAAATGGGTTTATAGCGACATAGTTATATCGCTAAATAAGAGAAATAGTAATAAAATAAGGTCTATTGCATCATAGACAAAAACGTATTTTATCCTAAAGCTTATTTCAAATGACATTTAGGCAAAGCGCGAAATTGGCAGAATGCGCTATAAGTACTCATAGACTAAAGGATTCACATTACGTCAGATATAGTTACAGTAAGAACACTATCGATATATTTATAGTGTTTGCATAATTCAAACTGATGAGACAAAACCCATAAATTTAATAGTAAAATAAATCAAGCACTATGGTGCTCTCTAACCCTAAAATTCCAAATATTTAATGCACTGCTCGAAATCTTACAAAAATCGATACATTACAGGTGAACGTTAACGGTGAGGGAGCACCTTTGGGCGTCTAATGTACCTATATATTTGATGATTTTAAATTTATGACGTTAGACTTTTGTTTTCTCATTACTGGATGGTGCTCGATAACAATTACAATCTGCATTATAAATAAATGTATGTAGTAATATTATTATATCATAGGTTGATAAGAAATACTACTGTCGACGGTTTAAATGTAAGTAAGTAGCTGGGTCCCGGTAGTAGCTTAGAAATCATGTATATTTATAATATGCGATAATCAATATTTTATATATACTTACAAAATAATAAAAACTCCAGATTCCATTTTAAACCTCTGGATAAATAATGAAAATCACAAACATGAGGCACACGTATTTGAAGAGGAAGCAGATTTTTATTCACCATTGCAACCATATAATTGGTAAACCTGCAAAAAAGTAAACATTCACTGTACTTATTTATGCAGAAAGGAGTAAGGCTAAAACCTTAGTATTATCTTTTTTACAGTACTCACATGACGGCATCGGTAAGTAGATTTTTAAAGAGACTATTATTTTCTAACAGCAATAATAAGTATTTTAACATGATCATTAATACTCATATATTTTATAAACAAGTTCAATCAAACTGTCTCATTAAAATCATCGTTCTCATCTACCTCAAGCATTTGAAAATATTCATTTATTAAAGTGGGCTACAATATTCGCAGCGTAAGTAGACCTAGACTTTTCAATTGTAATGTAAATATACTCTCAGTATTCGTAAACACCGATAAAGATGGTGCATTCGACCTGGACATTGCACTTAATGCAAAATTGTACGCTATGTTTAATTCATTTGTGTTAAGAGCACGGTCGAAGCGCGTGTAACTTTAATAATATTTTATACTAACTTTAAGCAAAGCAATGCGCGTTTTGCACGAAAGCGTAAGGTTGTACATTTAGGTACAAACAATGTAGTTCTTGCAACGGATGTAAGTTGTAGCAAATTTTGTGATTATAAAATTTTGCTGGCGAACGCTATCAAAAAAAAAATACTAAATTCATGCAGTGATGCCTAAGTAAATTTGATTACTTTAAAAAATATATAGTATGTGAACACAATAAACAGTATAAGAATAAGTCAAGTCACCACTGTCTGTTCACAAACAATGATTAAATTACTAAATCAAACGACTTATTCATATATTATGATTATTTATGATGCGAGATACCCAACAGTAGACTTTAATAACATATTCAGGTTTCGTACTCTCAAATAGCTGGTCGAAGAAAACGCGTAAGGCTACTTATGTTTTGTAAAGTACAAATTGTGATAAAAAATATAAAATATGTATCAAGATTTGTTACTCCTGAACAGTTCCTCAAAAATATGTGCATACTTTGACTTTATCTTGATAAATATTCATTTCGAATTCTTACTCAAAAACAACACCAGCATATATGGTATGTTACCCCTGAGCGCGTGAACGGCTAAACCGATTTCGATAAGTATTGGTATGTACATAGATTCGGTTTTGGAGATGGACATAGGACACGAAAAATCTGGTTCCTGAGTTACATTAATTAATCTTATACCAGTAATGCACGGGCGAGGCAGCAGGTCGCAGCTAGTAGTCCATATTCAATGCAGCAAAATTAAGACATGGCAGTCCATACACAATACCAACGAACCACCAAGGCAGTATGGTAATAATATTTATTTATTCTAACAATCAATTCAACATATCTTCTCGTCCGCACTACCGCAGTGTCTCAAGACCAAGGTCTTTGACCAGTCTATGTTGCCAGTGATGACATACGGAGCAGAGACGTGATCGCTAACTATGGGTCTTGTCAGGGGGCTATTTTAGTCGTCTTTCTGCTCGATCGTCTAAGAGACGAAGAATTCCGCAGGCGAACCAAGGTAACTAATGTGGCTCGCATAGTTGCTTCTTTGAAGTGGCAATGGGCAGCACATAGCTCGCAGAACAGACGGCAGTTGGGGCCAGAAAGCTCTAGAGTGGCTACCACGAACTGGAAGGCGCAGCGTTGGCAGACCCCTAACAAGGTGGACTGACGACCTTCTATGCGTGGCGAGCAACCGATAGATGAGGGTGGCTCACGACCGGCTAAGGTAACGAAAATTGGGAGAGACCTATGTTCATCAGTGAGCGTCTTTCGACTGATATGATGACGATGATTCTAACAATTAGCTTTTCTGATATGTGTGTTTAAACTACTCAATGTCGAGCTTCTTTTTGTACGAGTATATCTAGTTCATTAATGCTATAACTAAATCACTATTAATATTAAAGTTAGTTAGAGTTTACCTGAGTATTCGATGATATATATCTAATTCGTTGATCTCTTGTTTATGGACGCACATGTGATGCTCGGGTTGTGCTTCTCTAACTCGCTCTTGTATTGTCGACCAGTTAACCCAAACTAAATCACTCTGAAAATGTAAACAAAATACATTTAATACTTGCATTATTGCCTAGAGACACATTAATGACAGCTATCTATTTTCAGTTAAGATCATCCTAATTACAGTTAATTCACGTGTTACTTATTATTATTATTTACCAGAAATTATTGAAACATAAACACTTACTTCTTTAATTTTTAATGCATTATTATAAAATAGTTTTATGTCATAAGCATAATATAAATGATATATTGATATTACTAGTCTCATCAACCAAATAATTGCTGATAAAGCAATGAGACACCACCTGAAACAAATAATGTAGGTAGGTATACATTTCAATATAATTCCTTTATGTACCACAACATATAATAACATGCCACAGAAATATTATGTGTCCCGTCATGAAACAATACAGTCGCATAGATTAATCCAACAATCGCAAAAATATTATCAATTGACAGTTTATCAAAAGAGCTGTAGCATAGACGTCAAATTTCTTACTTACATCTATTACTATTTTTTAAAGCGGAAGAGTTTGTTTGTTTCTTTGTTTGAGTGCTAATCTCTGGAGTCCAGTCAGATTAGAAAAAGATCTCGAAGAGGTTATAGGCTATATAATATCACAAGCAGAGCAAACCACGCTGCGGAAAGCTAGTATTAGATAAAATCATTCCTTGTATATTTAATCCAAAGTAAGCACTAGCTTAGTTTGGGACCAAAGGGAAACTACCTATATTGTATATTGTATGTAATTTATATTTCTTAATAAATTAATTGATTGAATAAAATTACATCAATTACATTATTATTAGCAATTACATTTATACTTTCAATATCATCATCATCAGGCTACAACCAGTACATTGCTGGGCAAAGGCTTTTCGCAAAGCTCATAATTTATTCAGATTCTCGCCTATATACCTATTCACTAAACTTCAAGATATTCGCAAAACCAGACAACTCAAACGGAAGACCACCAAATCGATTCCCAGTCTGAACACTTTTCGTAAACGGACGACAGCGTAAAAGAAGGTCGGATAACCTAAGAAGGATCGTTGGCCCACTAATGGCTGAGGGTGGGCATAAATAGATCGCGGTGGAAAAAGCTGGAGGAGGACTATTATTTTAGAGTTATAATTCAGTGTGTCCTGCACACACGGACACACTGACTTAAAATTTTAATTAATATACCTAATATTATTGATGTGTTTTTTATGTACTTATAGGCAATAAAGACTTTTGTATTTTGTTTGTATTTTAAAACCTATGGATAATTATAGTCATACCACAACAGCAGCCTGAAGAAATCTTACGTGGGACACAGACCCCTCACAGAGCAAGTACTCATAGTTATCGCATTTGGCAGTGGAAACAGTGAATGTCATAAAGTGATACATTGCAAACAGGTAACATTAATTTATGTGAATTGCAATAATTCTAGTCACCTCTATGACAGCCACGGGTAATAATAATGTTGTACTAGATTCTAAACTAGAACCCACATAGTTGTGTGAAAACAGTAAAATACTTCTATATTTATTTATACTTTAATGGGCATTAAGACAATAGAAGGTCTTCTTAACATGTTTTAAGTTATTCCAGGACAATAATATATACATTAGGTATTCATGTGCATGTAAACTTTTATGCTATGCATGGCATACTATGCAAGCAAAGCTTTTAAAATCGCTGTTACTCAACAAAATAGTATGCACAATCGCTCACATTTGATCAGATACCTCCTATATTTGTATATAGAAGACAGGATTACCCAGACTATCCATAAAACAACAGCCAGCAGTATATTTATTAGTCATGTTGGCACATGGTATTATGTGGTACACAAGTCTTGTAACGTCTGGCTAGTTGACATGGACTTGCCTTATGGCTGGTTCGATGCATATTTATTAATTGCAGAATAAAGACAAGAAAGAAAAATGATAAGGTGAACTTTATAAAAATTAAGTTTGTTTTTGTCAATCTTTTTTGAGCAAGAGTGTTGATTAATGCTCTGTCCTGCAGTGGAGCAGTAACAGGCTAAATAATAATAATACTAATATTAAAAGGAAGAACAAGAAAAGATTGGATAAGTATTTCAATAGTATCTGTGGAAAACAACTTTTTTCAATTAATGACATTACAGAAGCAAGGTCTGAACAAAACAGAAAATAATAGTACTCTGTGGCAAGATGCCAAGAATTTAATGCGCAGCTGACTTTATATTTACATAATACTTTTTAAATTTATGAATGCGGATATCAATATATGTATGTCAATAGTTGAACATGTTTATTTTAGTATCATTCGCTTAATTGCACATTTGCAAATTTTGTTTATTTAAGTTCAAAACAAATTAAATACTATATTATTAACCCATAAAGTAACTATGTATGGAACACAATTTTCCTAATTCATATAATTATTTCACTTGATTTTTGCCATATAAATTTTGAAAGAAGTAGCAATAAAATTAAATAGCATGTCTTTTACCTTGACATTAAAGTTAATTGTGCATGTTTATTAAAAAGGTAACAGAAGGTAATTTCATAAAAAATAAAATAATAAATGAATTATGAAAGTAGTTACTCACCATTTCCATGAGACATATGTCACACACACTGATGTTGGAAATATAACATCAGTTAAACTAAGTTTGCCAGTTATGTTAGCATTTGGATAATTTCTAAATAATTTAGTATAATCTACACAATACACCAAAAATGTGGAAAACCACACTATGAAAATAAATTGAAGCAAATAGAATAAATCGGACATTATCATGGGGTAGAATCCACCCCTTATGTAATATCTGTACATCCTTGTAAAAAATGAGTCTAGATCGTCTATGTGAGTCCATCCTCCTGGAAAGAAAAAGTTAATATTACATTTTATTTAAGTGCAATGCAAGTATAGATACACTAGCTGCAACCCACGGCTTTGCCTGTGCCTAAAATGTGTTGCGTCTTCCTCGGAAACCTAACCAATTTTCAGGATAAAAAGCAGCCTATGTCCAACCCCGGCACCAAATTTATCTACATACCTATTTTATTATTATTAATATTATTATTTAAAACTTTATACACATACATGTAAAGGCGGACTTAATGCCTGAGGCATTATCTACCAGTCTACCATTTTATCTGAATAGGTTTAGCCGTTTAGGTGCTGAGGTGGTAACAAACACACACATATATACACAATCTTTTGCATCTATAATATTATATTAGGATTAGAATCTTATTTACTAAAATGAAAAATCTTAATACAATATTAAGCAAATAATAAAAATGTATATGCTCATTCTAAATAGTTTCAGACAGTGAAAAATAGGATAAAATATATTCATGTTCTGCAAAATATACATTTAAACAATAAGTTACTTCAGTAAATTGTAACTTTTCTACAATAATTTTTAAAATTAATAAGCTGATGATATAGCAAAATTTCTAAGTGGCCTTGAGTAAATAAACATCACACCAAAACATAATTAATGTCATAATGTTTATAAAGTACTAGTGAACAAAGACAGAACAAAGTAACACAGTACCTACATAATCTTAGGCTTACCTTTGTTTTTGGGAACTTTGTGGATTATGACTTTGTTTGCATCTTCATGCTCGTGGTCCAGTGTAATCATCGTGGGGGCTGCATTATAGGACTCTACTAGGCCCGCTAGTGGCGGGGTCAATTCGTTGTCAAGTGCGCTATATGTTACATCGCGTTTGCCGAAGTGAGCCATATTATTTCGACAATATCAACAAAATAACACGTTTCTACGCAATAACCAGAGGCCATGTATTATCTACACATTCTTGACTTTGTCCCAGAAACGTAAAAAATAACGAAAAACGTACCAGTTTGATTATTCATACAAAGGATTTTACTTGTTACAAATTTTATATCACAATTTTTTTATTACAATGTAGAATGTTTGTTCTTAAATTATATATTTTTTTAAGTTCAAGGATACAAGAAATTTTGTTAGTCCCTAACAATAAAGATTGAATATAGTTCACAAATGACGAAAATAAACCGTGAATGACAGCTTTGTAATTTTCTCAAACAATAGTTCAGGTACACGCAGAAAATAAAAAATGTTCAGTCCGTTTTATAAAATGCTTATAACCTTTAAATATAATAGTATGATATCATACAAATAATGTCAACTTAAAAATATTTCGTAAATTTTATTGAATACATACTTAATTGTTTAGAAAGTTTTAATAATTTTCATATTCATAGATTGTTCATTACTAGTGACCTCTAATATACGATGTACTTAAACTGTAAATAAATTAAATTAGTCAGAACAGAAAAAATAAACATGCGAGCTAATAATTTACTCTGTAAAAGGAAAAGTGCATTATGGCAATGAAACCAAAATTCGTTGATATATCACTGTTTATCCGTCTGGATGAGAAAATAATTATGATAATCACTGTTTTAATTTGCTCAAGTTTCACGAGCAAAATCATTAACCTCACATTACCAAACATACATAACACAATACAAAAGCTTCCAAGGGTTATTTCGGTCCTTCGTAGAAGCTTGTAATTAGATAGGTACTTACTTCATAAATGCGTCACTTTGCATTCTACTTGAAATGTAACTTACAAAAAAAAATAACCTGGCGATTAAAAAGAGAGGCCTGAGTTTCTTGCCAGTTTTTTTATGGCCCTACCCTACGTCAGCAAACTGACTGAAGGTTAATTGGCTGAAATTTTGTAACTGTAACATTCATGTCGTCAATTTAACCCAAATCAATAAAAATATCCGACTTTGAATTTTAAGAGGTGCTTTGGACCGGTAAAGTAGTCCAGCTTCTACATAAGATAGAAATTCTTCTACGGTTCGTACCTACCTATCACTCACTACTTCACATAAACTTAACACAAGGACCTACAGATCTAGAACCTTCGCAAATACCTACTAAATTAGCCTAGGTCCCTTATGTAAGATAGGTGTAGATACCTAGATAATATAATAGGTCTAAGTCGGAAATTAAAAGACAGGTACAGGTACTCTGTTTATTGATTAGGTACTAGCTGTTGCCCGCAGCTCCGCTTGCGTGAATATCGGTTACGGCGTTCTTCATACAAACTTTCATCCCCTATTTTAACCCCTTCAAACCATTTCGAGGCAAAAGATATCCTATGTTGTTCTCCAAGAGCAATTCTATCTCTATACCAAATTTTATCAAAATCGGTTCAGTGTTTTAGCATGAAAGCGTAACAGACAGGCAGTTAGTTTCGCATTTATAATATTAGTAAGAATTTTTGTACGCTGAAAGCAAACCGTAATAGACAAGATTAGTACCAACTGTTTTATGAGTCAGTGTTTTACCATGTACCTACCTAAGTACTTACTTATCTTAAATTTTGTAAAACAACCGTAACGGTTACAGTAGGTAGTACCTACTAACCGCATATTATCAACTGATGCTACAGGTCATGGTAGGTACCTAGTTAACTGACTAGATCCAGGAAAATTATGATGTTTACTTAGTATGGCAACATCGGTAGATATTATTTAGCCTATACCTATCTAATTTCTTAACTGCACCCTCCCTTGCGGCATGCCCTGTTTACCTACCTATTATCTTCTAATCACAGGCGGTGTGATTTCAGGCAAACAGCTCTTCAGCCCGTGGCTGGCATGATAGGTGGTGTAGCCGCATTTATCGTCAAAAGTTGAGCTCGAGGCAAGAAGATGATTCAAGATATTTAGCCCATTAAGTGCATTACATTCCCACAGCACAGTGAAGCTAAACACCTCTTTTCATTCAGAAAAGGCAATAACTTTGACTAGCTTTTCGCGGCGCGCTTTCACCCGCGTTTTTGTTTACTGCTCTGCTCCCGTTGCCAATAGCATGATGTTATATAGCCTATACCTAACCTTCCTCAGGGACTGAACTATTATAGGCGAACAGATTTATTTTAATCCGATTGTTAGTTAAAGAGATTAGCGCGTTCAAACAAACTCTTCCGTTTTATATATATGTAGGTACTAAATTTTGCTTACACACGTTATGGGGGCCCGGGGGTCCCGTATTAATGATACGGCTGATACGGCGGTAGCTACGCCTCTGGGTACACGTCATATTGTACGTAAATACCTAGGTATATCAATTCTAAATTAAAATGTATAATAGATTAAAGATGCTGTATTGATTTGATTTGAGAACTGGGCTACCATACCTTTTGTGTATGATAAAAAAAAACAAAAACTGTCATGGGTGCCTCACTTCAGAAATGACAAAAGTAAAAAAAAACAATCTCTTTTCTTTTGCCGGGTTAAGTAGGTATGCATGCGCCCAAAAGTAGGCAACATCCTACATGAGTTATTGCGGGGTACCCCTATCTAAGTCATTCCACTTAGCTAAGGAGTTCCCTACGTAGGAATGATTTAGGTGTAGTTGGTGAAAATGGGCATTGAAACAGGAGAATCCCGCAATACCCGATGTACAATCTACAATGACAAACCATTTTTAACCGACTTCATTGGACTTCATTGTTTCTTTGTGAGAATTCTTTACCCTGCATGACAAGGAGGGACGGGTCTGGCTTGCTGCTGGAAAGTCCGACATAATCACCCGTTGCTTGCCCGCGCGGGTGAGTACGCGTAATACGTTAGCAACGAAAAAAAATAAATTAGGTAGTGGAGACAAAACGACTACTTACTTATTTTATTAGATGAATATCTATTAGAATATCTATCTTAAAACTAAGTACTTTGCACTTACTTGAGTGTCTCTTCATCACCCAATGGTATTCGCATTTATAATAATTAGTATTTAATAAGTAGTATAGATTTGGCACAGTCAGTAAGGCCACAGTATTTATGCACCTATTTCTTTCTTTTCTTTCTTACATACCTACATACATACGCTCGAAAAATATTACCCTCCTTGACTGCGTCAGTCAGGCTAAAATTCATTCCCTATCTCAGTAGGTTCTTAAAGGAAGTACTTACTTATATAGCTACTAGTAACAATCAAATTAATATTATAAATGCAAAAGTTAGTGTGTGTGTGTGTGTTTGTTACCACTCAGCGCCTAATCGGCTGAACCGATTTCGATGAAATTGGTATGTTGATAGATTTGG
The DNA here is from genome assembly GCA_963082885.1 of Parascotia fuliginaria. Lineage (NCBI taxonomy): Eukaryota > Metazoa > Arthropoda > Insecta > Lepidoptera > Erebidae > Parascotia > Parascotia fuliginaria. The sequence continues at coordinate 18,938,653 of OY720170.1, read as the reverse complement.
AGACGGACATACTTAGGCTACTTAATTTTTATCCCAAAAATCGGTCTGGTTCCCGTTGGATTTTAGATGTTTTTAGATTACTGTTATAAAATTTTACTATGTAATGGATTCTCATGCGAATATACAATTTCAATAGAAACTCTCATGGGAAACAAACGCAGGATCGTGTCAGTAAACTCAGCCTATTTTAAAACATCATACAATTTGATATGAATATCGTTCCCAACAAACGATCTGAAATGTTGCATCAAATTCGCGTTCAGTTTATCGCAATAGTCGACGAAATCGGCTGGAGGCACCTGCAATCCGCCAAACGTGATATGACTAGTGTTATATACTCGTCCGCGCAAATAAGTATACGTTATTTAATGTCGATACATCGGAGTAGTCGGAAGCGTACCTACTCTTAAACTCGTTACTCGTACACTCCTTCATATTCGAGAGCGCAAACTAAGTAAGATTGCGCTCGTCAACCCTGCCGCTCGCTTCCCCGATCCCCCTCATCGTTGATCCGCGCAAGTAGGTACATAAGTCGGCTAACTTTTAGTAATAATAAGACTGTGGTACCTAAGGCCAAAGTCCAATAGGTACATACCTACCTACCTCTTTGAAACCCAATTATTGAAATACCTACCTACTTACATTTTTATTTTAATGTTTATTACCAATCTCAAAACATATAAAATTCAGTAGGTAACATAAACTTTGAAATATCTTTTACTCTAAGCAAAAATAGAAATAGGTACCTACTGTTATTGCACCAATGAATTTTAGTAAAATTTTCATGTATTCAAAAGGATTTTCTTTAAGTTGTTTTATAAAAGTGATGATTATGTAAGAACCTACCTACAACCCGAACGAAAACAAATTCCTTTGAAGAAGTTACCCAAATACTTAATAATGTTGTATTTTGATATTTTCAGTTGCTATAGTGTTTGCGCTAAAAGAGCGCCTTTGGAGCGGTTCTTGGTAGAAGAAGGATCCAAACCGTATGTAGTACCTACTTACTTTGACATCTATGTTTAGGTCGTGCAAAGGTTATTTTTATTTAAACTTTAATTTTCGTCGCAAGTAATTTTCTTTCGTATAGGTAACGTAAGATGGTAGTCAAAATTAAACTTGATCGTTAGTTGGCTATCTACTTCTTTCAGTAGACCAAAAGCTACTTTCTTACTAACCACTGCAAACTCTTCAGTAGATGTTGTCCTTTGGGAAGTGCTTGGGTTCCTCGATGTGATGATAGACGTGATGTAAAGCTATTAGTACTTGCATTTTAGATTGATGAGCTTATGGTGGGTGGGTCACATGGGACATAGACGTAGTTAGGTACCTTACCCTACTTAGGTACTCATAATGAGTCATGTTCACTTGGGCCGATAGTAGATACTGAGATACATCGTTATTGTAATTTGTAGTAACAGTCTTAATTTTTGTTTTAGTGCTATCTTCGGTTCATACAGTTATGACCCTATCAAACAAGTGTTTGAAACGCCAGCCACGGACATCGCATCAGTGCCCGAATCTACCCCGTCCGAAACTTCTTCAAATATTAAGTCTACAAAGATAGAATCTGATACAACCCCTTTGGGTACTACTACACAGGAACACCGACTTAAATTCAGGAAACGTGTCGACAGCACTCTATCGCCTAAGCCTGGATTTTGGCATTCAACTACAAAAACAGTCAATATTAGCAGCAACGCGGTTGTAAAAATACAGTCCTAAAGATCAGTGTTTAATGTCACTTAATAAATAAATAGTGCTACCTACAACCCAAATATTAATTAAGGTATATTTTAAGTGTTTCCACATGGAATAATGATCATAACTTGCTAATAAGACCTAAATCTAAACACAGAAATAATATTATGTTTCAACACACTTAAACAGACTCACACATAATAGGTACAGCTATTACTTATGCAGACGCACACTAAAAAATAAAATCTAAAGCCGAAGTCGAAGCGGCCTCTTTCTTACCCGACGGGTCTCCCGCTTACAACACGAAGGGAAGCGGACATATTTAAATCCAATTCCTCCTTTTTTCTTTTGATTAAATTTCTTGCGACGTCCAATACAGTAGGTTAAGCAGTCTCCGGGACTCCCGAGTGTTAAAGCTCGGTGTTCGTACAGGTTCATCACTGTTAATCCTGGTTAACAGAATTCACAGTGATGGGCAGTGGGTGGGATTGACTCGATAGGTATTTACTTAATAAAATAAAGACATATTTAGAGCAATTTATTTTAAATTATTAAACTAGAAAATGAAGTTATTGTCGGAGCTTTGCACCCGATATTCTTTTGGGACTAAACACACTTTTCAGCTCTATTCAAGGTTTTGTTCATAGAAAGCACCGATTTTGGTATGGACAAGCGTACTCATCCGTTCAACCACATAATATATATTCAGTTTAGCAGCAAATAGATAAAATACAAATGAAGACAAACGTGTTTTTATCATGCAAATGCCATAGATAGAGTTCATACTTTTTTAGCGTTTAGCGCTGTGCCGCCACGTTCAGAGTTGTACAATCCACGTTCAACACAGAACGTGGTGGAACAGCGCAGAACACTATGTACCTATAGCATTCGCATTGCAGTCCGCTGACCACGGAAAGTACGACTCGACTCCTCGTACGCAGTAGATAGAAGCGATTCAGCGCCGTACGCAGCAAATAAAAGGGATTCAGCAGTAATAGCACGCTATGACGCGGCTGCTAAGCAGAACTGTAACAATGTGGCAAAAATCTTTCAGCAAAAGGCGAATGAAGCTGAAAAAGTGTGGTTAGTCCTTTAAACCTTAGTATATTAAAACATTCACTACTACAGCGCATACTCTTTTTTATCGCCTACAGTGGCAGACGAGCCAGCAGCCCACCTAATGGTAAGTGGCAACTGTCGCTCATGGACTACTGCAATGCCAGGGGCTCTACATGTCATTGATATGCAGAATAAACAGCGTCAGAGAGAGCACTGAGCCCTGTGGTACGCCAGCATTAACCATCATGGTATCGGAACAAGCACCGTCAGCAACGACCTTAATGCTCCGACCATCCAGGAAGCTGGCAACCCATTTGCGGAGTCCCTCAGGGATTCCATAAGATTGCAACTTCGCTAGTAGTGTTTTGTGCCAGACCCTATCAAATGCCCTTGCGATATCCAGGCTTACAGCCAGAGCTTCACCCTTGCCCTCCAAGGCTTCTGCCCAACGGTGTTTGAGGTACACAGGTTTATCAGATGGTGATCCTCAAGGTCATTAAGAGTTGAAAGTTTATGAATCTTCCCAGAACCTTGGACAGCAAGGATGTTATCGCTATCAGCCTGTAGTTTCACGGGTCACCGCGGGATGTTAGGCAGTTTGGCTCCCCCATCGTCCAAAGTCGAGTTCGAGGCAAAGAATTGGTTCAGAGTATCGGCTTTCTCATCATTTAGCCGACATTCTTCTTTTTAACTGACTTCAAAAAGAAGGAGATTCTCAATTCGGGACGTATGTTTTTATTTTTTGTGTTTGTAACCTCCTAACATTTATGAACCGATATGAAAAAATATTTTTTTATTTGAAAGGGATATGAAAGGAAATTGATCCTATATTTTTTTATAAATAATGATTTTAGTTTACATATATACAATTTTAAAAATAGTATATAAAAACGTACGCAAGGTGTAAAGAGCTGTAAAGCAACGCGTCGATGTCTTTTGTGACGAAATTTTTGACCTGGAGATGGACATATCCATGCTACAATTATGAACCGATAACCAAAATTCTTTTTTTGTTAGAAACACATCCGTGAACGTATGGTGACTATCATTTGTGACATTTCATTTTGAGCGGTGGACTGTGTTTATCACTATAATGTGGTAGTCGTTAAGTCAGGTTAGAAACCTTATTGGTCTTTATGAATATAATTATAATTATAAAGGTTAATAAGAGACTTCTTGGCTGGCACCGACTCCAAAAATAACTGATTATAAGTCTCAATGATTTCGTTAATTCCTCTTTAATGTTCTTTACTTTGAAGTAATTAAAATATTATTTTCTACTTTTGAGTTTAAGATTGTATTAGTCGGTATAGTTTTGAAGTCAACACACACGTTGCTATGACATTCGTGAGTAAATTATTATGGAGTGTAGCAAAGTCCGTTATGAAAATGTGAAAGAAACGACAACTCGTAACTCGGTAGATGTTTATTAAGTAGTAAGCGCTATACAATAGTGACATTACATATAAACATTTATCGATAAAATACAAACAAAGTAGTGGGTAACAGCTAAAATAATGTAGGTATATTTAAAATCAGTGGACTACCTATCATTTGATACCCATCACGAGTCACGTTATATTTCAAAAACATATTTAATTTTTTAACTGACTTCAAAAAAAGGAGGGCGTTTCTCAATTCGACCGTATATATATTTTTTGACTTTTTTTAATCAAGTTCTTGCTCTCTAGAAGACGCCATATTGAATTTAGGATGACGTAACATTGCCTAAAGCTAGCGGGTAGTCAAGACGTTTCTAACGTTATACCTCATTTGTCAAATTTTAATGGCTGGCTTAGAATAAACGAGAGAACAGATGAACATACTTACCTTCATACTTATACATACATAGCCCGTTAAATTCATAACTCTCATTTTTGGCTTTGCCGTAGTCAGATAATATTGAAAAACGACAAAAAAAAATCGCTAGGTATACATAATCCTGATTCGTTTACGTATTGGCGAAATAACAACCTCTGAAATCAGATCAGCGTAATATTCCCCATTCGCCTGAGTGGTTTGGTGAGTGGATTCGGTATCTACAATCAAAGTCATGGCCATAAAAAAATATTACGAACATCCAACGTAAGAATATTTGTGAATGTGTCATGAAGCTTAAGTTAGTAATAAAATGTTAAATACAAGTATTTTAAGATTTTGTTGAAATAAAACATTTTCTGTGATAGTTTTCTGTTTCCTTTTGTATCCTAAGTATTACCTATTTAATTCAAACCACTACGAACATTTTGAGACCGGGAATAGCTAAATCGGTCCAGCCTGAATACAAGTTATATCAGCATTTCATTTTTATATTATTAGAGATACATCTTTCATGTTACTAACACAAAATTTTAAATTCCAATTACAATTACAATAGTAATTTATAAGTTGGAGATAAAGCCAGAGGGTATGTTTGCATCATACCACAGAGAGCACAAGTATAATCAGTATTCACTAACTAAGAATAAGTATTTCGAAATATACTTTTCACAAAATACCATGCAGCAACTGTACACTACTGCACAGATACAAAGTGTAGAAACTAGTTATTCATATCTACTGTATCTACAAGAGCTTTGGTTTTAGTGTAACACATAATAAAAACACTTTCCTTTTTCAGTGTTGTATTTAAAAAGAGGTTGAATTTGATTGGAATTAGAATTATTGTCATCGCAAAATAAAGTTATAGCTTAGATATTTTAGCAAGTAACTATTATTTTGCTAAGTTTCTCTGTTTGCTAACAAACATTGTTTTGGCAAATCATCTACGGACCCTACATTGCGATCATATTACTTACTACATGTCCAATGCCAAAAACAACTGATAAAAATGCAATCAAAAATATCATCCGAAAATACCTGAAACAAATATAACAACATTTAATTATCGACAATTTACAAAGAAATAAAGATAAGTGGGTACATGTTTTACAGCGACAGACGCTACAGTAATATAGTACTAGCTTCCTACACCCACCTTTTCACCTAACCGCGTCTTTGGTTACTGCTCTGCTCCCGTCACCAGTAGCGTGATGTGAAATAGCCTGTATATAACCATATATATCGAGATATATATCCAGAGATTAGCGCGTTCAAACAAACAAACTTCCGCTTTATATAGTAGTATAGAAGTATAGATAGGTACTATAATATTTTTTGCGTATGATAGCCTAGTTCTCGAGAAAGGTTATAGGCTATGTAAACATCACGCTACTGGCGACGGGAGCAGAGCAGTAAGCAAAGACGCGGGTGAAACCGCGCTGCGGAAAGCCAGTAGATTATATAAGGCAGAAGAGTTTGTTAGTTTGTATAAACGCGCTAATTTTTGGAACTACCAGTCGGATTTGAATAATTCTTTTTGCATTTGTTAGCCTACTTCTTCAGGAAGGCTATAAGCTATGTTAAATAAACCGAATGGCGACGCACGAGGGCAGAGCAGTAGGTAACCAAAGATGTGCCTTAGCGCGGGTAAAATCGTGCCGCGGAAAGCCAGTTTTAGGTATATAATTGCCAAGTATTGTGTGCTCTTTATAAACAGCTACTTACCAAGTAAACTTTGATCTGCTAAGTAGCCTTATTATGCTTTCTGTTTGCTGCCTTGTATGATTTAAGTCACCAGAGTTGTCTATAACAAAATGTGACTGAGCAACTTTTTCCTCAAGGGGCATTTGACAATTTATGCGTTTTTTAGCTACTGTTTGGGGAAAATCGCTTCTCTTGCATAATCTTTCCAACTGTTGGTGATTGTCACTGAAAAATTCATATTAATTTGATTATACATCTATTGGCTATTAAATTTTGTGACTGACTTAATGTATAAAACTTTGAAAAAATTTTGAATTACAGTAACAAAACTTTTATGAATTTAAGTAGGTATATGTTTAAACTTTTATAAGATATAACCTAACCTAACCTAACTATGTACCTACTAACCTTTTTGAGAGAATAAATGAATAAATTATATTAAATTATTATAACAAAAACTTCTCAACAGTGTTGTGCATTTTTAACCGATTTAAACCGAAAAAAACAAGAGTTTTCTCACTCTACCGTATAATATATATTTTTTTGTGTTTCACCTTTTATGAACCGATTTTGAAGATACTTTTTTTATTGGAAAGGAAATTTTCAAGGATGGTACCTTATAAGGAAACCAGAATCTGATTTCTCAGAGAAATCGAAGAAAACCTTCGAAAATCGTAGTGGCGACTAAGGCATTTGTTATTTTTCAATAAGTATTTTATGACAAAACGATTTAGTGAAGGTTTGGAGTCGATCTGATAACGGGGCCGAAAGACAGTCGAGGGAAATGCTCAACGATTTACAGCAATTACTTGGTGTTTGGACTTAATACATTTCTATTCATGAAAACTTTGCACCCATATGAGTTATACTTTAATGCTATTACAGGTCTGACAATGGAGACCATAGACAGTCGAGAGAATTCCTCAACGATTTACAGCAGTTATGTTGGGCTTACTTCATACGGTTCAATATGCCAAAATGTATGTATGTTTGTACAAAAATAATACCTAATTAAGATTAAAGTTTTACTTATGAATACCATTACCTACTATACATGCTGATGCGTCAATTTGACTGAATATAAGTTGCATAATCGCGTCATCTTAAGCAATGCACTTTCATCGTGTGGACTACACAATAATTTGTTTTAATCTAGGTTAGACAACGCTATTCAATAGCGTTGTCTAACTTAGATCGGCTATTCCTTCGAATACTTAGAAAATAATTACCACAGGACAGATATTCCGTGATAATAACCTACAAATGTTAGCTTGAGTTGTGAGAGTAATTGTTAATACCTAAAGTAATACCTAGTTATTGTTTTACTTGGCACTGACTTGTTTTACTTGGCACAGACTTCAGATTTATAAAATACTTATTTAATCATTTCTAATTAACTTAATTAACACACGAATTACTTTGTGCTAACTAAACTTTTATTTTTTACTTTTTAGTTTCCTGTTTCTGTTTTTTTGTTAAAAATTATTATATTCTTTCACATGTTACTACTAATATTTTTTTAAATGTCTGTCTCTTAAATAATACCACTCTGTTTAATGTTAAGCAGGAAGGATGATCCATTAAAATAGTATAATACTTTAAATGTAAGTTTTGTTTTTGTAAATAAGAAATATTAAGTAAAGATTTATTATTCTTACCATATAACTGTGATAATTTTGTGCATAAAGGTTAACATTTTTCCAGTTTCAAACAGTAGTGGTACTTCCATAACTATATATCGATGTCCAGAGAAAAAATATGATATAGCCATTTTCATCATAGCACTTTGAATTCGGGGATGTGTTATGGCATTAAGCTTGCGTCGTTTGACAATATCATCGAAGACAATTTCTCCTAATCTAACCCTGTTAACTTTTCCATCTGGCAACAAAACTTCATCACCAAAATATGTTCTCAGCTCTTCCCAGGCCTTCGTTCCTGGCTCCAACACTAAAAAAAAACATTGTCAATATCACTATGCTGTTCTACTTAATTATACTTAGGTAGGTACATTAAAATCCTTGCATTGGTATGTTACTAACAAGTATGGAAAAGCATTCCTCTAATACTTTTACCAAGTGTCTTGCCATAATAACATAAAAAAAAATTTTGTTTACCTTGTATCAGTCTCATAGTAAACAGCTAAACTAAACGCCATTACTTTGTTACTTTTATTTGCCCTTAGCTCATTTATGTGCATTTTGAATAAAGTGTTCAACGGAATTCCTAATCTATATATATAAAAACGAATCCCTATTTCCCTTGGTCATGGCATCACGCGTGAACGGCTAGATGTAGAGTCAGAAGAAGGTTTTTATGAATAAAAAATTAAGAAAATTGAGCAGTAATTTAGAAAGTTTAAGAATACTTAACCACCATATTAAATTTAAGCCGCTAAACCGATTTCGATGAAAATTGGTATGTATGTAGGTGTATGATTTGGTTTTAAGAAATAGGCTACTTTTTATACCTAAAATAGCTCTGATTCCCGAGTTACATTAATTAAACACATAGTAATTTTTGACGCGAGCAAAGCCGCAGGGCGCAGCTAGTAAACAATAAAATTTATCTTCATTTAAAAGTAGATGTATTTAGGTTGATAATTGGGTTTTTTTTTCAGATGTTATTATTATTTAGGATAGGTTAGTGGCAGATAAGGTGGAGGTGGATGATTAGGAGCTTATAATAATAAACAAACAGTATTAATACACTAGGTAAGCAGATTACTAGAGGTACTTGACCAGTACCATACTTTCTAAGTTAACTTTGAACATTACTGAATCAAATTGGTATGACTGGTCAATCTTGGCATGGTATACATTTAATACCTATAATCCAAAATTACCTTGTCATTCAATATGACGATACAGTGCATTTGTCACTATAATTAAAATACCTACATAGTCAAATTTTGAAACTAAATAATTGAATATCTTTTACCTATTCTCCTTATCATGATAAAATAGTATTAGTTTGTTGTTTGGTATTATTTTCTTTGCATGGTGCTTTGGTTGTGTTAAATGCTAAAATTGTAACTCTGACCAAAATTGTAATTTATAACTGGCTATCAAAATGAATTGGCCTGATTTTCTTGCCAGTTCTTCTCATGCCCTACCCTACATCCGCAAACTGGTAGTAGGTGGATTGGCTGTCATTTTGTAATTTTTAATGCTCATATGTGTTAATTCCATTAACCTAAATGAATAAATAACTTTGACTTTGAAATAATATAATGAATATTTATTGAAAACATGAGTCTGTTAATGCTGACACAGAGTGATAGAAAATATTGTCTGGCAACTTAGAGTTTTAGTCTGAAATAATTAATGCTATTGCCTATTCATGAGGCCAATGTCTTATAAAAGAAAATAAAGAACTGTACATCCACTACATTCTTTGCAAATGTCAATTTTGAAAAAAAAAGTAAATTGTACAGGATAGGTAGGTACCTATTTATCTGTCTCAAGTTTGTTTATTGCATTGTGTATATTAATGATTAAATCAAAAACTTAGGGCATATTGCTACTATTAAACTACTTTAAAAACAGCTACATATAACTAAAATACTAAAAACAACAATTAGCTGTTAGGCAGTACGACGTTCGCAGGGTCAGGCAGTTTAAAATACTATTGTTGCCTGAAATTACATAGATTGCATTGCATGCTTTACCATGCTTCAAATCACTAGGCAGATATAAAAAAAAAGAGTGTGTACTCATGTACGCACGTAAGAAGTTAAACTTCTTTAGCGTAACAATCCAAAAATACCAAATAATAACACAACGCATACATATATAACAGTTAACCTCAAATCTATAAATGCACTTAAAACAGTATATTAAAACCACTTTTACCACTAATATTCAAAATAAATATTTTTACTGATAAATGATCAATAAAAAATATCTATCACCGTCATAAATATAATTGAATTGATATAAACGCCAATATATTTTTTATTTATTCACACCGATTATTTGTACTGATACGACACACAAAGGTTCGCAACTAACTTCAGGGTGTAAAAGGTTCGCAACTAACTTCAGGGTGTTGCTATTTTCTGTCGGTGTGCGCGCGCATCGTAAAAATTCACTCTCATCATTTTTCCCAATCGCGCCAAAAGAAGTATAACTTCAAAAATAAATTTACCTTTCCTGGCGACTTCATCAGCGTCTATAACCGCTACACCATTCTCTCTAAATATTGAAAGGACGGTACTTTTTCCGGTCGCAAGTCCTCCCGTTAGACCTACTATGAACATATTGATATCTGTTGTGTTTGTTGATTTTTCTAATGATTAAAATAATTTAATAAATAAAATATAGTTAATGAATAAAACATAAATGTACCGGTTCAAATTTTAGAGTATGAGTTCACTATTTACAATAAATTACAAGTGTAATTTTAATAATGAGACGAATGACAATCATGACATTGACAACAAACTAGAGATGAAACGTATTTACGCTACCAGGTTTTAAAACCCGGTTTTCGCTTCGAAGGACGGGGCGCCCTGGTACAACCAGACAATACTTTCAATGCATAAAAAATGCTTTATAATTCAATGCAGATAAGAAACACACTCGTACATTGTGAATAATAAATACTTTTACCTTCAAAGTATATAAATATAATCCTATGGACATAATTTAAATTAAGCATATTTGAGAACTCGCAGCTAAAAAACGAACCAAGCGAGTGATGTAGCTCAGAGGCGACAAGAGGCCGTGCGTGTGGTCCCGCCTGAGCCTTTTTATTGTGACAATAAGATTTTTACTAAGTGAGACAAATTTAAAATAGTCTATGCTTAAACATAATTTTTCATTATATAGTAATAAAACTTTATGCAAAGTACCTATTAGATTAACCTACATAATTATATTTTTTTACCATACTTACTGAATTACTTATTGAACAAAAGAAATATAATTTGTGACCGTATAAGTTTTCAAACTATTTATCTAGCCAAAATTATCTAGCCAGCATGCCATGAAGTTCATGACATTATTAATCACTAGCGGCCCGCCCTCGCTTGGCTTCGGTATCATAGGTTTAAATTTTTAGAAGTCCTTTCTTCTAACATAACCTGCTTTGTCGCTTTCTAAGTGATTATTATGAAAAAAAAAACCATCACCTAACTCACAGAACAAGTACTAAAGCATCCACATCCAAATCCATTGGGTAGTTCTGATCGTGATTAGCGCGTTCAAACAGAGAGACAGACACTTTCTTAAAATTGTGTATCTTCTTCTTCTCACCTACTTTGTTTCTCTGCTCCACCTCAAGAGGTAGACTGGTAGAAAATGCCACTGGCATTAAGTCCGCCTATATACATTATAACCACTCACGTGCTTTTGGTAGCTATTGTTACCAAGCGAATTTCGCTTGTATTGCTTGTGGTAACTGTGGCTACCAAGAGGATTGCGTTCCGTTTTTCGGCTCTATGTAGATTTTAAGTATCGTTCTGTGGACCAAAGTATGGTTAATTTAAAGTTCGTTAGTTAGGCAACGCCGTGAGTGTGAATTTGAACGTTATCTGTGGGCACATTTTTTATGACAAGTGTTTTAAAGTTTGGTGTTTGGACGCCATTGGTTTCGTCGTGACCTATATTTGGAAAAATGCCGTAAGTACTTTGTACTTTATATTTTTGTAAGTGAAATACATCAAAATAATCTCTGTTTATTGCTCTATTTAATTTTATATTAATATAAAACGATATTGGTAAATTTATATAAAACAAAATATTTCCAAATTATTATACGCTAGTTCTGATCACGAGTGACAGTTTTGAAGCGGCTTAATCGTAATATTATTAAATAAAATAGATTTTTTTGTATGAAATGTTATAATATAGTTATTAATATTTAATTAAAACATAATATTATAGAGAAATCCTTATGTTTTTACATAGGATGAGCAAATTAGGACGCGTACTCGTAAGTAAACAAACCTATAGTTCATGTGTGTCGCTGTGGTTACCAGAAGCACTTTAGTTTTGTATGGTATAAGGCCCTCTACAAACTTATTTTTTTATTTGTTTTAATTGTTTTAAGTTTTTTTACGATGACTTAAAGGCAACTGGGTCATGCTTTTTTCATGATACTTGTTTTGTTATATAGTATCATATTTCATTCTTAAACCGTTTTAGCGTCGTTCCATTTTTATGTTTTTGTTTATTTTTTTTATTTAGGATAACATAATTATTTTTTTTACAATAGTAATAAAAATTAGTAATTTTTTTTCTCTCTGATACTTGAGGATTTTTCTCTTTTTCATTTTTATCCGTTAAGATTAGGTGAGTTGAGTAGAATATGGGTTAATGATGGTTGGTGATTGTGTTATTTATTGATGGGTGCCAATTAAATGGTGATCAGTTCTAGTAAGCGTATACATATATTATTTTGGTTTGCTTATTTTTATGTTATTTTCAGTAATAGACAACAAAAGAAAGGACAAAGTAGGGGCCAACCTAGGCGGGGAAAATGGAAACGCCAAAAAGAAATTCAGCGCTCACTTCTACCAGATGCGCCTCCCAGTAAGCGGTCTCGGTAAGAAATATTTTACTACCTATTTAATATCATAAAAATTTGAATGATTTCACTTAGGTAATATCATTGTTTTAGAAAATATTCGCCAATCCGAGTCGACTATCGGTTGTAAGAAGGTACGCCAATTACCTCACCACCTTCTAACTGCAGCTGCAGGGAAATCATGTAAATTATATGCACTTTATTATTATATATACTTTTTTGAAAAAAAGACATACGTTACTTATTTTAACTATCCTTTGCAGGAAAATGGAAGCCAAGGGAATGCTTACCATTTTATTGGAGAAGGCAAAACCAAAAACGCCGGGTGCGTTTGGTGTAAGAAAAGTCGCAAAATATATTTGCAAACAGTGCCATGTGGCGCTCTGTTTGCAACTAGTTTTCGAGGAATCTCACACGGTAGAATGATAAGGTGAATGTTATATTTAATTTGTATGTTTTATTTTATTAATTTTAATAGTGAGTTTTATTTTATTACGAGTATAATTATTACCCTTCAAATCTTTGTATTTATCTTCTTAAATCATTTTAAGATAAGATGATTTAAGCTTAATTCATTTTACAGTTTATTTTTATGTATTATTATTGTTTTTTAATTGCCTCTGTTTACGGACTGCTATCCTACTACTTAGTTTTTATATAAGGTGGTCTTAATTTTAAAAACAAAATGTTAATTTAAATTAAATATTTTAATATATAATACGTACCTACAACTATGTTTAATCGTAAGTATGTAGGTAATTATTATTATTAGTAATAATAATAATAATTGTTTATTCAGATATAAATCCATTACAATATTATTTCTATAAAAAATGTCGTTTTACTATTAAATAATATTTTTAAGTAGAAAATGTATTACTTAATAAATATTTTTTTACAAACAATATGTTTTATTAAATCCGATTACTTAAACATTCTGTTACGCTAATTTGCAAAATAATAGTGTTAGTTAGTAGAGTCTAGTGTGTAGGTGGCCCTTAGGTGGCAGCCATATTGCTCTCCGCGCCGCGCGTTCAAGGACACCAGAAGTGTAAGGAGCGAAATTTTGGTTTTATGAACGTAGTTGTTTTTAATAATTTATAAAAAATATAATTAATTATTGTCATAATAAGCATGTTGTTACTAACTAGGGAATGTGTTCTTTGTATTAACTATATTTTTCAAAGATATGAATAACTCTGGTTGCTCAAAATCTGTTTACAAAGATGTCACTATTGTGCTAGAACAATTGGGTGCATTTTTGTTTTTTTATTATCACAATAATATTTTTCTAAAAAGTAATATATGTTTTTACTGAATCCTTATGCCAAGAAATGCACCGTTTTAACCCAGTATATATTTTTGTCCTACGGGTACTATATTTGCCATAGAATAAGCATGAAAATTGCGTAATGTTTAATAACGGAATGCGGTGTTTGGGAAAATAGTGGCCGTATTCAACATTTATTTTAACCTATTTTATTTAAGTTATGTACGTAATAAAAAATAGGTGGAAAGTTTAATTAATATTTGTCATAATTATCACAAAAAAAACATATGTTATCGATTTAGATTTCGTAAAAAAAAAATTTTTTCTTAATAACTTCTTAGTTCAACTTGTGTTTTAACTTCCTGCATTTTTACAAATTATTATATTAAGTGGTATTCTCAGAAACTACTTAAAATAAATGATTTATTCCTTTAGCTATTCAAATCAGTCATTAGTTTTACGGATAACCTCTTGAAACGATCGTAAATTAAGTTTTATTACGGTCATGCGCGCCGGCGCCCGATGACATTTTTTCGTGAGCACTATGCAAGTGTTTTTTTCGAAGCGCGGGCACGTGAGTGGATAATAATATGTATTTGAAGTTTGAAATATAATAAATAAATCAAGAGAGATCCCACAGCATTACTATACTGCTATATGAGGGCCTTCCACCTGCAAATGACATTGCTTGGTCGACGTGGAGGTCTTTGAACAGGCTTCCAACTCAAGTAGTCGGCCCAAGTAAGGAGAACATGCTATCTACGGGCTATAGCTCGGCAACTGCTTGCTTGTGTGGTGTCTCCCACCAGGCCATGGCACATTTATTATCCAGCTCTGTGTGCAGTGTCATCTGTACACGCATGGACCTGTACAACGCTACAGACAACGCACTGTTAGTGGCAGCGTACTGGTCATCACAGATTTAACTCGCCCGTGTCGACGCAATTATGAAGCCCCCCTCTCTCACGCCGCGCCGCGTTGCTCACTACGCTTGGCGGCGTGCATTTGTTATTAATATAGACATTTTTAATATCGTGATATCTTTTGAATGGAAAGTCCGATTTCAATAATTAAAAAGCATTCAACAGGTATTAAAACAGTCTTACATACGAAATAGTAATAATATCTATTTGGATAAAAATTATTAATAATAATAATAATACCAGCCTGTTTATTGTCCCACTGCAGGGCAAAGGCCTCTTCTCATAGAGAAGGAATGAGCATTAATCACCACGCCTGCTCAAGGCGGATTGGCAATTTCAGACTTTTAAGTCCAGGTTTCCTCACGATGTTTTCCTTCACAGTCAGTCAGAAATGTCCAAGATAAACTTAGAAAGTAGGTACATATGATTTGAAAAATCACATTGGTACTTGCCCGGATTCTAACCCACTACCTCGTGTTTACGAATCGGGTGCCTTATCCACAGGGCCATTTCGACTTCTGAAATTGAAAAAATATAAAGTCAAAATTAAAAAATTATTAAAATGGTGGAATAACATCGTCTGAATTTGATCGGAATTTCTATCAACTTTTAAAATGTAAAAACGTAGTTATAGTGACATAACTACAATAGTTGAACACATGGTCTCGCGGCGTTTTTTGTAGATATTGATATGTTTTTTATACTGTAGAACATTTTTTTGTTCAATCATCAATACTTTCCGCAACGTATGCAATGAAAGACATTTTTAGCAAATTTTTTCACACCTTGGGTTGGTTTTCGTAGGAATTTCTAAGGATCTCTATTTTTTTCTAGTAATATATATAGCCTATGTTACTCCCTGATAATGTAGCTTTATAATGGTAAAAGAATTTTTTAATTCGGTCCAGTACTTTTTGAGTTTATTCGTTGCATACTAAAATACAAAAATACAAATCTTTCCTCTTTATAATATTAGTATAGATTAGTATAGACTAGTATAGACTACTTGCCTCTATGTCATACTCTACTCACGGTACAAAAAAAATACTACTCGTACGTAAAGTACCTACCTAGATGTAACAAAAATCTCCAGCCGGACACTCTTTCTCCGTGTCCAAACCCTCCCCTTCCTATCCAAAATACAACATCGCCTCCCATCCCCAGCATCCCACCTACCCCTACCACCATCCCAAACCCACACCCTTTCCCTTGATCCAACCCCGGCAACCCCGGAAAAAAAAAATGAGCGCACCGGTAAAAAATAAACTAACCCAGGAGGGTACCGGTACTACCAGTACCGGAGAATCCCTCCCTGGACCATCTAGTGGTCCAGGCTGTCCCACGTATTCTGGGGTATTCTGGGGGGGACAAATCAGTGCCATCACCCAAAAGTAAGCACCCCAGCGATCAGGTGCGTCCCGGTAGGTCTATATCTGAGACTCTCGGGGACGACTTGACCAACATGTCGATTGGGGAGAGTGACAAGAAAAAGAGGATCAAGGCTCGCAAAAGGAAAGAGCTAGCCTCAAACCAGGCCAAACCCACAGATGAGCCGGCCAAAACGGCACCGACAGCACCAAAGGGAGAGGTAGGTTCCAGGCCAAATAAATTTAAGAGGGAGGGCACAGATCCCGAAGAAAGAACCCAGCAACGTCCACCAAAGCGCCAGAAAACCAACCAGACCGCAAGATCTGAGGCACCGTGGAAGTTAGCGGCAGCCCAAAGCGACCTAGCGGTCACGGTGCAACGGGAGGACGGGGTGGCGGTGGACGAGGCAATAGCGACCCATATTAGAAAAAAGCTGGCGATAGAAATCGGGAGAGCCATCAAAAACGCCACGGATAGTCGACAGCTGACATTCGACGCCTCAGGCCTAGTCGTCGAAGGATACTTCCTTGTGACGGCTAACACCGAGGAGGCGCAAGAGTGGCTGCTAAAACGCGACTTCGGCGAACAGAATGGCGTTCCGCTAAAAGTCAAGAAGCTGGAGAAACACCGGATGGCAATCTGGCTCCCAGGGAGTAACGAAGACCTAGAGTTGGAACCTCTAGATTACATAATGGATCAAAACAGGCACAAAGCAGAACTGAGGCTCTCTGACTGGACCCTTATCCGTAAGGAAGAACTACCACTAGGAGTGAGACTAGTGGCAGGGGTCCCAGAGGAAGTCGCCAGGGAAAGCCCGATCTCACTTCATTACCAGGGCACAAGAGTACACGCTAGAACCATCAGCAAGAGTACAACACAGGCGGATGAACAATGTCCTTGCTACGTATGTCCCAAACACGACACCAAAACGCCGGGTAAGGAGCTTATTGGAGACGAAGACACCAACCAATCCGAGGCCCATAAGGAGGCCCGGTGGGAGGAAGAATGCCGATCCAACGGAGCGCCAACCCATACAGCACACAACAATCACGCACTTACCCGGAACTGCCCACAGGCGGGGGAGGGGAGGGTACCCAGACTGCAACCTCACAGGAGGTTCAGTCTGAAAGCCGGAGGCCCTGCCTACAGGACAGTCCCGGGAGAAACGTCACAGGACACCCCCTCCCTAACGCCCCGCGAAAGGACCTAACGCCTCCACCCAGTGTAGCATCACTGCAACCGCACTGGTGTGGGTGGGTGGCCGCGGACGAGACGGCTAACCAGGGAGGGAACAAGGAACACTGACATGCACACAAAACACGAACACACACCATCAAATGAACACTCACAATAACGCAAAACACAAAAACACACAAAAAATAAAGGTAGTTCAGATAAATCTTCACCGCTGCCGCGCTGTATTGACGCTATGACGGAGCTCTGTTGTTACGTGGTGGATAAGAAAATAGACATCGCTCTGCTGCAAGAGCCATACGTCTCAAACGGACGAGTAACTGGGCTCGGTGCCTTGGGAGGAGACATCATCTGCCACGAAGATGGTGAGTCAACCCCTAGGGCATGCATATACACCAGCAGCAGAGTAAGAACGCTAGGATTAAAAATTAATAAGCAGATTGTTACAGAGACCTAACCAGTGTCATGATAACAATACAGACAGGTTCAGAAACAAAAGAAAGGGTGGTCTTAGTCTCTGCGTATCTGCCCAGCGAGAAAGACTTCGAACCACCGTCCCGAGAAATGGAAGAAGTTATAAGAAAGAAAGAAATACCAGGGTAAGAACATTCCAATTATTCTAGGTTGCGATGCAAATGCCCACCACGTAGTGTGGAGCAGTACACACTGCAACAAGAAAGGTGACTTACTCTTGGATTTTATAGGTGCAACAGGCTTGGAAATTCTCAACTTAAAATTGATAAATGGAGCCCAGGGCCAGAAACCTTGCTAAGGAACACAACAGTAATAGAAACAGAAGCCAACAGACTAGACGCCGCTCTAAGGGAAGCCCACCGAAAGAGATAAAACCAGGAAAGGGTCAACCCTGGTGGACAAAGGCTCTAGAGAAACAGAGGAAAAAGACACGGCGAGCCCTAAGGAAAGCCCTGGATAAGGACGATGACGAGAGCTGGCATAAATATAGGACAGAAAGGAACATATATAAAAAAGCATGCAGGAGGGAAAACACGAATAGATGGAGATCGTTCTGCGCAGGGGTTGAAAAATACCCAGACGCGGCGCGGCTAGTGAAAACGTTCTCCAAGGGAAACACCTGCAAACTAGGAAGCATAAAAGACGGAGATGAACTAATCACCGATCCTAAAAAGATATTGGAAGTAATGCTAGACACACACTTTCCAGGAAGAGAAGAGGATAAAGACAATACACCAACTCTCCAAAATCCCATAGTGGAACAGGAGACGAGGGTAATCATCACAGAAGAACATTTATTGTGGAGCGTGAGGTCCTTCCAACCATACGAGGCTGCTGGACCAGACGAAATCTTCCCGAAAATGTTACAGACTAGACACATAAGTAAAGATCTACTAACTCTATACAACAGTAGCATCAAAACCAAGTACATCCCAAGCAGGTGGAGAGAGGTGAGAGCGGTCTTCATCCCGAAACCCAGGAAGGCATCGTATCAGGAGGCAAAATCCTTCAGATGCATCAGCCTCTCCTCATTCATACTTAAGACATTGGAGAAAATCCTAGATAGGCTAATAAGAGAACAAATGGAGAAAAGTGGATCTCCATTGCACTTAAACCAACATGCGTATATGGAAGGCAAGTCAACCGAGACGGCCCTACATAATTTGGTCATTAGAGTGCAAAGATCAATAACCAATCAAGAATACGCACTAGGCTGCTTTTTTGACGTTGAGGGTGCATTCGACAAAGCAACCCCCGAATCAATAGAGGACACCCTAAATCGCGAAGACATTGACAAAGCCTTAAGGCTGGGTAAAAAATATGCTAAAACACCGGCAGATACAAGCAGACCTAGCAGGAATAACCCACAAAGTGGTGGCAAAAAGAGATTTTCCACAGGGGGGATGCCTATCTCCACTACTGTGGTGCCTGATAATAGATGAATTAATAAACAAGATAAATGGGATGCATATATATACGCAAGTCTATTCTGACGACGGCGTGCTCCTAGTCACAGGCAAAGTCCTCAGTATTATGTGCGATATCATGAACAGAGGCCTAAGAGCAGCATTAGCATGGTGCAAGGAGCAAGGGTCTCGACCTGAACCCTGACAAAACCAAACTAGTTTTGTTCACCAACAAGCGAAAAATAGGACGAGCTGGGCCAGTGCGACTAGACAACCAAGACTTAGAACAAGTCAAGGAGGTCAAATATTTAGGAGTAACACTGGACAGTAAGCTAACGTTCAAGACTCACATTAGTAACACATGCGCAAAAGCCAAAATGGCAATGATGCAGTGCAAAATGATAATAGGAAGAACCTGGGGAATTAAACCAGCAATAGTAACATTTATATACAAGGCAATAATTCTGCCAAGAATCCTACATGGAGCCCTGGTATGGTGGCACAAGGCTGCCCTAGGGAAAAATAAACAAGAACTAGACAAAGTACAAAGACTAGCGCCCCTCATGATCACGGGCGCGATGAGGACTACACCAACAGCCGCACTCGAGATCATATTAGGGCTAAACCCCTTGGACTTAAAAATTATTTGACGAGAAATACAGAATACACATAGGCACACGAAATGAGTGGCGGATAGACTCCAGTGGCACTATCTGCTACACAGACGGTTTAAGAAAGGAACTGACGAAGCTATCTGGTTCCGGAGTACACATAAAAAATGTAGACGGGACAGAAATAAACAAGTCGATACCTCTAGGAAGATTTGCAAGTGTCTTTCAAGCAGAGATATATGCGATAAAGGAATGCGCGGAAATAGTGGAACACCTGACCAGTACGGGAAAGGTAACCATCTACAGCGACAGCCAGGCCGCGCTCAGAGACCTTGACAAAGTGGAGACAACATCAGCAATAGTCAAGGAATGCAAAAAGTCATTAGACAGGCTGGCCCAGAAAACCGATCTGACGATTGCCTGGGTCCCCGGACACGAGGGAAACACGGGCAACGAGCTGGCGGACGAACTAGCCAGAGAAGGCGCTGATGAAACCATGGTGGGACAGGAACCCCGGCTGCTTATAGCGCACAAAATCACCAAAGGAGTAATCAGCCATAGTATTAAAACAGAAACCAACCGCGTATGGAGATCTTCGACTGGAATGAGACAGTCGAAAATCTTGATCAAAGGCATGGACAAGAAAAGGACGAGTCACATCATGAAACTCCCAAGGGGAAATATGAGGCTCGCCATAGAGGTTTTAACAGGACACTGTCGACTAAATAGACATCTGACAGTGATAGGAGTAAAAACCGATCCCAAATGCCCGGAGTGCATGGAAAACAAAGAAAAAAGTTTCCACCTGCTGGCAGAATGCCCCATGTACCCACTGATCAGATGGGAACTCCTGGGATCGGACAAACTGGACGAGGAAGACATAAGAAATCTGAAGGTGGAACAGATGATCAGATTTATCAAGGATACAAGAAGGTTTGATGGAGTGCCGTGAAAAAGCTGGAACAACCACACTCTCCCCAAAGTGAGAACTGGGAAAATGGACGAAGTGGCCCGCAAGCACTGCGGGTGGATCGTCTTTCCGGCTGCCGGCGTCCCCGCTGGAAATAATAATAATAATAAAGTACCTACCTGTCTAACTTCTAGGAATAAATCATTATAAGGTACCAATACGTTGACCTCATAATACCTACTAGCTGTTACCCGCAGCTTTGCCCGCTCGAATGTCGGATAACGCATATAATTACTAAGGTTCTAATTTTAAAGTTGACAATCTATACTATTTTAAAAAGCTAAAGAAGTTTATTTGTTTGTTTGCTTGTATGTTTGAACGCGCCAATCTCTGGAACTACCAGTTGGATAAGAAAAATTCATTTTGGGTATTATAGCCTAGTTCTGGAGGAAAGCTACAGGCTATGGAACATCACGGTACTGGCAACGGGACGAGAGCAGTAAGCAAAGACGTGAGTAAAACCGCGCCGCGGAAACTACTAACGCGGAACTATCATACGCAAAAAGATTTTTTCTAATCCGACTGGTTGTTCCAGAGTTTAGCCAAACAAACAAACAATCAAACTATACCGCTTAAAATAATAATATAGATGAAAATGAAAAATTAAAAAAATTAATATTATCAAAATTGGTTCAGTGGTTTAGGCGTAAAATCGTAACAGACAGACAGAGTTACTTTCACATTTTTATTATTAGTATGAGTTATATAGATACCTAGGAAATAACTTGGATCATCTTGATATTACCATGATTATTAGATACTACTGTGCTCTATGTCTATGCGATCGGGGTAGCTCAGATTACTTTTTGAAGTTGTCTGTCAATATGAAGTTATTACATAAAATCTATACTCTAATATTAATATTTTTTTAGACATACCTTACACGTATGTGTACCTGTTTACCTACTTGATACCGATAATATTTTATACAATCAAAATGAGTAAAGCCATGCCAAAGTGGGAAAGGTCCTTTGAAGTTAGACCGTCGCACAATATAATTTCATCAGACTTTCATAAGTATTATCCTCAACCATCTTATTTCGCTTCATTAGTAAGTACCTACCTACTGAATATTAATTTTTAAATGCCATAACACAATTAGGTATCTACTGCATAATAGGCGATGTAGAGTTACTCTGTTCATTAAACTAAACTAAACAAAAATACATGGGCATTCTTAAATGGGGGTGCATTTGACTTCCAGTGAGGGGGGAGGGGTTTAAACTAGATGTCAGTATGCAAACTGTGTACTTCAAAGTGTTCATAAAAAAATACATGAGGACAATACATTGAATGACAAGGTTGGACAACAAATTGGATGGCAGTAGACGGTTTAACTAACAGACTAACTAAAAAAATCTTAATCTTTTCAAGTAATTTTGTTCCGACTAGAAGGTGCAAACGCATCCACTTGCCGCGGGGGGGAGGAGGGGATGCAATAGGTACACATATTTGCAATATAGATGCAATATACATATTTAACTACCTGCTCAAATCTAGACATTATCAAGCTAAATGGAGTTTGTTTATGAATCGTAATAGGTACCTATTTATGAATTCTCAGAGCAAGGACTATAGGTAATCTAGAATGTTTTTATAGTTTCATACTTATAAGTAAGTACCTAAGCACAAATATCCTGAGTCTTTTACTATTCAAATCTAGTTATCTATATACTTAAATTTCCTTTATAAAATTCAATTTATCACAAATAGTTTCACGTTCCTATATTTGCAGTTAGGTAAACCATGTATAGGAATGCTGTTATCCTATGAATATCACCGAATGTGGCTGAAGGAGAGAGAAGCGTGGCAAAAACGCATGTATCCCGATAACGTCGAGAATGTTGATGTGATAAAAGCCTATGCAACAAGTTTTAAAAATAAACCTCAACCTCCTAAAATAAAAAAGAAGGAACCTTTTAAAATAGAAAAGTGAGTATGAATGTATACTAATATGAAGTTTTGTACCTACCTACTGCATGTCGCATACCTACTTGTGACAGCTACAGCAATCTATTGTGGTGAAGACGATTTCCTACCAATAGCAGACACCGAGCACTGTCATTAGTGCCTGCCACTGTAGTCACTAGTTGTTTGATAGTCCTAAGAACGGCAAATATACAGTTTGAACTCTCCTGTAAATATAATCAAAAGTATGACGAGAGAGATGGAAACCGCAATGAAGTCTGTATCGCGGATACCTAATATTTATCTTTTATTTAGATCAAATAAAAAACTTCCCAAACCTACATATTCAACTTTAAAGTTTGTCGGAGCGTAGAGCTTCTCAGTTTCAGTGTTATTTACTATTTTATTGTTTGTATGAAAAGCGGCGTGCTACATCACTACGATTGTTGCAGGTTTAAAAATGTACCCAGTAAAACAGATCATAGACGTCATCCAGGTGATAAAGCAATGAATTTTAACAAGATTAAAACTCCTGGAGATGACTAAGCAATTTGAAAATGTGGGAATATCCGAAAAAAATGTCGTATTTACAACAACTTTATTGTTTTACGTCAATAGTATATAGGTACTGTTATAAAAAACGGACAAGTTTGTTTGTTTGTTTGAACGCGCTAATCTTTGGATCTACCAGTTGGATATGCAAAAATATTTTTGCGTATGATAGCTGAGTTATCGAGGAAGGTTATAGGCTATGTAACATCACGCTACTGGCGACGGGAGCTGAGAAGTAAGCTAAGACGCGGGTGAAACCGCACCGCGGAAAGCTAGTCTTTAGCATACCAATAGTTAATGAAAATTTTATGTAGTCTTAGTTAGTAGATCACGGTTACGAGTATAATATCTATGCCACAGCACACATTATAGCATCCTCAGACATTTAAAAAAAAAAATTCTTGTAGTCTTGGAAATTTAGGTACTGCAGGGTGGCAAATATAATAATTATTATACAATATCACAACATATAAGTATGTTTAGCTGAATATCTAAATCTCTCTCTACTTGTCAAAAAATATTTTTTATAAGTAACTATAATAATAATAATAATAATAATAATATGTGGACACTATTACACACCGTCATCTAGTCCCAAGCTAAGCAGAGCTTGTGTTATGGGTACTAGATAACTGAAATATAATACATATACATACTTTTTTTTTTGTAAATACATACTTATAATAGATAAGAAAATACCCAAACTGAAGACAAATACAAATGTTTATCACACAAATATTTGCCTTCCGCGGGAATCGAACCCACGGCACCCGGCGTCGCAGTCAGTTACACTAACCACTCGACCAACGGTGCAGTCATACAACTAAAGTTAACATACATTTATCATTTTTCATTTTTTATTAATTCTGTTGCGAGTGTCGAAATATACGTTTTTGCGGCATAAACAGCCGTACCTATATTCTTTTACGTTATCTCAGCTTCAAGAGACTAGACTTGAGTATATCGCTTAAATTTCAGTTCGATACCTCCTCGCATTCTCGAGATAAAGAGTGTTGACTGACAGACAACAAAGTGATCCTATTACGATTCTGTTTTTCCTATTGAAGTACAGAACCCTAAAAACCAAAACCAATTTCATAATAGGCTACTTTTTATCCCGAAAATCGGTCTGGTTCCCGAGGGATACAAGAAACCATATTTTACGCGCGGATGAAACCGCGCCACAGAAAGCCAGTAGTAAATATTTTTGTTATAAACCAGTAGTCAATTACATTTATTTTTTTTATATAATTAAGTACATAGCTTATAAGTAACCCTCCTATATTTGGGCTATCAAATGCAAGAAGAATTATATATTTATAACCGACTAGTAGTTCCAAAGTTTAGTCCGTTGAAACAAACAAACTAACAAACTCTTTCGTTTTATTTATTTATTACCTATAGCTAAATCCTAATATTACAGAAAGGAAAACCACGTATAGAGTGGTTGCTATCCTATTAGTATCAACGATGGATAAGGGAAAGGGAGTTATGGAAAACGTATAGCGGATAAGTCGGCAACGACCGTCGATATTGTAAAACGTAACGTACTAAATTTTAATATTATCAGCCAGTTAAGCAGAAAAGGAAAGAACCTTTCAAAAGAGAAGTATGCAGGCTTATTAACTGGAGCCTAAAGCTAAATCTGATCCGTCATATAACTCTAGTTACTTACAGTCATTTACTTGTTAAAATCTATGAATTCTCTTTAGACACATATTCATAAAAAACTAGATCAATTACCTACATTCAAGTAGTAGGTACCTGCCCATGTACTTAGCTTATCTGTCCAAGACTGCATCTACAAAGGCAGTCACTACTTATTTACCTACACTACATAATATAACCTGTTTACCGTTCAGATAAATTTGCGAATTGCTTGCTTTTTTATGTGTGCCGCAGTCGATAGATAAAAGAGAAGAACCTACATTATTAGGTCAACTTTAATAATGTAGGTTCTTCTCTTTTATCTTTATAAAGACGTGTATCATATAAAATGATTTTATTACAGGTTAAATTAGCACTAAAGGATCTCCAGACGATAATGTCATGATATTTTACAAGAATAAAAGGCCTGTAATAATAATTATTGGATAAAGGCTTATCCAATGGAAGATGTCATGTCGCCCAAAATTCTAACTAATTCGTCTAAACTAGACGTGCGCCTTCGCTTTAAACTAAAACATTTATTTCTTTTTGATTATACAGTGCTTCGCTTCGGTATCGAAAGTTTAATTCGGTCACACAAACGCCTAGGCACGGCATATATCATTGCAATAATGTTGTATGCCATCATTCAGGTTTACAAAAGTGAAATTCCGAGAAAGACTAAAAAAATTGTTAAATATAATAAAATAGCACCCGCTTCAATTTTTGATTTCTAAATGTGATAGAATTTTCAAATCGATAACGTAGGTTTTTAGTTCAATCTTTGCAAACAAACAAACATCTGAAAATCAAACCTTTTCTATTACTACTATTAGTTTAGATTGATTTGTATGAGAAAATAAATTGGCGCCTCTAGTATTTATTATGAGAACTAAATTTTTCACTGTCATTGGAGGGACACGTTTTTTAGTACTGGTAGGTACTTTTACAGGTAAGTTGGTTTCGGTCTACTGATTGATGAATCGATTTTTTCGCCATGAATCACAGCCATGCCACCGCTCTTAGTAGCTTTTCACTTATTTCATTAGTCTCTTTCAGAAGCTCTATAAAAAAGTTTGAATTTATAATTCTATAAAACGATCTTAGATTGTTAAATTATTTATTCGTATTCACTTACTACTGACCTGTTGCTATAGGGATCGATTTTCTTCGAATTTGATAATTAGAGGAACAGTCATTCACAATAAGACACGGTCTATCTACAATTAACCAGTAAAGCCCTTGAAGGGCAAATAAATGACGTGGTAGCACTCTGCTCGTCCATTGGTTGGCTCTAAATCAATACCTATGAACCTAAATAATTCATATGTAATGACGGCAGAGCAATAGTTTGTTGCATACTGCCATTTAGCCGGCAGATCGGCTTGGGCATGTTGTTGTATCTCTAGTAGTAAGAAGCAGTTTTTGTAGGGATTGAGCCTACTTCACTGTTCTGAGGAATGAGCTTTCGGTCATACAGATGCTAGTAATAGCGTCAATCCCCACGCGGTCAGCTATACAGTTTCAAGACACAGCTTCCGCTCCAGCCAATATGTAGGTACTAGTTTTATTATTATGTACATTTTACTATAATTATGTATAATTATGTTATTTTAAAAAAATGATTGTATGTTATTCTTATTTCTAATATATTATACAGTTTTTCTTGCTACTTACAGTGTTGTTAATTATACGTTTTTTTATTTGCCGTGCAATTTACCTACTATCACTGTAGTCGCTAGGCAGGTAGGTACTCGTAGAAATAGAGCCGCAAAATAATGTGAAAGCTTTCTTCTCTTTCTCTCGTGTACAGATTTAATAGAATATTACCTATCTAAGTACGAGTTTCATATTTAGGTATGTGAGGACATGCAGAGCACTTCTAGGATCATTTGCATTTTGCTTGTGCTTAAATTTAATTTTACCTTGCTAATGAAGGATAACGTAACTGCAAAACGAAGTTTACTTAAATGCGTTAAGCTTAGATGATTTATTACAAGCTTATTACTTACTTTCAATTTTGGCATGTTCTTAATAATTTTTACAAAACTGTTAGTATTTAACATTGAGGTGTTTCATGATCAGTTAAAAAATATTAATGAGCAGTTATTTTAGTTTTGGTGGTAGATCAATAAATTAGATACATTTAGCGGTTATTACAATTCAGATTCAAAATATATTCAAGCAGTATAGTCCTGTAAAATGTTAGAATGGGCAAGTAGGTAAAATTATGAAATGGGCAGATGAATAAATATTTGGCAGTTCATTAGGTTTGATTTTACACATTTCACTACAGATTTTACTAAACATTTTGTAATTTTTACTGCCCAATTTTACATTAATATGTTGTACAACAGCCACTTTAAATGAATAATAGGTACCTTAAATTATCTTCTCATCTACTTTCACCACAGAATATTTTAAGCCTACGCACCTACTACGACAAGGTTGAGCTCCTAAATGAAGAAGAAGAAATGAATATAGGTAACTACGAACTTGAAACAACATCTTCATTGTCCTGAAGTTGTATTGTATAGTACCTACCTATTTATTTAAATGAGAAAACCTTTTAGTAGATTCTGATGCATTATCATCACTAACATCTTACATCAGTCATCAAGGAATACAAAGGACATTAGTATAGTAGAGTAGGTTTGCTAATATAAAATATGTAGCAACCTCTACATGCCTCGACATATCGAAGCTAGATACGCCAACAGTGTGTTTTTCCACTCGTGCCGAAAATTGGTTTGAATATAATAGGTATATATTATATTCGCAAACGTATTTAAACCAATTTCTAAATTTTGCATCAGTGAATATGAGAAAATAATTAATAAACATTGTGAAATTAAATCTATTATTCAAATGCATATAGCGCTAAGTACTTACACTTGTACAATAATTGCTGTTTCGGTTTATAAACCAAAATATTGGGCTCTAAGCAACTCCTGCGTATTGTTATTGGGAGCCTTGACATAGAATTCAATTTACACATTTTCAGGGCTCTTTTTATTTTGGTCGCTCACCATTTGGGCGTGGAGTTAGTATTGGGGCGGAGTTACTTCGATCGTTCAAACATGGCACCGGGACGTGCTATTGTGTCCTGTGTTATATCGGTACAAACTTTCACCGGCGACGCAACTCGCTAATTATTCATGTTCTTCTAAGTTGACGATTTTTCCATCATGTGTTGTTATAGAATGTGAACTGAACTAGTACATAATATTTTATTATGTTTAAAATGGATGGTGTGAATAGTATCCGTTGTTCGTCGATGGAGAGTTCAAGTGTGGTATCGTTACCTGTTAGTGGCTCTCCAGCATCAGGGAATAGCTCTGACATGTATTTGTACGACGACTCTTCGATGTCCGACGGCAGCCTGTATGCTAGCGACCAGGAAAATCATTCGACTCCTAGAAGAAGGTACGTTTATTATGTAGATACCAATAGTGCTTATATTAAATTCTTACGAGACGGTAGGTATACATTATTCAAATTTTCACATTTTTCATGCTGGGCGATTTATTTTGTTTATTGATTATTTTGTATGTAAAGCTTTGGCGAAAAGTGCTTGGGCTTCTAACGATATTATTTTATTAGAATAGGTACCTATACCTACCTAACCAGTCTTAAAATTCATGCGTGTTCAGAATGTGTTATAACTATATTGAAAGAAATAGCATTTGACAGCGATCTATAAAATATTCAACTCGGAATAAATATTGTACACTTACTTATCTACTTATTTATACCTTGCGAAATAAAATAAATTCTCTTCTACTTCGTACTCCTCTTCATAGTTCTAGCCGTTACGACGGTTCTTTTACTGTTCAGGCGGTTAGGTTGTGGAATTCTCTTCCTCATGTCATCCGTGAAAGTACTTCTGTGGATGAGTTTAGGAGAAGAACAAGAGAACATTTCCTGTCATTGGTTCATTAGTATACTCGTATTTATTATCGGTCATAATTAATGTATGTAAGTTTATCAATTTTATATATCATTATTATATTATTATGTGTGTATTATTAGTATGTAAGTTTATTTGTTAAAGTATACACTATAGTATACAAAATAAATAGTTAAGTATTAGGTTAATAACTCTATCTCTTTTCATTTTTATCTTTATTTCGGTTGTACACTTCACTCGTTCTCACACTAATATTTTTCCTCTACACTCTGGGTTTGCTGGTAGAAAACTCATTAGGTACTGAGTTAAGCTCGCCTTTGTACATCAACAATTTGTAATCATTATGTAAATGATTTTTTGTGTGTACAATAAAGAATACGGTAGTAGATCCACGCTGATTTCAGCATGAATGGGCCGGATCGTCTGGGGAAGTACTACCCTCTCATAGAAGATCGACTTAAGAGTAGTAGTATCCGTGCTACTGCGTTTCGTTCGGTGAGTGAGAGCGCCAGAGGCCCAATTTCCCCCCTTTCCTCACGTTCCTCATTTCCTTCCCCTTACCCCATTCCCAGCCGCCATGGTGGAGGCCACCATACCAGCAGTTTAAAACGATGGCTTTTGGTATAGTGGCCGCCACTTCTGGATTCCACTGACTGCTTACCATCAGGCGGGGTGAAGTCACTTTGGTAGGCTATACTATAAAAAAAAAAAAAAAAAAAAAAAAAAATTAAAGAAAGAAAGAAAAGGAATTGGTGATCTCATTAAAATCATTAAAATTTAAGTAGGTTGGCATTAAATCTGTCTATAATTTGGTATAATTATCTTATGTTGAATCTGAAATACCATTTTGTTACGCCGCGCCGGCGCCGTGTTGCAAATTTACCAATGGGTATTTTTGTATTAATAATTAACCTACAACTTGTGGACTACCTACCTAATGCATATAGTATCTATGTATGTAATTATGAATACTATATGGTAAGCTAAAAATTATAATAAATTATAATATTAGGTACCTATCCACTTGTACGTAGTTAACGGTATTTTTGAAACAAACGTTTTAAAATTTTTACTTTATTGATATTTGTTACGACGCCGACGCGGCGACGGTAGAACAAATCGGGAAAAAACTGGTAGTATATTAGATCAATTACTGGGAAAATACTTCATAGAACTCAATGGACATGAATATTCACTTTGCTAAAAACCGATGGCAATGTGGACGAGAAGACCTACACAGTGGTAAGAATGTTACAAGACATGTCCCGTAGGCTGTTTTTTGGAAAACGCAGAAACACGAAGTCTAAACTCTTTCTCGAGACTAAAAATGATATTATAGTCAGTAAATTAAACGCTGATTAAAATGAAACTTCGTATTAAGTATTCCATGTTCCTAATTCAATATCTACAGTTAGGGATTCGTCATAGATTTTTCGGTTACTAGGACTATGTCCATTATTAGGCGTCCATGGCTGGGTTTGTTTTGTCCATCACTGCTGCAATTTTTTTTAAAACCAATGACAGTCCTTCATTAGGTTCATACAGCAGAAGTTTAGAAAAATCACGAGACCATATGTGAATTTTGCTGGTTCCTTTACTGTATTGCGACAACCGTAAATTTCAAAGACTTCGCAACAAAAACAACAGCACTTATCAAAAATGTAAAGGGCGAATTTCAAGCATATTGATGGTCTAAAAGAATAAAAGAGGTTTGATTGTGGCTATTATTTGCAGATCAGATTACCGACGGTTGCACAGACGCAGGTCGTCGTCGCTGCGCTGTCCACAGCAACAGATCCAGCAGCGACAGGCCGCCAACTTACGTGAACGCCGCCGCATGCAGTCTATCAACGATGCATTTGAGGGCCTACGTGCCCACATACCAACACTACCGTACGAAAAGAGACTCTCTAAGGTCGACACACTGAAACTAGCTATTGGGTATATTAGTTTTCTTGGGGAATTGGTAAGTAATTTATCATAGCATAGAATACTTACTGCCTAACCTTACCTATGGTTGAGATGATTCACAACCATGGTATGTTTACTGAATTCAATCGTTCGACTGAGGGAAGTAGCATCCAGCTTTCTCAATCCGTTACTCCACCTATCGTCGTTCCATTTTGTACTTCTTATCTCTCATTCTCTTCTCGCTCAGAATCGGCAACTGCAAGGTTGTATTTTCATAGCATTGTTTCTGCAATGCATAGCATATACAGTCATTTCCATAGATTACGGCAACTACTTACGTTACCATTAGTTAACCTACCTATGCTTGTTTGCCACTAAATAGTAAGTAAAATTTAAAATGCGACTAGTCACCGCATGAGAGCTTTATTTTTTATACTTCTTTATATTTATTTCTTTACCAGGTGCGAGCCGATCGATGTTCATCAGAATCTTTGCTCTCCGGCGTAAGCAACACACACAATAAAGAAGAACAAAAAAAAGTTATTATTCGAGGTAAAAAAATAATTTACCTTTTTACTTTTCTCAGGTAAGTTGATGTAAAGTATAATATTCATCAATACCTACTTTTTCTTTTCTACGGCATACATAACTGTCTGCGTAAATGCACTGTTTTCAGCAAGTAAGTAATGTTCGTAGAGTTGTAGACGTCGTAGATGCTTCGTAGAGTTTTAGTTCTTAGTACGTAGGTACATGTCATTATCTACATGAAAGTAATTAGGTATTTAATTCTTTACTATTAAATGTATTGTGTATACTTCGATTACTTAGGTAGCTATATAAAATTACTAATAGCTAGTTTGCCAACAGTAGCTACATTTTGCTCGTAGCAGGCACAAAGAAAACCTAAATTATCGATCCCGCGATGTTATAATTAAAATAGTAGCAACCCTTTTTGTCCGAATGTCGAAGTCAAAGAGAGTAGGTAATGGTTTCCGAGATGTATATACGAGTATATCTATGTATGTATGTCTATTTCATTGGCACGCTTAACAGCCTAAATGACTTAATGGATGAGGACATAATGTGGCATTTAGACAAGCGGACTTTTTGAATTTCTTTATAATATTATTATATTTTGCTTGTTCTTCGAATGACCATACGTTAATAGATGGTTAGACTATTCAGACACATAATTATGTAACACAAAAATCATTCTCCCAAGCTTTTTTTAATGTATTTCCTTTATGTACCTATACGTATAACATTTATTAACTTTATTTTTCTTACAACACAACAGTCTTGTTGCTCCTTTTGCACTGCTTACACCGAAAAGGAGCAACAGCATGGCTAAGTACACAAAATATATTAATTCTACTGGTCAGTTGTGAGGAAAACTTTAGTTGCGCTTTAATTGGGGCGTTTCAAAATTAGATAAGTTAAGTTAGCACTTCGAGAAAACCCACCTTTTTTTACAATTTATTGAAATTAAAGTCAAAATTAGCA
Organism: Parascotia fuliginaria; assembly: GCA_963082885.1. Classification (NCBI taxonomy): domain Eukaryota; kingdom Metazoa; phylum Arthropoda; class Insecta; order Lepidoptera; family Erebidae; genus Parascotia; species Parascotia fuliginaria. The sequence goes on along the minus strand of OY720170.1, from coordinate 18,906,190 downwards.
ATAGGTACCTATCTTTGTATACAATAACTTTGGATTACGCGTAGATTCCCCAGAAATCAATGGAATCAGCAATCGATATTCTAAGGTTATCTATAAATAAAAACAACAGCTTTGTAAGTAATATATTAGTAAGTATGTATTTATTTTGTTTCCAAATAGTTTGAGAAACCGCAGATAAATAAGCACAATTAAGTCAAAATTGTCAAAAGTAAAATAAAATGTCAATAATTGATCAAAAGATTACGATAAATTGATGTCGAAATAAAGTCGTAACACATATAGTTTAATAATGCCCGATGGAGCATGCAATGATGTCCCGGGTCATGCGGTGCCAGGGCGCGACCCTTGCCATGTTTGTGCACCTTTTAATGATCGATTCACCACTAATGAGTGGCTACATAACCTTCACGGATGACTTGAATCCAATCCGTATCATTTATTATAATACCTGTTTAGGTACCTAATGCTTGTGTAACTCACAAAGTAGATTAACAACAATTTTCTTTTAATTTGAATTGACATTTTTGTTTGGTTTTCGTTTTAGTAACAAATTGATTAGTTAGGTATTTCATTAATTAGTATACCTTTAAATGATAGAAGAAAATATTGCATACGACGGTTCAAATTGTATAGTAGTTAGTGGCAGATAGAATGTACACATTTGCAGCTAGTACCTAGGCTATTTATATTTCAATAAAACCGAATAAGCGCGAGCCGGAGTCGCCCACCGAGGGTTCCGTACAAATTAATTAATTAATTATTAGGTACCTACCTATATACTTATAAAATAAAGAAAAGGTTTTTTATAATTCTTCGTCATAAATCAAAAACTATGCTTCAGAAAAATAATTAAAATCTGTGCTTGTGCCATGAAGAACTTTCACTACTGTCACATGACACGATTAACTGAATTCAAAATTTGTACCACCGTTCCTGCCTTATGGATCATGTTTATTTAATTATTTATTTACAAATGTATAGTTTTATATTTTGATTCCCTTGAGAGTGTCGAAATTACGTTTTTTTGCGGCATAAACGGCCGTATCTTTTCTTTTTACTTTAACTTAGAAGTTTTGATTTTTTCACAGCTTCAAGTGACTGTAGACCTGAGTAGGTATATCCTTTTAATTTCAACTTGGTACCTCTACGCGTTGCCGAAATAAAGGGTCTTTGACAGACAGACGGAATACAAAGTGATCCTTTATGGGCTTCGTTTTTTTCTTTTGAGGTACCTACGTAACTCTAAAAAGGGTAAAATTACGAAATTATTAAAATTCAAACGCTTTTAGATTTTTTTAAATTCATAATCACAAAATTATAATAATTTCTCATATACAGACGTACGAGTATTTAGTGTACCTACTATACTGTATCGTACTAAAATATTGCATTATTATACTGTCTGCCTCTGTGTTTCAGTGGTAATATATACGGATTACCACGCAGAGGTCTCTGATTCGATCCCCGGGTCGGGTAAAGTAATATTGAGTTTTTCTGTCGCAAAATTTTCAGTATTAGCCCGTATTGTGCGTGTAAGTATACAATAATGATTTTATTAGATTCCTGTGATAAAAAAGAAAATTTTGGGCCACATTTGCCGTCCTCTTAAATCTGCCGCCCTAGATCCTAGGTGGAATCCAGCCTAGTCAACCTGCTGTTAAATCTGCCACTGATACCTAGTATTTGAAATCTTCTTCTTCTTCTTCTTCGTGACACTCTTGGCAGGCCGGTCGTGGTCATTAGGTTGTGACTTCCGTTAAGACAGATATTATTCGCCTCACCATCATCCACCATTACTCTCTTGTGGCGGCTTTCCTGTTGCACTCGTTCAAGGAGCCACCCACAGCAGACTTCATCCTAATTGAATTGACATATAGAAAAGCTTTTTTCAAGGTTTAAAATGGTTGGAATTATAAATAAGAAAAATCTAGTGTAAATTAAGGCTGGGCAGTCTAGGATTTTTTTCGTACAAAAGATCTAAGTACATAATATGTGGTAGATTTAAAAATATCTTGTTTTGATTTTAAAGTAAGAACATAATAATAATATATGTTCACAAGTACTCATGAGTCTAATCTACAATCATAACTTAAATGAATACTTATAATGATCTTAAGTTGTGAGGAAAATTCCGTTCATAAACTCTATGCTATTTTAGGAACTGCTTACTTTTCATTATATTATCTAACATTGCGCCTAATATATCACTCCAGTCGGCTTAACTTAGATTAAAAAGAAATGATTTTGTTCGAAATGATTTCAAAATGTTTTTTTTTATAATATTCCTGTTTACCATACTGTAGTCAATAGTGTTGCAGGTGTGGTAAACACCCCAATAGAATACTAAATGTAAGTTACGTGCGGAAAGTAATTATATGATTGTACACCATAGCGGCAACCCCTGTAATACGGCACATCCTGGCAGGCTCCCAATTATAAAATCGCGTGTTATATTGGACTATCCCGATATCTCGTAATAATGATTCTGGTGTCATCGTTGTTCTCACGATACGCATTGCGTGATGAACTTCCCTGGGATCTCCCTCTTGTATCAAATAATCGTTTAGTTTTATCGATCATTAACCTCCCACGTTTTTCTATTCACGTTATCGACACGTAGAGTTTATCTCTAGTACAATATTTCGGTTTAAGTAAAACAAATAGTAATAATGTCCTGTATTGTGTAAGAAACTGTATAGGTTTCGAAAGATACTTAATAAGTTTATTACAAACCAAGCGAGGTTGTGCGTTCGATCTCAAACACGGGACGAAATTTTGTGTGATTCACAAATATTTGTTCCGAATCTGGGTGTATTTTGAGTCTCTTGACGTATGTTTTTAAAGTGCCCCGCGACATTGAGCTTGAAAAAGAAAAATAGTTAAAACTACTTAATGAAAAGTGAGACAGCATGAAATTGTGATAGAACCTAGCTAAACGGTCCTGTACTTTTCTAAGCTGATTTTACGGTAGTAAATCCACGCTAGTTTTAGCATAAATGGGCCGGACCGAATGGGGAAGGTATTACCTCTCGTAGAAGATCGACGTAAGAGTAGTTATAGGTATCCGTACTATTGCGTTTCGTTCGTTGAGTGAGAGCGCTGGAGGCCTAATTTTTTACCTTTTCCTTTTTCCTCACCTCCTTCAATCACTTCAGTTACCCCACTCCCTTTACTTTAGGCAGCGAATTCGTAGAGTCCCTGGCATTGCGGACTCTAAATTGTCCATGAGCGACTACCACTTACCATCAGGTGGGCTGTTTGCTCGTCAACCGCCGCTGGAAATAAAAAAAACCAGTAAACGAAATGACGTTCAAACTTTCATATAAGAAGGTGGTCGGAAAATATCAGATAAAACTGCCGCCACGGCCTAGAATGGTAATTATGGTGAAAGCTCATTGTATACTTTTTCTTACACTTATAAGAAAAATACTAAATTACTTTTCTACTTTCAGGTCTCTGCTAGGGTAGAGACCTGGAAGTAGAATAAGTAATTTCGTTAGCGCCTGAGCCAATCAAATTATTGCGTCAAATTAATAGGTAAGTACTGGGTGGCGCAAAAGTACTGGCACTAAAGAAAATACTTTTTTTTTTATATATGACATTTTCTGTCATTCTGTTGTTGAAAATTGTGTAGAGAACAAATGTAAAATACACTGAAAATAAACATGGACCGTTTTACTCCCCAAGAACGTGGAATAATTGTGTCAATGTTCTTACGGAATAATTCATCAGTGATAAGAACACAACGTGAATTTCGTCGACGATTTCCCCACCGTCCGGCACCGATTGGTCGCACAATTCGACGCTTTGCCACACGCCTTGAAGCAACTGGCTCAACATTGGATAGACCTAAGTCTGGGAGACCAAGAACAGGCCGTTCAGCTGAAAATATCGATGCTGTGCGCGAAGATGTGGAAGAGTGTCCAGAAACATCAACGAGGCGACGTGCCACGCAATTGGGCATTTCCAGACGGACCCTGCAGCGTATTTTGGTGAAAGACTTAAAGATGTTCCCGTATAAAACTCAAATGACTCATCAGCTGCTGCCTGCTGACCACCGAGCTCGTCTAGATTACTGCCAGCGCGTCATAAACCTCAACCTTGAAGAGGATGATTTTCCTTCAAAATTGGTTATGAGTGACGAAGCGCATTTCCATCTCTCAGGGCATGTCAATAAGCAGAATACTCGGTTCTGGGGCACTGATAATCCGCGCATTATTCAAGAAACACCTCTACACCCACTAAAAGTTACTGTATGGTGTGGCATCTGTGTTGACAGAGTGATCGGACCCTATTTTTTCGAAGACGCTGGAGGCAATGCGATTACTGTCACTGGAGAACGCTACAGAACCATGTTACGTGAGTTTTTGATACCCAGTTTGGACGAATTGGGGCTGGAGCACATCTGGTTTCAACAAGAGGGCGCTACGGCACACACAGCGCGCGACACTATGGACTTAGTGAGGGACGCTTTTCCAGGCCGAGTTATCTCTCGTTTTGGCGATTTGCCTTGGCCTGCAAGATCACCCGATCTGACCAGTCCAGACTTCTTTCTTTGGGGTTTTTTGAAATCTCGGGTGTATGTGAACAAGCCACAGACTCTCGCAGCTCTAAAAGAAAACATTCGTCAAGAAATAACGAACATATCGCAGGAAGTGTTACGGCAAGTTATGCAAAATGTCATAAATAGGGCTCAAATGTGTATCAACTCTGGAGGTCACCATTTAAAAGACATCATCTTTAAATCCTAATGGTACGAAATTTAATGGCACAAATATACATTTAAAAAAATCTAAATCTAGTTTTCTAATTTAGAAAAAATGTTATAGCTGAACCAAATAGGGTCTTTACTTTTGCGCCACCCGTTATATAGCATGGGACTGCGCGGCGCAGCGGCCGAAAATTTATTCAACACTATCTACAAGCCCGTTGCGATCGCCAGTCTGAATGGTACCTACCAGTAGCGAAGAGTCACTTTTCCGAGGAGGGAAGCCGGTGAAACTAAAATACTTTGAGTTTCGGATGGTCAGTTAGACTTTGAGTAGACACTCAAGCAGTGATAGGTATATGGAGGTCAGGGTATATTTTAAAAGGGAAGCCGGCAGGAATCGTGTTATATGGACGCTTCGCCACTGGTACCTACCTATATAAAAAATTTACAAATTTACTGCTTGGATCAACAACCTTCTAACAAAGCTCTCTAGTTTGTTCAGCGACGCGACGGACATTGATTAGGTATTAACAGGTCATTCAATTTGCAAATAACTAGATTAGATGTAGGTATGTACCTACCTTCTCTATGATTGATGTTAGCCAAATTAAAATTGACAATGGTTTTAAGAAATTTAGATAAACTTAAATCCTTCAAATAGCTATGTTAAACCTATTAGAAAAAGACAAGACTGAACAAATATTTAAGAGGAAGGTAATTTGCCACACTTGAATAAAGTGTGAACACTGTGAACTAAACGTTGTGTTGAATGAAATACGCCCTTAATTTTTTTATACAAAAGCTTTGTACACTTGTGTCGACAATCGACGCTTTCGAATGTGTAAACAAGGGTGTAAGCATATTTGCGAATCACGCCGTAGCAAATTGAAAGATCACCCTTACGAAGGGAGCTGTAGTGTATTAAAACGCTATTAACCACTCCATACCACTTTAATGACTCCCCACGAGAACACTTTGAGTGAGGGACCTTTTCTCTTGTAATGTTTTTAGGCTTATTTAGGTATATAAACTCAAAAGTAAAAAAATGATTGCTTAGATAGGTAGGTAAATCAATTAATTAGCATGTTCAGACCATTACGGATAAACGGAAAGTTTAAGATATCTTTTAGAAAAATAATAAGTACTTTTCTTTGACCCTAAAAAATAAACTTAAGCTATCTAAATAATTATAATATACTAATATTATAAAGAGATTTTTTTATTTTTTGTATGTTTGTTTGTTTGCAACGATTTGACTTAAAATCTACGATACACATTTGAAATCTTCTTCATCTTTAGCAATCAATAAATTGAGCGGGTAACATAGACTATTTATTATGATGTAAAATTTTCAGTCCTTTTAAAATATTATAAACGTTTTCGTAAATCTGAACGATGCAAGCCATGATATTTTTCGTAGGCGTTTGTTGTGAGATCGACTAAAACTTTTACTACCGAAGCGAATCGAAGGCGGATCTCTGCTATGTTATATAGCTATAATATATTATGTATTTAAAGCTATATACATACCTACTTACATAATCTAGTGCATACGTTCTTATTAGGTACTAAATTCTTTGACGAACAACTCGTAAGCCAGAAGGAAATTTTGAGAGCAAATTTATCTACTTATCTTTACTTATAATAAAAGCAAATCTATCCTAAACTATTTAGTAACCAGAAATGACAGAAAGATCACTTTCTCTGCGGTGAGTACCTACAAGCTACGACAACCTAACAATACCGTAGCACGCGCATTAACACACTTAAATATTATATTTATCAAATAAAACACACAACAGTAGGTAGTGATAGCCGCATATAGGTAATCTCTTTTTCAATTAAAAAGTACCTTATCATCGTAGTGTAATGTTAGATTTACATAGAGATTAATGCGCACGTGCGGCCTTTCACACTCACCGTCGCGTATTGTTCAACGACCGTCAATCCGGATCAACAACCATGGCGTCACGCACTGGCTGATTGTAAAATAAATAGAAAAATTTTTATTTGTCCTCTTTGCTCAGTGGACATAACAAATCTTGTCATTACCTAATAATATTTCAAAATCGTCATTGTCATTTAAACGACATTTTATATTTTCGCTTCTTCTTATTTCGATACTAAGACTTATACTATTCTATTGAAAATATTATTTTAAAACGTAAAATGCCTATTAAATTGTTGCTCGCCCGACAAATATTTGATTGCACTGGTATACCGACCATTGAAGTGGATATGGTTACTGAGCTGGGGCTATTTCGTATCGCTGTCCCATCACTCGATGTTAAGAAATCTGTAGAAGCTCATGAGATTAGAGACAACCTTCCTCAAGATTATCACGGAATGGGAGTTTTAAGCGCTGTAAAAATCATCAATACTATTATCGCCCCAGAACTTATCAAGCAAAACCTCGAAGTGACAATGCAGAAAGAAATTGATCAATTCATGATCGCTTTGGACAATACCGATAATCGGTCTCGGCTAGGTGGCAATGCTATGATGGTAGTGTCACTAGTAATAGCCAAAGCTGGAGCGGCAAAGAAAGGTGTGCCATTGTACAGGCATATTTCAGATTTAGCAGGCGTCACCACTATTATATTACCGGTTCCACACTTCTGTATTTTGAATGGAGGTACCTTATCTTCGAACGGATTACCCTTTCAGGAATATTCAATAATGCCCACTGGAGCGACATCATTTGTGGAGGCGGTGAAAATTGGTATGGAGATATATCAATACGTCAAAAATATTATAAGTAGTAAATATCCTATTGAGGCTACGTACGTGGGCGTCAACGGCGGTTTCTCCATCCCTTTACAAAGTAATAGAGATGCGCTTTTATTTTTAACTGACGTCATCAAACAATGTAAATATGTTGGTAAAGCTGAAATAGCTATTAATGCTGCTGCCACAGATTTGTATAAAGACGGCGCCTATGATTTAGAATTTAAAAACCCAAATTCTAATCCTCAAGAATATATGTCGTCTGACAAACTTGCCGAAATTTATTTGGATAACATTAAAGAGTTTTCAGTTTGTTCCATCGAAGATGCATTTGAATGTGATGACTGGTCTGCGTGGTCGTTGTTAACGTCCCGCACCACCACGCAACTGCTCGGTAATGACTTGACTCAAACAAACCCAAGAAGAGTCGGGCTAGCTGTGGAGAAAAAAGCAGGCAATACCATAGCGTTACGCTTAAATCAAGCTGGTACCTTGACTGATGTGATAGAAAATTTCAAATTATTAAAAGCAAATGGTGTAGGAGTATGCTGTGTTGACAGATGGGGAGACACCGCGGACTTGTTTCTGGCCGATTTGGTTGTGGGACTATCAGCGGGTCAGTTAAAGTGTGGAGCACTGTCAAGAATGGAACGTGTTGACAAGTATAACCAGATAATCAGAATAGAGGAAGAGTTGGGGGCGTTAACGAAGTACGCCGGCAAGAATTATATGGGACAAGCTAACTGAACATCAACTGATTTTCCTAATGTATACACATTTTAATAAAATGAACTTTTAAAGGCTATTGGAGTTTTATACTTACTTATAATCTGAACTTATGTAAGCAATTAAAGTTTTACATTTATACATTTTTGGTACCTATGCAATGACTCAAATCATAAAACAGGTAATCGTCCCTGACGATCGATACGTGACAAATTGCCGGAAATGCTCATTACGTCCATTAATTGACATTGTGGCAATACGAGTATTTTAAACGCTAAACTTGTACCAAATCACAGGGGGTGCACTAGAAAACACTTCTTATGAAATTTATTATTTCACCTACTCGATGTGCTTTGGATTTCAATTATCAATCCTTTAACTGACTACTTTAGCGGCGGCGACGTGTGTACCATGAAACTGATGGGCATGAACCACCTTCTTTCCCTTTCAGTTTCAGTACAGACCTGTTTCACGTCTACCCTCGGTTTTCATTTATCATGCTCTACCTTCACAATGTTTTACCAATTTTTATTATCCCCCTTATCAGTATAATATATCAATGAATTTGTTATCATAAGCGCAACTCGATAAAAAATGTACGAGGACAGGTCAACCCTATCAGGGTGTATTGCAGGGGCTAAGGGGCCTTAACAGCGCACACGTGTTCACCCCTCGCAATCGCTCCCTAAACAATAACACGGCCTTAGTGCATTCGCGAACAGTTCGGTAACACAGAAATAATAGTAGATAAATAAACCTCAAGAACAAATGAGTAGGGGTTCCGGACGATAATGCGCCGAGTAATTAAAGTTGCACGATTAGCTCTATTCTTCTCTATATTTTACTTTGGCTCATTATGAATTTACTTTAAGTGGAAATAATTACATAAATTCCTTTTTGTAGATGTCTATTTTCTTCAATTTACGGTATCGTAAATTTAGGTAATAGATATCAAGAATGAAAATAAAATAAATTATTTTAAATGCTTTAATAAATAATTTAGGTATACCTACTACGAAATAATTTTATTATCAAAATGATGATGTTCATCATCATCATCAGCGTACGGCAGTCCACTGCTGGACATAGGCCTATCCCAAGGCGCGCTTCCATATTGCCCGTTAACGACTGTTTGCAACCAGTAAATATATTTTCTGGCCATTGATTAAGTTAATTTCGAAATTAGCTAAGAATGATACAAAGACTACTACTTAGTAGGTACTATGGTAATAGGAATAATTGGATAGGTAGACTTAAAATCTATTTTTTTTTTAATGTTTAAACTATTATTAATAACTAGCTGCGTCTCGTGGCTTCGCCCGAGCGTAAAATTTGTTTTGTCTCTCTCGTGAACCAGACCGATTTTCGGGATAAAAAGTAGTAGCCTATATCCGTCTCCGACATCGAATCTATCTACATATTAATTTTCATCTTAATCGGTTCAGCCGTTTAAGCGCTGACTGGTAACAAACACACACACATACCTACATACACACAAACTTTCGCATTTATAGGTAATATTACTAGCTGCGCCCCACGGCTTCGCCTGCGCGTCAAATATGTTTTGTTGTATCCTTCGGGAACCAGACCGATTTTTGGGATGAAAAGTAGCCTATGTCCGACTCCAGCCCCGATTATATCTACATGCCAATTTACATGAAATCGGTTTAACCGTTTAGGCACTAAGTGGTAACAAACACACACACACACACACACACATACATACACACACAAACTTTCGCATTTATATTATTAATAGGATGTAATAGGATTAGTCAATTATTGATAGCTCATCCACAATTGACGACATATTTAAAAATAGTTGTATCATGATGGTCAATTGAATCGTTTCTTATTGCAATAATGGCAGACGAGTAACCGTCCACTTCGATGTTAGAGGATCGCCGCTCATAGACATCAGACGCGCCAGAAATATAATGTTCTAAGTAGGCAATAGTCCTCGCGCCTGTTCTTATCGCTAACAACACAAAAAGGAAAGAATAACACTGTTCTTGCCGACGAAGATACAATCTCTTCCTTGTGCTGATCTCCTCGAACGTGCTTTTATATCTGTGTATCAAATTTTCAGCTGTAATGTGTATTTCACTCTATATTTAATGATAACAATGTTTTCAGGGAGCAACTTTCAAGCCCATTCCTTATCGTGGTCGAGGCGCGGCGACAGACCAGCTTCAGGCTCAACTCTACATGCCAAGATTTGGATACCAGAAGATCCGAGAGCTTTTCCCGCAACTACTAATATTATAGAAAAGGAAGAACTTAGATAATGGCATATCTACTACATATGTTAACTGTTTGTAATATAAAAAGCTAGTCGTAGGTACCTATAGTTATTTATATGCTGTTCGTAAAAATACCCCAAAAATGAATGTCTGGTAAACAAGCAGGCCTCTCTATTTTCGTCTTACAAAATCACACTGTTGAAGACGAACTGGTTCAGCTGAGGCGGTGCGTAGTGCGTAACTATTTCGTGCTCGAAATATGCGTATGCAACGCGAGAGTAGCGCGATATTTTACATTTTTAGTTCCTTACCACTCTCGCACGGTCACAATGACAATACATGTACCGCCATGAGCTCTTCTTGCATCGCTTCATCTGTACTAAGTAGCTCTATTTTAGGTGATACGTAATACCTATGTTGGTACCTATCTATTTTTAGGTAAAGTATGTTTCCGTCGGATACAATATTATATTTTATAAATCATTGATCTCAATATAATACAAATAAGAAGTAATTACTTATATGTATCTTATTTCAATTATATTTCGTCAATTATATTATTGCAATATACTTACCTAATAGGTATCGAAAATGTTTAATTAAATTGTTTAAGTAAGTACTTACCTATTATTAATGTTAATATTCCATCTAGTCTAGACTATCGAGCTGCCAGTAGAGAATTATATACCTAGTCATGTGCCTATTATAAAACCAGTGCTTGAGAAAACACATGGCAGCTAGGAATGAGGCTGTGAGTTGCTAACTCACTTGGACTTACTAGGACTTGTAGGTGGCATGCCGAGCAAAACTGCTGTATGGACTCTATATAAAGAAGTCGCAGTTTGACTGTCGAGTAGCAGGTAGGTAGGTTCCTAAACCATTTTAGAGCTGTATACATAATGAATATTAAAATCAAGTAGTTCATGACAATGAATTCCACTTTGTTACTTTAAAGACTTCATTTTCACAAGTCAAAATAACAGCTCCGCTAAATATCAAACGGTTCGATGTCAAATCTATACTGTGTACCTAAATATTAAGTACTTACCTATAATAGCCATTGTGAACGCTTACCGATAGGAGTAGCAAACAAAAACGTCTGTAAATCTAATCTGGTCAAATCGGTAATTAGTAAAAGTGTACCTATTTTTTATCTAATTATAGTATGCTAAATAAATGAAATCCTAAATAATCTCTTTTAATTAATAATAAAATAAAATACAAAGGATAAAATGCCGTCTCTGTAAACATTATGGTTATCTACTCACTTGCAACTTGATTGTAAATAAAGCCATAAAAAGTAATTAATAAATACATTATTCCTATAAATTATGCATTTAAGTACATACCTACTTAGTTTTATTCTCAAATTTAAAGCATGTATACAAATTAACAATGTTTTCCACCTAAACAAATCTTCCTATACCTACTACAGTTTAGAGCATTATATTATAATCAGCACTAATATCAATGAAAATATTACCTAAATAGGTAAGTACATGTCCTGCAAAGGCACAACACTCAATAGTTTTATCGTAGATAGGTACTCAGAACCCTATGTATCGCGAGCAGAAACATGATGCAAAACGTAGACATCGCTTGGGGCATTAGACAGGTGATCCGTTTCCCATGGGGGAAAAGTTAGTTTGCTCACTTTGCTCTGTGTTGTGAATATTTAACCAATTTTATCGCCTTGCCATACTTAAGTGGAAAAATTCAGTTTACTAGGTAAAACTACTTTATTAAACTAGAACGAGGACTTGACAATGCCAAGTTAAAGTGTAGGTAGCTTTGTAACCTACTTAACTACCCCTTGCTCTGATACTCGTAACATACTAAATAAGCTACAGCACTGCTAAATAAGTAGTACCTACCTATTTTATAAAATTTAGACCAATATAAGTACCTGGTACGTAATTACGTTCTTTTGTCCATCAAGTAAGGGGAATATTATATTAGTACAAAATAAGTACCTATTATTTTGGAGTTTGTGCAATCTGGTTTATCTTGGCCGTCGAACCTTAGTAGAGAGGGAGAGGAGTCTATAGGTAATAATAATATGATCAGAGCATATGGCAATAAAATCACACAACATGACTCCACTGTGTAACATAAATTTACTTACTTACTTTTATTTAAGTTCTAAAGAGGGTGATAGTCGGTACAGTTACTTCGTTCATACTTTTCGACGGAATGCCCAATCCTCGTCCAATCACTTTATTTGACCCAGCCGACCCGGGCGTCGAACTCGATACCGTGGCAGCAGTAGGTACACACTGTACACAGGAAGTACCACTCAACCGCTATTATTATAATAGGTATACTTAATACAATGGAATTTCGTAGAGGACATACAGTGATTGCCTTGCAAAAGTGGGTTGCCAAGGTTGGCTACAAAAAGCAACGGCTTTATCTTATTAATGAACCGGAAAATTGTCAGACACTTAAAAAACTTGTATCAGCCCTATTATTATTCTGTTTCGTAGGTACCTATACCATACCAACCGTTATGATTCTGTCGATAGGTACCTAGTATGCAAGACCTATAAGCCTCAATGTTTATTGCCGTTACAGGATCATGAAATGTCCTAAATCAAAACAATAATAACAACCATAAATAGTTTATATATCTAGGTAAGTAAGTAACATAGGTGTAATTATTTCACACGTGGATACTAGGCTCCAACTTACATTAAATTTAAAAAATTAGTAAACATGTTTGGCATTTCTGTAGGTAGACCTATTAGTGATATAAACCTTCGGTGACCTTCCGGAAGAAATGCTTTTAAAAATAGCGCGAATACCATACCTATCTACAATCGTCTCATGGATTAGAAAAAGTTGGTGAAAAAAAAGTGAAGGAAAATCTGCGATTTTGTACTAAGTATTTTGAGATATCTGCCTACTTGACCTGGCCGCACTGCACGCTCCGCAAGTCGCCGCATTCGAATTTTTTATTTATATTTCGTGCAACCTCGCACACCTACCCGCGCCGCAGTCGTCGCAGTAAGTACCAGTACAAAAAGGGACTGCGGTGCGGTTAGATCTGCTTTCATCTTCAGATATTAAAACCATTTGATTAAAGTTTCAGACATCGATACTTACGTGTGGAGTTTTTAAAATAAAATAGCGGAGACCTTGTCTCTCATTCATCAGACTGTTTTCAGTCTGGCGTGGCTTTGGGCGGCACACGATCAATATATGCTGCTGAAGGCCCATTGGCTACAAATGGTGGTTCCCACGGTGGCGGCGCGCCTCCTTCCCCATCGCTGCTGACAATACTGACGCGGGACATCTGAGGATTCATCGTTTATATTTGGAAGTTTGTGAGCATTATACTCGTATTACTCAACAATAATTAACAAAAGCAATAAGGTCACAATTTAAGTAAGTTGGTAACTAATAGACTTATTACGTGAAAGCTAGCGTTGGCACTTTGTATTTAATTTACAATACAAAACTGATAAAACTGTTTTTAAGGTTCAAATCTGATGAAAGTATAGGGTAGGATACGTAGGTGCCTTTAAGAAACAAGAAAACATCTCATTAGTTAGGTACATATACACACTATTGTGTCTACTTGAAGTAGGTACCTGCATAGCATAGCGTATTCTGCAAATATTTCGATACTAGTTGTTACCGCCGCCCGCTCCGTAAATTTTTTGATTTTGGCGCTCGATATTTTGGAAACGAAGTGATATAAAAAAATTATGAAAATCTCTGGACAATTTAATCAGCTATTTTTTTCATTAAATATTATGCACTACTATCTATTTAATGAAGGTTTGGAGTTATCTGATGATAGAGCCGAAAGACAGTCGAGCAAACTCCTCAAGGATTTACAGCAATTACTTGGTGTTTGGACTTAATTCACTTCTAATGATGAAAACTTTGCACCTATATGGATTATAATATAATTTTTTACAAAATAAAACCGACTTTAAAAAGGAAACTAAAAAGTAAAACAAACATTTTTACTTAGCATACAAAGTAGTAGATACTTATTCGTATTTTGATTAAGTAATCAGAAATGATTAAAAAAGTATTTTATAAATTTGAAGTCGGTGCCAAGTAAAACTACAATCACATACTAAGTTACACAATATTAGTAGATATGTCAAAACAATAACAGACTATCCACCGTATTTGTATACTTCATGCGTGGTCTTCGAATACTTAGAAGATATTAATTACCTCAGGACAGATATTTCGTGATAATTACCTACTAATATTAGCTTGAGTTGTGAGAAAGATTGATAACACCTGTAAGTACCTAGTTATTGTTATACTTACTTGGCACCGACTTCAAAATTATAAAATACTTATTTAATCATTTATGATTAACTATATCAAAATACGAAAGTCTTTGTATATATAAATATATTTTTTTACTTTCTTGTTTGAAGTCGGATTTTTTTTTGTTTTATGCTTACACGTCTAAACCACTGAACCGATTTTGAACTTGACTGAAATTTGGAATAAGGGATAGAATAGATCTCGGAGAACAACATAGGCTATATTTTAATTTTTATCACAACTAAATGTTGTACGATGTACAAAACAAATAAAGAGACCTTTGTGCCTTCGCCCTACCTTCGGGTTCACCTCGGAAGGGTAGGTAAAGACCTTTAGTATGTTTATTTCCTAATGCGGGTTACAGCCTTCAGTTTATCTGTACAGATAAACTTTGCAGATAAAGATATAACTAATCATATTTTGATTAGATCTCGGGAAAACTGTACCATAGATTATACACATAAACTGAGAAACTGTACAGTTCAGCTGTTTATTCTACACATCTAACGATTTAGATTTATCTGTACAGTTCGGACTGTACAGATAAATCGCACAGATAAAACTGAAAGTGTGTAGCCCGTATAACAAGTTCTAACAAAGTTCTGAAATCATAGTTTCTGCTTTCGTCTTTTCCGTCTACAATTATTCGTTGCTTGAACTACTTATAGATAAAAATAAACTATCGGGGCATAAAATGATACGCTTATTTATTTAATAACTTTTTTTAATTCACATTAACATTAATTTCATATACAAAATCATAGATTTCGACTCTGTAAAATTATGCTATCTATACTCTACATGAATATGGTCGCGCTCGATTCTAATAAGACCGTAGATTGCGCCTGTAGGTACCAGTGTTGGCAAAAACTTGATTTGATTAACGATTAACGATTACGATTAGAAATTCAATCGTAGCTTTTTTTAAAATTAACTTAATCATAATCAGAATTTTTCTGATTATGATTAACAATCGTAATAGTAATCGTTAATCACGATTGAATTTTTTTGATTAATATGCGTCTCGCACATGCTGAAGTGATCTGAAGGTCTACTTCAGTGACTACTATTGGAATCTGCTGACTAGAAGAACTTGGGTACACCGAGTATATGTGTAGTAGCTGATTAGTAGACCTGGGTGTACTGTACCGAATATGGACTCGTTTTATTAGTTATGATGAGACCTTACCACCGGACAAGATGGAGTGACCTGAAGGTCTACTTCGATGACTGCTACTGGAACTAGCTGATTAATAGAGCTGGGTGTACTGATTATGGGCTCGTTTTGTTAGTTATGATGAGACCTTACCACCGGACAAGATGGAGTGACCTGAGGGTCTACTTCAGTGACTGCTACTGGAACGAGCTGATTAGTAGAGCTGGGTGTACTGAGTATGGGCTTGTCTTATTTATTAGTTATGACGAGACCTTACCACCGGACAAGATGGAGTGACCTAGAGGTCTACTTTGGTGACTGCTACTGGAACTAGCTAATAAGTAGAACTAGGCGTACCGAGTATGGATTCGTTTAATTAGTTATGATGAGACCTTACCACCGGACATGTTAGAGTGACCTGAAGGTCTACTTCGGTGACTGCTACTGGGACTAGCTGATTAGCAGAGCTGAGTGTATGGGCTTGTTTTGTTAGTTATGATGAGACCTTACCATCGGACAAGATCGAGTGACCTGAAGGTCTATTTTGGTGACTGCTACTAGAACTAGCTAACGAGTAGACCTATGCGTACCTAGTATAGGCTCAATTTTTTAGTTATGATGAGACCTTACCACCGGACAGGATGGAGTGACCTGAAGGTCTACTTTGGTGACTGCTACTGGAACTAGCTAACGAGTAAAGCTAGGCGTACCGAGTACAAGCTTGTTTAATTAGTTATGATGAGGCCTTACCACCGGACATGATAAAGTGACCTGAAACTTTACTTATGTGACTGCTATTGGAACTAGTTGATTAGTAGAGCTGAGTTTCCCTTCTGGTGACTTCCTCATGTCCGGTGGTAAGGTCTCATCATAACTAAACAAACGAGCCCATAATCGTTGTTATACCCAGCTCTTCTAATCAGCTAGTTCCAGTAGAAGTCACCGAAGTGGTATCAGAACACTTGCGCGAATCCACTTGCGCGAAAGACATTACATTTGTGCGTTGTGCGAAAGACTTTTGCGTGAATGGACATTTGCGAGAAGACATTCGCACGAAAGACTTTGCTGTTTTTGAACCTATTGCTTTCAAAATCGATATCTGAGTGTCCCGACTAGAGATGGGCAATCAACCGGGTTTAAACCTAGTTACTGGGTTTAAACCCAATAAAAACCCATTTATTCCCTCCCGCAAGGTTTTTATTTGGGTGTTTAATTTATATTTGTTGAAATCATAATTCTTTATTAATGTAATACTTTTTTTTAATATATCGATAATTTTTAAAATCTTTTATATGGTTGTTTGCCGCATATTTGCCGAGTCGCAACTTTTGTTTAATATAAACAAAAGAGTATAGCACCCCTTATGGATATTTTTTTTTAAAGACTGTAGTTTAAGATGCCGTCAAGAAAAGTA
This sequence comes from Parascotia fuliginaria, assembly GCA_963082885.1. Taxonomy (NCBI): domain Eukaryota; kingdom Metazoa; phylum Arthropoda; class Insecta; order Lepidoptera; family Erebidae; genus Parascotia; species Parascotia fuliginaria. Next base: position 18,888,917 of record OY720170.1, on the reverse strand, counting down.
CTTGCTACCAAATATTAAGATACAATTTATAATGAGAGGCGAACAGAATTGAAAGAGGAGTCACAGTCAGCAAGATATCTTCATCTCCAGTGCGATGGATGGAGTAATTTACTTATACAATAAGGTATAATAAATTTCGTAATACCAAAATCTCAACCAGTATTATCAAAAGCTTGAACACAGAAACTAACCGGCATACCAGTGAATATATCGCAATTAAAATAGAAAAGGTGATGAAAACCTACGGTGTTAATAAGTTTGTAGTCCTCATAGAAGATAATGCTAAAAATATGCTATCTGCATATTTTTGACTTGCCGATCTAGCTCACTACAGAGCTAAAGAATGCTTCTAGGGAAAACAATTTATTTGGCAGTCCTTAAACGACATAGAACCGGTTGTGTGGTGGCAGTTCAACACAGCTAAGCATAGTCACAATGCCAATACTTACGGCTACGTTTAATTGATGATGATAATGATGATGACAATTACCTCCCTAAAGTTTGTTTCGAAAAACATTCGACTGAGTGCCACTTCGTAGAGTGGACTTTTAAGATTAGTAAGACTGCGTAGATATAGTAGTTATTCTTTGAAATCTTTCTTGTAAAATAACCTTTGAGGCCATTTATAATCACCGGTCCCCCGTAAAGATCTTACATGAAAAATGTATTTAGAAATTTAAATGGTTAAAGGTTTTTTCAATTTTATTCTTCACTTGCTGTGCCCGCGACTTCGTCCGCGTGGAATAGTGACTTTGGGCAGCATTTTTTTGGAAATATCTTTTTTTTTATTTTGGATTATATTGAAACAAAAATACTTTACAGTGATGCTTCTCGTTAGGAATACATCTCCATTATATTTAATTGTTTTAAAAAGTGGTACTACGGTAAATGGTACAGACGCATCCAAAATGAGAACATGGACAGGTGCTGGCACCTACTCCGCTGACTTAAATATTAATATATCAACAGCACTGGGCATGCACAACACAGTTTTCCAGGCAGAATGCGTCGGTATAATACAGGCCGCAGACGCGGTGGCTGCAAGAAAAATAGTGAACCAAGGCATTCGTATTCTAACGGACAGCACTGCAGTACTGCACGCTCTACGTAGCAACACAGTAAAATCAGGACTAGTCCTAGAATGCCACAGGAAATTGGAGGGTATATGTGAGTCAAACGCGATTACACTCCAATGGATCAAAGGACACAGCGGATCCCTAGGCAACGACGGCCGACGAACTGCCCAGAAGGGGATCCGAAACAGAGACCTACAGGGTGGAACCCGTTATACCAATATCGGCAAATCAGCAAAGGTACTGGCTGCGACATAGAACAAGAAAACTACAAGCCGAACTGTGGGCGAAGACGACGGAATGTCGTCAATCGAGAGAGGCAATGCCATGTCTAGACGGACGACTCTCTAAAAAACTGCTGCGCTTAAATAGGGCGGACCTAAGGTATGTAGTAGGGACCATAACAGGGCACAGTAATCTTAACAAACATTTACATGTTATAGGTAAAACGGACAGCCCACTATGCCGAGCGTGCATGAGGGCTGAAGAAACACCGGCCCACGTAGTCATGAACTGCGGCGAGGTCGTGGAGCAACGGGCGCAACACCTGGGAACACCAAGCACACTCCGAGAGGCCGGCAGCAGACCCGACAAACTGGCCGCTTTCTGGAAGGAGCTTGGATGGTTGCAGTAGGGCAGTGGGTACACAAACCACACCATCACGCAAAAAGGCCCAACTACGAAGGGACCACATGTGGAATACGAGCCCGCGAAAAGAAGAAGAAGAAGAAGAAGTGGTACTAGTTAGGAATACAAAATAATTAAATTAAAAAGAAATACCAAATGGTATTAGAATGTGGTACTGGTTGGGAATAGATCTCTATATACGATATTAGACGTATAGCCATCGGCGATCAAAGCATACAAGCTGCTAGGATTGCGAACACGTGCCAGAGCCACATAAAGCTGAGCTGAAACAGCTGTGAATACTTAGACCCACACCCAAAACTTTTAGTGTCTGACCTTGGACCTTGCTTTATTCATTGTCATCGCGAAACATGGGCTCACTGGAAAGTGGACTCGTTTAAAACTAAACGGAAAATTGTTTGGAATGAGAGGAATCCGAGGAATAAAAACACTATCACCTGTTAAAATCTCTGCTTCTATCAGGTTTCGTTATACATACATTAACAAATGTTCGACGTGATTCTTTAAATTAGCTTAATGTAACTTTTTTATTTATGAAATGATTGACATGAAACAAACACCAAATATTAAGTAAAGCTTACCACAATGTATTAGTGAAAACCATATCTAAATCGGATAAGCCGTTTCTGAGATTAACGTGATCAAACACACAGACAAAAAGACACAAATTGTAACAATCATTGTTTTAGGTGCTATTGCTTTTGCTTTAATAAAGGTCCTAATAATATTTTCCATGTACAGTCAGCGATCTGTTACATTTTTATAATATGTATAGATAGATTGTACACAAAATACATGTTACATATTCATAAAATAAATAATTGTAAAAAGGCGAGCTTATCTCAGATTTTAGTTCTCTTACAGCATCAAACTTGTTATGTATTTATATTATATACAACTGTAAAAGAGATGTTTAGGACCCAAAACAACATCAAAAGTAAACTCTGTCACGTCTACAACTCAAAGAATTAGTCAAACTAATTAAAACCCGCTATTTGGGCTTTTATTTCGGTTTAAACCCATTTAAACCCAAAAAACCCGGTTTAAACCCATTGGGTTTAAACCCTCTGCCCATCTCTAGTCCCGACGATGACTGAACACGCATCTTATGTCAAATTTATAAGCAGCCGCCATTTCGAACTTTGCTGTTTTTGAACCGATTGCGTTCAAAATCGATACCTGAGTGTCCCAGCAATGACTGAACACGAATCTTAAATCAAATTTATATAAAGCAGCCGCCATTTTGAACTTTGCTGTTTTTAAGCCTATTGCTTTCAAAATCGATATCTGAGTGTCCCAACGATGACCGAACACGAATCTTAAGTCAAATTTATATAAAGCAGCCGCCATTTCAAACTTTGCTGTTTTTGAACCGATTGCGTTCAAAATCGATACCTGAGTGTCCCAGCGATGACTGAACACGAATCTTTGGTCAAATTTAATAAAAGCAGCCACCATTTTGAACTTTGCTGTTTTAGAACCAATTTCATTCAAAATCGATATCCGAGTGTCCCAGCTATGACCAAACACAAATCTTGTGTGTGAAAGTTGTTAATGTATTAGTACGATTCGATATCCAATGAATTTTGAAAATGCGTCCGTAAAATATAAGAACTAAGTACATTTCTTGCTTGATACTAAAAATACTTTAATCGGCCTAATCAAATTAACGATTACTAAAAGTAAATCACGATTACGATTAACATTTCAATCGCGATTATTTCAATAACGATTAAAGTTAATCACGACTAATTTTAATCCGATTAAAACTAATAAAAATAAGTAATCGATTAAAAATTTAATCGATTAATGCCAACACTGGTAGGTACGTATTAATGCGCATTCACACAGAACGTCCGTGGTATTATTCGATCACTTTTAACGGGTACGTATTGATTCTACGTAGCTACTGAAGGTGTGTGAACTTGATTGTACAACTACACTTATATGATAAGTATAACGAGCCTGTAAAACGGACTGAACGGTGTGAATGCACACTTAGGTACGGTCTCAGAGATATAGAGATAAGCTAAGAGAGCGCAATGTCACCATCATCATGACTATGCAGTCAAACACTTTGTGAAAGTGGTTAGTATGATTCCGGATTCAATGCGCGGGTTCAGCAGCAAAGAAAAAGTTGTTTATTTAGCAGTAAACCCATTCGCGCAGATGTACCTATGTACCTGAGATACTTATGATAGATACCTTATGCGTTGACCCCGTGAGTCTTGAAATGGTAACAATTTCAATATCGTTTTAAGTTAGTTTAAGCAGAACTGTGTACGAAGATGATAAGACAATTTTAAATCAATTCATTTTCCATATTTTTTAATAGTGTGACGCGGTAAGACCTACCTACATATGTTTTCGGACTCTTATAAAGGTTTCATTATATCTACTAGCATGTGATGTTTAAATATATTATCTAACACCCGATAGCATTGAATCAGAAAGCATTAGCACAATAATTGCTGCGGTTTTATTTTTTGGAAGTGTTTCACTACCACACAGTATTGTAGAAATCGCTCACCGCGTTAATACAAACTGCACGTCGCAATATTTATAAGACAGTTAGCCCAATAACAAGTCCTTCGCGTTCTGCTAGTGTCATTGCCATGTGCATGAAATGTAAGTGCTAAGTGTATTAGAACAAGATTTATAGTGGATTGAGCTTAATAAAATTCCATGTTTCTGTTGTATCAGTTTCATAACTATGACAATATTTATGAGAATTTTTACTGGTTTTGAACACTATCTATCGAATCGCCCGCCACCGTTAATGTAAAATGACATATGGTAATATTATTTCATAATTGTTTTATTAATTACTATTATTTTGTTCTCATACTCTAGTTCTCACCGGGACACCACGGCGGCGCAACCAGTCGCCACTACCAACAAAATGTATACAGCTCTATAGTTACACACCTGGTGTCCGTTTGGTTGCGCAACCAATTCTGACTGGCCTGAGGCCCTAGACAAGTGTCAAAGATTTCTATTCTATTCATAGAATATATAAAAAAATGTATGAGAATGACATAAGCGTTGGCGTTAGCTTATGTCAATCCAATACATTTTTTAATCTATTCTATGAGTAGAATAGAAATCTTTGCCACTTGTCTAGGGCCTCTGTTGTTCTAGTGGTTAGTGACCCTGACTGCTAAGCCGGAGGTCGTGGGTTCAATTCCCACCCAGAACAAATCTTTGTGTGATGAGCATGATTGTTTGTTCTGAGTCTGGGTGTAATTTATCTATAATATGCACGTATTTACAAAAAAAAAAGTATATAAGTAATATATCTGTTGTTTAGTACCCATAACACATGCAAATATAATTGCTTATTTTTTTTTTTTTAATAATAATAATAATAATATTTCAACAACTACACACAACGCCATCTAGACCCAAAGTAAGCATATTATATGCTTGTGTTATGGGTTCTAGAATGAGGATATACCATACTTATATACCTACTTTTTTTTTGTAAATACATACATATTATACATAGAAACACCCAGACCAATGCAAATAGACATGTTCATGCACACAAATATTTGCACTGAGCGGGAATCGAATCCGCGACCTCTGCGTGGCAGTCCACACACAGTACCACCTAACCACAGGGGCAGTCAATTTGGAGCTAAATGGCGCTGTGTGAATGTGGTAGAATATTATTATTATTATTATTATTATTATTTGGCGGCGCGACCAGCTCGGACTCGGGCGTGTGCACAGAATGTTACTGGTCGCGCTACCACGCTTGTCGCGCCAACACTATTTACTATAGTGCTATAAGATGCCTTACTCACTCGGTCACCAATATGGCGCTAGTGCTGCCTCCACCTCATTGCATGCAACAAGTGTGCAACTGTGCACTGTTGTTTTGTTTTCTATTTGAGTTTTGACTTCGGGGTAAGTTGGCCCAAGTGTCATAATGTCCAGATGTTGTAAAGACCGATAATAAATATGTACAAGTGTCTGAATGTCCAAGAAGTCAAAATTAAAAACCAGGTAGTACGATTAAGTTTATCGCCGACATAAAGCATAAGTACAACCCTATCATACTAATATTCACATATTGCTAGTACGGGACGAATGTTGATGTCGGCAAATAAACGTGATCGTGCTAGCCGTAGCCGGGGAGATGTTATAAAGACCATTACAAGTGTTCTTTATAAGTACCTGGTCGTGGTATTTGGGTTCCTTAACCAAAATGGCAAAAACTGAACCCTTATAGTTTTGTCACGTCCGTCTGTATGTCACAGGCATGTTACTAAAAAAAACGTAAATTACATGAAGCTATGCTATTTTGCTGATGCACTTTTGTACATCAGTTTGTTTCATCAGTAGTGCAATCCGTAGTAGTTGTTTTGACACCTGGGCATTTTATCAATTGAATAATAATAATAATAAATACATTTATTTCTCTTTCACAAAGGTTACTTATTTCTATAACAACACGTTGCATTACATTTAAACTTAAAGAACACCTTTGTGAGAGACTGGTATCTGCAATAGGAAAATGCTGTCAGACAGATTACCAGGCTCCCATACTTTATGGTCTCTGATAGTGTGGATCGTGTGCAACTGTAAATAATGTATTGATATATTATTATATAATTGGTGTAAGTACGATAGAGAATTTCAACTTATTATTTATTCTAATATACATGTTTAAGAAAATTGTGTGTGTGTGTGTGTGTGTGTGTGTGTGTGTGTGTGTGTGTGTGTGTGTGTGTGTGTGTGTATGTGTGTGTGTGTGTGTGTGTGTGTGTGTGTGTGTGTGTGTGTGTGTGTGTGTGTATGTGTATGTGTGTGTCTGTTTGTGTGCGTGCGCGCGCGCGTGTGTGTGCGTGTCTGTGCAGATAAGATAATCACAAGTTAAATAAATGTTTTCAAAAGATCTTCAGTATCGTCATACGTGAGACTTTGTAACCACATAGAAACAGTTTGCTTGCATTTATATTTTGGAAGAGAATAAATGTCAAGAATTGAATTTATTTTATTGTATAAATACCCACTTAAGAAACAGTACATCTTATGAGATAGGCTATTTCTATACAAAACTGGGGGACATATTCTGTTGTTTCTACTTCTTTGTGACTGGTTGGATGATGCGAAATTTAACTCAGAGTGTTTTTTTAGTACTGCATGAAGAACGTATAACTGGCGAACCGTGAGTACATTGCAGAATCTGTATAGGTCGGTGGTCGGATAAAGGAATGGCAGGCAATGTGACACTTTAAGAACAGCTCTTTGAGCCCTTTCAACAGGAAGAATTAAAGTTTTTGCAGCACCGCCCCAAACTGATATACAATATGTAAGAAGAGATTGACATAAAGCAAGATATGTCATTTTAATAACGTTCTTATCAGCTACATTCTGACAATATGAGTTTTCTAATCCTTGACGTTAGAAGTGTTAGGTGCGACTTAAAGTTTAGATTCTTGTCAATGATTATCCCTAGGTACTTTATACTGTCAGTCATTTGCAGTCTGGGGCAGCGGCACAAGCTATTAAGATTATTTGGGCAAGTATGGGCAATAATATTATAATTTAAATATTGAGCAGAAGTAGTAGAAGATAAAGATATTGACATACATTTCGTTTTATCAACATTTAATGACAATAAATTTTCGGCGAGCCATGAACTAACGAGGTTAAAACCTACCTGTGCGTAACTAAATGTTTGTTCCCAGTTATCTGCGCTAAAAATCAGAGCTGTGTCATCTGCGTACGTGACAATCTTCCCATTAGGGATAGCGAGATTACATAGGCTGTTAATGAAAATAAGGAACAATGTAGGACCAAGAACGCTTCCCTGCGGAACGCCATAATGTACCTCAAGATCATCACTCATCCAATCATCAATTTTAACGCGTTGGTAGCGACCAGTCAGATAACTTTGAAATAGTTGTTGTTGCTTACCTCTTATCCCCAACTCATCTAACCTCTGCAGAAGTAGTGGAGCAGAGACTGTGTCAAAAGCCTTGGCTAGATCTAAGAAAATAGCCAAAACCTTTTTCTTTTCTTCTAATTTTGCTACAATATGACCAGTAATCTCATGAACAGCGTCACTCGTAGATTTGTTTCTACGAAATCCAAATTGAGCTTCAGATAGTAGGTTTTTGGATTCTAGATATTGAAGTAGTCTTTTATTAATGGCTTTCTCTAAAATTTTAGAAAAAGTAGGCAAAATAGATATTGGTCTGTAAATATTGACACAGTCTCTGCTACCACTCTTGTGTATAGGATGGATAAGAGATCTTTTAAATACTGTTGGAAAAACACCTGTAATTATTGATAGATTGCAGACATGAGTGAGTGGTGCTACTAAAATGTCGATATATGTTTTGTTAACTGAACATTATAACAATTTGACTTTTTAACAATTTATTGTTTTGTCACCTGGATATTATGGCAACTAGGCATTTTAAGAATTGGGCATTTTCCCTTGTCAGTTTTAAACACTGGACACTTTGACACTTGGGCCAACATACCCCGGTGCCGGTTATTTTAAGAATTGTTAATTGCATACGATGGATAATTTCGATACAGAAAGGTTTATATATTCAAAGTAGACCATAAATCTATACTTCTATATATATAAAAGTGAAAGGTCACTCACTGACTCACCTATCACGATATCTCAGAAACGAGGTCTCAAATTTTGCATGAGGATTCCTTTTAGAACGTAGGTGCTCACTAAGACGGATTTTGCGAAATTCATCCCCTAAGGGTGTAAAAAGGGGTGGCAGGGTTTGTATGAAACTTCTACAGAATGCAATATTTTTAAAGAATAAAATAAATGACATCTCAGATTTAATGCCGGATCCACAAGCTTGCCACTTGGCACTAACTACAAACATAAACAAACGCTTGAATATATTAGGTGGTTGTGTGTTTTGAAGAAACAAGCATGTCGGAAGTTCAGCTGTTGTCAGCTATAACATTTAGTTTAGCTTACTTTTATTATATAAAAAAAAACAAAACGAAAAAAAGAGAAAATAAAAGGAAACAAAAAACTCGGCAAAGAAGGCGGTGGATCATTCAAATTCATAAAAACCTTACAAGGTATGTTTTTTTTTATTATAGTAGGTACTAATTTTTATTAACTGAAATACTATACGTATTCCTAAACTCTGTTAATTTGACTTCGATAGGTAGGTATAATACTTAGACAATATACACGCGTCTTTTTTTGGCAAGCGTGTGGATCCAGCATAAAACATGAATAAAAATACCGACTTCTAAAGTGCCATTTTGGCCAAAATGAGTTATCTAGATCTTTAGATAGGGTTTTTTTAACTGCGTCGACTGGTACTACTTTCGCCTGTAGTATACTTAAAGCACCTGGATTGATGCACCTGTCTGTTAAGAGTTTTGGAAGTAATTTTTCTTGAAACAAATTGTTTTCGAGTAAATATATAAGCATTTTTCTTTTCTTCATCTAGATGTTATTTTGGACATAAGAAGTTTTTGTTTATTGATTTTTATAAAAATATCCTTTAAGGATTATTTTTTTATTAAGTCATAACTATTTTTAAGAAATTTAGTCGGAAGACAGCATGAGACAGACGCATTAGAAGTATTTCTTCTGAACAACATTGTGAACATTACGATTTTTTAAAACAATATTCTTTAAAATGTTTTTAAATTAAGACCTGTTCAACATTTATTACTTTCCAAATATGAGTAAATAGTTTCTAATAAGAATATTTCCATTTATTATTTTACATAATTTACAGGAGTTAAGAATTTTTTGCTGACTAACTTAAAGTTTCTTTTTCTTAAACGCCAACTTTCGAGCGATAGAGTAAAGTTAGGTACTTGCTTTGTATTTGATAATTTAGATAAAATTTTAAACATATTATTCTCCAAAGACACCATTAACTTCCAATCAATAATAAAAAAGTAAACCTCATTTCTCACACTTTGCCATTTGGCGCTTAAGAAGTTTTCTTTTCCACCGTCGAATTACTATTTGTTCCAAAAGAATTTGAATTTGAAAATTGAAGCTTGGAATGCAAAGGACGCGCTGTTGTCACTAGGTAGGCTACCCGAACGAGCAGTAACGCAAGGGCCACAGATTACATTTTACATACTGCGAGGGCAGGCGTCGTTGTCGCATGTATCGAATTAGGATTTTTCTGCTTTATACTACTTGATTGAGGTTCAGTTTCTC